>JAKEPQ010000075.1:0-173100 GCA_024500445.1 Entomyzon cyanotis | reverse complement strand
AGAGTGACCCCAAACCCAGCTGGACATGGGGCAGCAGACAGTGGGGTCCTGGGGGGAAAAATCCTATAAATTACCCTAAAACCAGCCCAGAGTGACCCCAAAACCAGCCCAGAGTGACCCCCAGAACCCCAAAACCATCCCAGAGTGACCCCAAACCCATCCCAGAGTGACCCTAAACCCAGCCGGACATGGGGCAGCGCACTGCGGGGTCCTGTGGGGAGAAAAATCCTATAAATGACCCCAAAACCAGCCCAGAGTGACCCCAAACCCAGCTGGACATGGGGCAGCAGACAGTGGGGTCCTGGGGGAAAAATCCTATAAATGACCCTAAAACCAGCCCAGAGTGACCCTAAAACCAGCCCAGAGTGACCCCAAACCCAGCCGGACATGGGGCAGCGCACTGCGGGGTCCTGGGGGGAAAAATCCTATAAATGACCCTAAAACCAGCCCAGAGTGACCCCAAAACCAGCCCAGAGTGACCCCCAGAACCCCAAAACCATCCCAGAGTGACCCTCAGAGTGACCCCAAACCCCCTGTGGTCAGAACTGCCGGCCGGACATGGGGCAGCGCACTGCAGGGTCCTGGGGGGAAAAATCCTATAAATGACCCTAAAACCAGCCCAGAGTGACCCCAAACCCCTGAGGTCAGAGCTGCCGGCCAGACATGGGGCAGCGCACTGCGGGGTCCTGTAGGGTTAGAGATAATCCTAAATCCTATAAACCACCCCAAAACCATCCCAGAGTGACCTCAAACCCAGCCGGACATGGGGCAGCGCACGGCGGGGTCCTGGGGGAAAAATCCTATAAATGACCCTAAAACCAGCCCAGAGTGACCCTAAAACCATCCCAGAGTGACCCTAAAACCATCCCAGAGTGACCCCAAACCCAGCCGGACATGGGGCAGCACACTGCGGGGTCCTGTAGGGGGAAAATCCTATAAATGACCCCAAAACCAGCCCAGAGGACCCCAAACCCAGCCGGACATGGGGCAGCACACTGCGGGGTCCTGTATAGGGGGAAAAATCCTATAAATACCCCAAAACCAGCCCAGAGTGACCCCAAACCCAGCCGACATGGGGCTGCGCACTGCGGGGTCCTGGGGGCAGTTTTGGGGTCAGAAATAACCCTAAATACCCAAAAATCCTAAAAAACCCCTGAAATCCTACAAACCCCTGAAATCCTAAATACCCTTGAAATCCTAAAAAACCCCTGAAATCCTAAAAACCCCAAAAATCCTAAATACCCCATAAATCCTAAAAAACCTGAAATCCTAAAACCACCCGGAAATCCTAAATCCTCCCTAGAGTAACCCCAAACCCCTGTGGTCAGAGCTGTAGGGTCACTCTATAGGGTCAGGCTGTGGTCATGCTATAGGGTCACTCTGTAGGGTTATTCTATAGGGTCACTCCAGGGTCACTCTATAGGATCACTCTATAGGGTCACTCTATGGGTTCACTCTATAGGATCACTCTATAGGGTCACTCTATGGGGTCATTCTACAGGATCACTCTATGGGGTCACTCTATGGGGTTATTCTATAGGGTCACTCTATGGGTTCACCCTATAGGATCACTCTATGGGGTCATTCTACAGGATCACTCTATGGGGTCACTCTATGGGGTTATTCTATAGGGTCACTCTATGGGTTCACTCTATAGGGTCACTCTAGGGTTCCTCTTTAGGGTCACTCTAGGGTTCCCCTTTAGGGTCTCTCTATAGGGTCACTCTATGGGGTCACTCTATAAGGTCACTCTAAGGGGTCACTCTAGGATCACTCTATAGGGTCACTCTCTAGGGTCACTATGGGATCACTCTATAGGGTCACTCTAGGATCACTCTACAGGGTCATTCTAGGGTCACTCTAGGGTCACTCTATAGGGTCACTCTAAGGGGTCACTCTAAGGGGTCACTCTATAGGGTCACTCTATAGGGTCACTCTAAGGGGTCACTCTATAGGGTCACTCTATAGGGTCACTCTATAGGGTCACTCTATGGGGTTATTCTATAGGGTCACTCTAAGGGGTCACTCTGTAGGGTCACTCTAGGGTTCCTCTTTAGGATCACTCTATGGGGTCACTCTATAGGGTCACTCTGTAGGGTCACTCTGTAGGGTCACTCTAGGGTCACTCTAAGGGGTCACTCTATAGGGTCACTCTAGGGTCACTCTATGGGGTCACTCTATAGGGTCAGTGCATGAGGTTACTCTATAGGGTCAGTCATAGAGTCTGTAGGGTCACTCTATGGGGTCACTCTATAGGGTCACTCTATGGGGTCACTCTATAGGGTCACTCTATAGGGTCACTCTATGGGATCACTCTATAGGGTCACTCCATAGGGTCACTCACGGGTTTGCGCAGCCGCTCAGCCTCAGGGGTCAGCGATGGAATCACTATGGGGTCACTCTATAGGGTCACTCCATAGGGTCACTCTATGGGGTCACTCTATAGGGTCACTCTATAGGGTCACTCTATAGGGTCACTCTATGGGATCACTCTATAGGGTCACTCACGGGTTTGCGCAGCCGCTCAGCCTCAGGGGTCAGCGATGGAATCACTATAGGGTCACTCTAGGGTCACTATAGGGTCACTCTATAGGGTCACTATGGGATCACTCTATAGGGTCACCCTATAGGGTCACTATGGTCACTCACGGGTTTGCGCAGCCGCTCAGCCTCAGCCTCAGGGGTCAGCGATGGAATCACTATGGAGTCACTATAGGGTCACTATGGGATCACTCTATAGGGTCACTCTATAGGGTCACTCTATAGGGTCACTATAGGGTCACTCTATAGGGTCACTATAGGGTCACTCTATAGGGTCACTCTATAGGGTCACTATAGGGTCACTCTATAGGGTCACTCTGTAGGGTCACTCTATAGGGTCACTATAGGGTCACTCTATAGGGTCACTCACGGGTTTGAGCTCAGCCTCACCTCAGGGGTCAGCATAATCACTATGGGGTCACTCTATAGGGTCACTCCATAGGGTCACTCTATAGGGTCACTCTATAGGGTCACTCTATAGGGTCACTCTATAGGGTCACTCTATAGGGTCACTCTATAGGGTCACTCTATAGGGTCACTCACGGGTTTGCGCAGCCGCTCAGCCTCAGGGGTCAGCGATGGAATCACTATGGGGTCACTCTATAGGGTCACTATAGGGTCACTCTATAGGGTCACTATGGGATCACTCTATAGGGTCACCCTATAGGGTCACTCTATAGGTCACTCACGGGTTTGCGCAGCCGCTCAGCCTCAGCCTCAGGGGTCAGCGATGGAATCCAAAAGCTGGGCAGAGGTCCTGAGGGGCTTGGGGAGCCTGGGGAACCCAAAAATCCCAGAAATAATCCTAGAAATCCTAGAAATCATGACCCAAAAATCCCAGAAATAATCCTAGAAATTCTGACCCAAATCCCACAAATCCTGACCTGAAAATCCCAGAAACCCTCCTGACCCAAATCCCAGAAATCCTATAAATCCTAGAAATCCTAGAAATCCTGACCCAAATCCAAGAAATCCTATAAATGCTATAAATCCTGCCCCAAATCCCACAAATCCTGACCCAAAATCCCAGAAATCCTAGAAATCTTGACCCAAAAATCCCAAATCCTGACCCAAATCCAGACCCGAAAATCCCAGAAATCCTATAAATCCCACAAATCCTGCCCCAAATCCCAGAAATTCTATAAATCCTGACCCAAACCCCAAATCCTGACCCAAATCCCACAAATCCTGACCTGAAAATCCCAGAAATCCTATAAATCCTGACCCAAACCCCAAATCCCAAAAATCCCAGAAATCCTGCCACAAACCCCAAATCCCATAAATTCTGATTCAAATCCCAGAAATCCTATAAATCCTAACCCAAACCCCCAATCCCACCAATCCTGACCCGAAAATCCCAGAAATCCTATAAATCCTATAAATCCTGACCCAAAATCCCAGAAATTCTGACCCAAATCCCAGAAATCCTAGAAATCCTGACCCAAACCCCAAATCCTGACCCAAATCCCATAAACCCTGACCCAAATCCCAAAAATCCTATAAATCCTGACCCAAATCCCAAAAATCCTGACCTGAAAATCCTATAAATCCTGACCCAAACCCCAAATCCCACAAATCCTGACCCAAAAATCCCAGAAATCCTATAAATCCTATAAATCCTGACCCAAACCCCAAATCCTGACCCAAACCCCATAAACCCTGACCCGAATCCCAAAAATCCTATAAATCCTGACCCAAAAATCCCAGAAATCCTATAAATCCTACAAACCCTGAGCCAAAATCCCAGAAATCCTGACTCAGATCCCAGAAATCCTGACCTGAAAACCCCAGAAATCCTAAAAATCCTGACCCAAAAATCCCAAATCCTGACCCAAATCCCCCAAATTCCCCCAAAAAGGCCTCAAAACACTCCCAAAAATCCCTCAAAATCCTAAAAAATCCCCCAAAATGACTCCAAATTCCAAAAAAACCCCAAATGTCCCCAAAATTCCTCTCACTAGTGGTTCCAAGGGTCTCCCTCTCACCACAGAACCCCCAAAACCCACAAAATCCCAAAAAAAACCCCAAATCCCAAAAAAAACCCCAAATCCCCCCATAAAATCTCCCCAAATGGCTCAAAACCTCCCCAAATGACTCTAAATCCTAAAAAAACATCCAAAATCCTAAAAAAGACCCCAAAATGACTCAAAATCCTAAAAAAAAATCCCAAAATTCCCTCTCACCAGTGGTTCCAGGGCTCTCCCTCTTCCCACAAACCCCAAAACCCCCCCAAATCCCCCAAAAAAACCCCAAAAAACCCCAAAAATCCCCGAAAATCCCCCCAAAATGACTCAAAATCCCCCAAAAACCCCCAAAAATCCCAAAAAACCCCCAAATCCCTCCCCAGGGCTCTCCCCCTTGCCCAGGGGGGTCTCAGCCTCCAGGAATCCCCTCAGGGCAGCAGCAGCTCCTTCCCCCAAAAAACCCCAAAAAAACCCCAAAAATCCCCCCAAATCCCCCCAAAATGGCTCCAAACATCCCCAAAATGACTCAAAATCCTAAAAAATCCCCCAAATGACTCAAAATCCTAAAAAAAATCCCAGAATTCCCCCTCACCAGTGGTTCCAGGGCTCTCCCTCTTCCCAAAAATTCCCCAAAACACCCAAAAAAACCCCCAAAAAAATCCCAAAAAACCCCGAAAAATCCCCCCAAAATGACTCCAAATCCCCCAAAAAAAACCCCAAAAATCCCAAAAAAACCCCAAAAAACCCCCAAATCCCTCACCAGGGCTCTCCCCCTTGCCCAGGGGGGTCTCAGCCTCCAGGAATCCCCTCAGGGCAGCAGCAGCTCCTTCTCCAAAAAAACCCCAAAAATCCCCCAAATTGGCTCAAAATCCTAAAAAAATCACCCAAAATCCTAAAAAAACCCCAAAATGACTCAAAATCCTAAAAAAAAATCCCAAAACTCCCTCTCACCAGTGGTTCCAGGGCTCTCCCTCTTCCCACAAACCCCAAAAACACCCCAAATGCCCCCAAAAAAACCCCAAAATCCCCCCATAAAACCCCAAAAAATCCCCCAAATGACTCAAAATCCTACAAAATCCCAAAAAAACCCCCAAATTCTCCTCACCAGAGCTCTCCCTCTTCCCACAAACCCCAAACCCCCCAAAAAAACCCCCAAAAAAACCCCCAAAAAAACCCCCAAACCCCCCATAAAATCCCCCAAAACAACCCAAATCTCCCCAAAATCCCCCCAAAAAACCCCCAGAAATCCTACAAAATCCCAAAAAAATCCCAAAAAACCCCAAATCCCTCACCAGGGCTCTCCCCCTTGCCCAGGGGGGTCTCAGCCTCCAGGAATCCCCTCAGGGCAGCAGCAGCTCCTTCCCCCCCCCCCCCCCCCCCCCCCCCCCCCCCCCGGGAAAAAACCCCAAAAATCCCCAAAACTCCCTCAAAAATCACCCAAATTGGCTCAAAATCCAAAAAAAATCCCCCAAAATCCTAAAAAAACCCCAAAATTACTCATAATCCTAAAAAAATCCCAAAATTCCCTCTCACCAGTGGTTCCAGGGCTCTCCCTCTTCCCACAAACCCCAAATCCCCTCCAAAACACCCCAAAAAAATCCCAAAAAACCCCAAAAAAACCCCCGAAAATCCCCCCAAAATGACTCAAAATCCCAAAAAAATCCCCAAAAAACCCCAAATCCCTCCCCAGGGCTCTCCCCCTTGCCCAGGGGGTCTCAGCCTCCAGGAATCCCCTCAGGGCAGCAGCAGCTCCTTCCCCAAAAAACCCCAAAAAACCCCAAAAATTCCCCAAAATGGCTCAAAATCCTAAAAAAATCACCCAAAATCCTAAAAAACCCCAAAATGACTCAAAATCCTAAAAAAAAATCCCAAAACTCCCTCTCACCAGTGGTTCCAGGGCTCTCCCTCTTCCCACAAACCCCAAAAACACCCCAAATGCCCCAAAAAAACCCCAAAATCCCTCCCATAAAACCCCAAAAAATCCCCCAAAATGACTCCAAATCCCAAAAAATCCCAAAAAACCCCAAATCCCTCACCAGGGCTCTCCCCCTTGCCCAGGGGGTCTCAGCCTCCAGGAATCCCCTCAGGGCAGCAGCAGCTCCTTCTCCCCTCTGCTGCTCTCGCTCCTTGCGCCGCTGAGCTTTCTGCCGTTCGTACGCCTGGGGAACCAAAATTGGGGAAAAAACCCTAAAGTTTGGGGAAAAAAAACCCAAAAATTCCAACCCCAAATCCATCAGGGAACCCACAAACCGTCATAGGTTTGGGGAACCTAAAATTGGGGAGAAAACCCCAAAAATCCAACCCCAAATCCATCACAGACCCACCAAAACCTTGTCAGCCTGGGAGACCCAAAATTGGGGGAAAAACCCCAAAAATTTGGGAAAAAACCCAAAAAAATCCAAACCCAAATCCCTCAGGGAACCCACAAACCCTTGTAGGCCTGGAGATCCCAAAATTGGGGAAAAAACGCTAAAATTTGGGGGAAAAAAACCCAAAAATTCACACTCCGAATCCATCAGGGAACCCACAAACCGTCATGGGCCTGCGGACAAAAATTTTGGGGAGAAAACCCCAAATATTCGGGAAAAAACCCCAAAAATCCAACCCCAAATCCATCAGGGAACCCACAAACCGTCATAGGCTTGGGGAACCCAAAATTTGGGGAGAAAACCCCAAAAATTCACTCCTCAAATCCATTACAGACCCCAAAAACCAACCCCAAATTCCTCAGTTTTGGGGAGTCCAAAATTTGGGGGAAAAACCCCAGAAATTTGGGAAAAAACCCCAAAAATTCAACCCCCAAATCCCTCAGGGAACCCACAAACTCTTGTAGGTCTGGGAGATCCCAAAATTTGGGGAAAAAACCCCAAAATTTTGGGAAAAAAACCCCAAAAATCCAACCCCAAATCCATCACAGACCCCAAAAACCCTTGCAGGCCTGGAGATCCCAAAATTTGGGGAAAAACCCCAAAAAATTCACTCCTAAATCCATTACAGACCCCAAAAACCATCCCCGAATTCCTCAGTTTTGGGGAGTCCAAAATTTGGGGGAAAAACCCCAGAAATTGGGAAAAAACCCCAAAAATTCACACCCCAAATCCATCAGGGAACCCACAAACCCTTGTAGGTCTGGAGATCCCAAAATCTGGGGAAAAAACCCCAAAAATTTGGGAAAAAAACCCCAAAAATCCAACCCCATATCCATCACAGACTCCCCAAATTCCCAAATCCCCCAATTTTGGGAATCCCCATACCACCCCTTCCCATATTTTTCCCAAATTTTTGGGATCAACCCCAAATTTTTGGGACCCCAAAACCCTCAGGGATCCCCAAAATTTCCAACACCCCAAAATTCTTATTTTCCAGGCTGCCAAAATCCCCTAAAATCCCCAATTCTGCCTCGTTTTCACATCCCCTGTCCCCAAATTTTGGGGATCAACCCCAGAATTTTGGGATTTTTGGGGATCAATCCCGAATTTTCGGGACCCCAAAACCCTCAGGGATCCCCAAAATTTCTGATCTCCCCAAATCCTCTCCTCCCACACTACCAAAATCCCCTAAAATCCCCAATTCTGCCTCATTTTCGCATATCAAAATGCCTTCCTATCCAAATTTCGGGGGTTTTGGGGAACAAACCCAAAAATTTTGGGGTTTTTTGGGATCCCAAAACCTCAGGAATCCCCAAAACTTCTGATCTCCCCAAAATCCGCTCTTTTCCAGGCTGCCAAAATCCCCTAAAATCCCCAATTCTGCCTCGTTTTCACATCCCCTGCCCCAAAATTTTGGGGTTTTTGGGGATCCCCTCAGGATTTTTGGGGCTCAATCCCAGGATTTTGGGATTTTTGGGGATCAACCCCAAATTTTTTGGGATCCCACCTTGGTCTCCCGGGCGATTTGGGTTTTCCTGTGCAGCAGGAAACTCACGATGGCTTCTCGTTCATACAGGAATCCATCA
Organism: Entomyzon cyanotis; assembly: GCA_024500445.1. Lineage (NCBI taxonomy): Eukaryota > Metazoa > Chordata > Aves > Passeriformes > Meliphagidae > Entomyzon > Entomyzon cyanotis. Next base: position 164,640 of record JAKEPQ010000075.1, on the reverse strand, counting down.
GGGCTGGAGGACAAAATTTGGGGTTAGGTGACCCCAAAAAATTTGGGGAGGGGTCAGGTGACCCCAAAAAATTTGGGGAGGGGTTGGGGAAACCCCAAAAAATTTGGGGAAGGGGTGGGTAGGGTGGGAGACCCCAAAAAAATGGGATTTTGGGGGGTTGTGGAATGTTAAAATTGAGGGGAAATGGGGGAATTTGGGGTTTCCTGAGATTTGGGGGAATTTGGGGTTTTCTGAAATTTGGGGGAAAATGAGAATTTGGGGTTTCCAGGAATTTGGGAGAAATAAGGGGAATTTGGGGATTCTTGAAATTTGGGGGGAAATGAGGGGAAATTGGGATTTCCTGAAATTTGGGGGAATTTGGGGTTTCCCAAAAATTTGAGGGGAAAATAAGGGGAATTTGGGGTTTCCAGGAATTTAGGGGAAATGAATGGAATTTGGGTTTTCCAGAAATTTGAGTAAAATGAGAATTTGAGGTTTCCTGAAATTTGGGGGAATTTGGGGTTTCCCAAAAATTTGGAGGGAGAATGAGGGGAATTTGGGGTTCAAGGGGTGAACCCCAAAATTTGGGGTGAATCCTGAAATTCCTGAAATTTGGGGAGAAATGAGGGGAATTTGGGGTTTCCAGAAATTTGGGGAGGATTAGGGGAATTTGGGGTTTCCTGAAATTTGGGGGAATTTGGGGTTTCCAGAAATTTGGGGGGAAATGAGGGGAATTTGGGGTTCTAGGGGTGATCCCCAAAATTTGGGGGAAGCTCAGGGGGTCCCAGGGTGTTTTTGGGGGTGGTTTTGGGGTATTTTTCAGGGGTGGTTTTGAGGGTTTTTGGGGAGTTTTGGGAGTGGTTTTTTGGGGGTGTTTTTGGGGTCATTCTGGGATGGTTTTGGGGTGTTTTGGGGCATTTTGGGGTGTTTTCAGGGTATTTTTGGGATGCTTTTTGGGGTCCCAGGGTGTTTTTGGTGTGTTTTGGGTGTTTTGGTGTGTTTTGGGGTGTTTTTGGGGCATTTTTTGGTGTTTTTGGGGTATTTTTGGTGTCCCTCACGTCACTCCGGGGTCCTGACATGGCCTGGGGTGTTTTTGGGGTATTTTGGGGGCATTTTTGGGGGTCCCAGGGTGTTTTAGGGAGGATTTTGGGGTGTTTTGGGGTGTTTTTGGGGCATTTGGGGATGTTTTAGGGGTATTTTTGGGGCATTCTGGGGTGGTTTTATGGCATTTTGGGGTGTTTTAGGGGTCCAAGAGTGCTTTTGGGGTGTTTTAGGGGTATTTTTGGGGTATTTTCAGGTCACTCACATCACCATGGGGTCCCAACACAGCTGGGGATGGTTTTGGGGTGTTTTGGGGGTATTTTGGGGTGTTTTTGGGGGACTTTGGGGTGGTTTTGGGGCATTGTGAGGTGTTTTAGGGGTATTTTGGGGTGGTTTTGGGGGTCCCAGAGTGATTTCAGAGTGTTTTTGGGGCATTTTGGGGTGTTTTAAGGGTATTTTTGGGGCATTTTGAGGTGTTTCTGGGGCATTTTGGGGCGTTTTAGGGTTATTTTAGGGACATTTTAGGGCTATTTGGTGTCCCTCACGTCACCAAGGGGTCCCGGCAGGGCTGGGGATGTTTTTGGGATATTTTTGGGGTATTTTGGGGTTATTTGGTGTCCCTCACGTCACCATGGGGTCCTGGCAGGGCTGGGGATATTTTTGGGGTATTTTTAGGACATTTTAGGGTCATTTTAGGGTTATTTGGTATCCCTCACATCACCACGGGGTCGCGGCAGGGCTGGGGATGTTTCTGGGATATTTTTGGGGTGTTTTTAGGATATATTTGGGGTGTTTTTAGGATATATTTGGGGTGTTTTTAGGACATTTTTGGGGTATTTCCTGTCTCTCACGTCACCATGGGGTCCCGGCAGGGCTGGGGGGTGGTTTTGGGGTATTTTGGGATGTTTTTAGGATATTTTTAGGGTTATTTTGGGGTATTTCATGTCCCTCACGTCACCAGGGGGTCCCGGCAGGGCTGGGGATGTTTTTAGGATGTTTTTAGGGGTATTTTCCTGTCCCTCACATCACCACAGGGTCACGGCAGGGATGGGGATGATTTTGGGATATTTTTAGGATGTTTTTGGGGGTATTTTCCTGTCCCTCACATCAGCACGGGGTCCCGGCAGGGCTGGGGGTGGTTTTGGGATATTTTTAGGATATTTTTGGGATGTTTTTGGGGTATTTTCCTGTCCCTCACATCACCACGGGGTCGCGGCAGGGCTGGGGGTGTTTTTGGGATATTTTTAGGATATTTTTGGGGTGTTTCCTGTCCCTCACGTCACCACGGGGTCCCGGCAGGGCTGCAGGGACAAGCAGCAGCAGTCGAAGTCCTTGATGGCATCTCGGCCAACGCGAACCTTCTGCGTGCCATAGCCCGAGGCGGCTGGGACAGGGGACAGTGGCACCTCATTGTCACCTCATTGTCACCTCCCTGTCCCTCCCTGCCACTTCAGTATCCCCGGTGTCCCCTCCCTGTCCCCAGTGTCCCCTCCCTGTCTCTTCCCTGTCACCTCCATGTCCCCAATGTCACCTCCCTGTCCCCAATGTCCCCTCAGTGTCCCCAATGTCCCCTCAGTGTCACCTCCCTGTCACCTCCCCATCCCCTCAGTGTCCCCAATGTCCCCCCAATGTCACCTCCCTGTCCCCAATGTCCCCTCCCTCTCGACTCCCTGTCCCTGTCACCTCCATGTCCCCAGTGTCCCCTTGCCTGCCACCTGTGTCACCTCCCTGTCCCCAATGTCCCCTCAGTGTCCCCAGTGTCCCCTCAGTGTCACCTCCCTGCTCTCTCCCTGTCATCTCCATGTCCCCAATGTCCCCTTGGCTCCCAGCTGCATCCCCTCCCTGCCACCTCCCTGTCCCCAATGTCCCCTTAGTGTCACCTCCCTATCCCCTCAGTGTCCCCAGCATCCCCTCAGTGTCCCCAGTGTCCCCTCCCTGTCACCTCCATGTCCCCAATGTCCCCTTGCCTCCCACCTGTGTCCCCTCCCTGTCCCCCCCCACCCCCAATGTCCCCTCAGTGTCACCTCCCTATCCCCTCCCTGTCCCCAATATCACCTCCTTGTCCCATCCCTGTCCACTCAGTGTCCCCCACGTCCCCTCAGTGTCCCCAATGTCCCCTCAGTGTCCCCAGTGTCCCCCCAATGTCCCCAATGCCCCCTCAGTGTCCTCAGTGTCCCCATTAATGTCCCCAGTGTCCCCTCATTCCCACCTGTGTCCTTTTTCCTCTCATGGTAACTGTACACAGCCCCGGCCGTGCAGTTCTTCCCGTGCCGCGTCATGGCTGGGAGAGCTCCGGGGGAGATTCCTGAGGGGAAAAAAGACCCGAATTGCATCCCGAGGACTTTTTTTGGGTTTTTCTGAGGGATTTTTGGGGTTTTTTTTGGAGTTTCAGCCCCACGCTCTCCTTACGTCCTGCTCCACCCCCTCAGCCCCAGGATGAGCTCCGGGGAGAATCCCTGAGGGGGAAAAAGGAGCGGAATGGGATACCGAGGGGTTTACTGGGGTTTTTCCGGGGATTTTTTGGGGTTTATTGGGGTTTTTCCGGGGTTTTTTGGGGTTTATTGGGGTTTTTTTGGCGTTTTTGGGGATTTGTGGGGAGTTTCGCCCCCGCGCTCTCCTCACCTCCCGCTGTGCCACCTCAGCCCCGGGAGAGCTCCGGGAAGAATCCCTGAGGGGAAAAAGGATCCAAATGGCATCCTGAAGGTGTCCCATGGGGTTTTTTGGGGTTTTTCTGGGGTTTTTTTTTGGCTTTCTAGGGTTTTTTGGGAGTTTCCACCCCGCGCTCTCCTCACCTCTCCCTCCGCCGCCTCAGCCCCGGGAGAGCTCCGGGAAGATTCCCTGAGGGGAAAAAGGACTGGAATGGCATCCCGAGGAGTTTATCGGTGTTTTTCTGGGGGGTTTTTTGGGTTTATTGGGGTTTTTCTGGATTTTTTGGGGGTTATTGGAGGTTTTTTTGGGGAGTTTCGCCCCACGCTCTCCTCACCTCTCTCTCCGCCGCCTCAGCACCGGGAGAGCTCCGGGAAGATTCCGTGAGGGGAAAAAAGGATCGGAATGGCATCCCGAGGGTTTTTTTGGGATTTTTCTGGGGATTTTTGGGGTTTATTGGGGTTTTTCAGGGTTTTTTTTGGGGGAGTTTGCACCCCGCGCTCTCCTCACCTCCCGCTCTGCCGCCTCAGCACCGGGAGAGCTCTGGGAAGATTCCCTGAGGGGAAAAAGGACCCGAATTGCATCCCGAGGGGTTTTTTTGTTGTTTTTCTGAGGGATTTTTTGGTTTTTTGTGGGTTTTTCGTGGGTTTTTTTTGGGATTTTTAGGGAGTTTCAGCCCCACGCTCTCCTCACGTCTCCCTCCACCGCCTCAGCCCCGGGAGAGCTCAGGGGAAAATTCCTGAGGGGAAAAAGGACCGGAATGGGATCCTGGGGTTTTTTTTGGTTTTTATTGTGGTTTTTTTGGGTTTTTCTGGGGTTTTTCTAGGGTTTTTTGGGGAGTTTCACTCCGCACTCTCCTCACCTCCCGCTCCGCCGCCTCAGCACCGGGAGAGCTCCGGGGAGAATCCCTGAGGGGAAAAAAGGACCGGAATGGGATCCCGAGGGGGTTTATTGGGATTTTTCTGGGGATTTTTTTGGTTTATTGGGGTTTTTCGGAGGTTTTTTTGGGATTTCTCGGGGTTTTTGGGAGTTTCAGCCTCGCGCTCTCCTCACCTCCCGCTCCGCCGCCTCAGCACCGGGAGAGCTCCGGGAAGAATCCCTGAGGGGAAAAAAGGACCGGAATGGCATCCCGAGGGTGTCCCTGGGGTTTTTTTGGGGTTTTTTTTGATTTTTAGAGAGTTTCAGCCCCGCGCTCTCCTCACCTCCCGCTCCGTTGCCTCAGCGACTCCCACACAGGAAACCGGAAGTGCCAAACCGGCAGTGCGCCGATGAAAAGGCTCCTCCTGCAGCAGCCAAAAGGGTCCGGGTGGGAGCGGGGTTTTGGTTCCGCCCCGCGGGGAGCGCCTTCTCCAGCCGCTCCCAGTATCTCCCAGTTCATCCCAGTAGCTCCCAGTATCCCCCAGTAGCTCCCAGTTCTCAGCCATCCCTCGTCAAGCCTCCCCCAGCGGCTCCTCCTTGTTCGCGCCAAGCATCTTCCGTCGCTCTCGGTTCCCGGAGTAACCCCGGTCCCGCGCTGACCCCCGCGGGGGCGTGGCTGCCGCCCATCGCCCCGCCCCTTTGCCCTTTTATAGACAACAGAGCCACGCCCTTGCCACGCCCCTCCGGGATCTCCCGCCGCAACGCGCCACGCCCCTTCCCATATATGGATTTAAACCACGCCCCTTTCTAAGTCTTTATGGTCTCTCGGCACGGCTTGCCCCCGCCCCTTCCCATATATAGAAAATGCTTGACCACGCCCCTTCCCCCGCCTTTTTATCTCCTATAGACGCTGCTTGGCCCCGCCCCTTTCCCCATCTCTTTCAGCCTATAGACGCCCTTTGGCCCCGCCCCTTCCCATATATAGGAATGGATTGGCTCCGCCCCCTTTCTCCAGTCCCATTTATAGTCTCTAGACACCACTTGGCCCCGCCCATTCCCATATATAGGTAATGGTTTGGCTCCGCCCCTTTCCCAGCCCCTTTAGCCTGTATAGACACGGCTTGGCCCCGCCCCTTGCCCCGCCCCCTCAGCGCTCCCGCCACAGCCTGGCCACGCCCCTTCCCCATCCCTAGCCCCGCCCCTTCCCCCCGCCACAGACATTGTCTCTCCCCGCCGCTTTCCCCGCCCCTTTCGCCTAATATGGCCACACCTCGGCCACACCCCTCTCCCCCTATTGGCGGGTTCCACGCTCAGCCCCGCCCCGCCGTGGCCCCGCCCCCGGCGGCGCGGTGCAGTGTGGGAGGAAGCGGCGGCGCGCTCCCCGCTCCATCATGGCGGCTCCGTAGCGCCCCCCGCCCGGCCCGGCCCGGCGCTCCGGCCCCTCAGCCCGCCCGGCCCCGGGCCGCGCCGTCCCCATGGACCGGAACTACCCCGCCGCCGGCTTCGGGGACCCGCTCAGCGCCGGGCCCGGCTGGAGCTACGAGCGCTCGGCCAAGGCCAGGTGAGGGGGGGAGAGCGGGAGGGTCGCTGAGGGGAGAGGGAGAGGGAGCGGCGGCGAGGGGAGAGCGGAGAGGGGGAGCGCCCGGGGAGCGGCGGGAGCGAGGGGCCGGGGGTAACGGTGTTGGGGGCGGGATGGAGCGGGGATGGGGCTGCCGGGGCGAGCGGGGCGGCGGGAGGTGGGGTGCAGCGGATTTGGGGTGCTGAGGTCCCGTTGTACCGGGAATTGGGGTGCAGCAGGGTTTGGGGTGCAGCAGGGTTGGGGTGCTGGGGTCCCGTTGGACCAGGGGTTAGGGTGCAGCGGGATTTGTGGAACAGCGGGATTTGGGTACAGCTGGATTTGGGGTGCTGCAGGGTTTGGGGTGCAGCAGGATTTGGGGTGGTGGAGTCCTGTTGTACCGGGAATTGGGGTGCAGCAGGGTTTGGGGTGCAGCAGGATTTGGGGTGCAGCAGGGTTGGGGTGCAGCAGGGTTGGGGTGCTGGGGTCCCGTTGGACCAGGGGTTAGGGTGCAGCAGGATTTGGGTACAGCTGGATTTAGGGTGCAGCAGGATTTGGGGTGGTAGGGTCCTGTTGTACCAGGGGTTAGGGTGCAGCAGGATTTGGGTACAGCTGGATTTGGGGTGCAGCAGGATTTGGGGAACAGCAGGACTTGGGGTGGTAGGGTCCCGTTGTGCCAGGGGTTGGGGTGCAGCGGGATTTGGGTACAGCAGGATTTGGGGTGCAGCGGCGTTTGGGGTGTAGCAGGATTTGGGGTGCAGCAGGATTTGGGGTGGTAGCATCCCGTTGTACCAGGGATTGGGTTTCAGCAGGATTGGGGTGCTGAGGTGTGGGTACAGAAGGATTTGGGATACAGCAGATTTGGGGTGCTGAGGTCCTGTTGCACCAGGATTTGGGATGCAGCAGGATTTGGGGTGCTGAAGCGTGGGTGCATCGGGATTTGGGGTGCAGCAGGGTTTGGGGTGAAGCAGAATTTGGGGTGCTGAGGTCCTGTTGTACCGGGAATTGGGGTGAAGCAGGATTGGGGTGCTGGGGTCCCGTTGGACCAGGGGTTAGGGTGCAGCGGGATTTGGGTACAGCAGGATTTGGGGTGGTAGGGTCCTGTTGTACCAGGGGTTGGGGTGCAGCGGGATTTGGGGTGCTGAAGCGTGGGTGCTGCAGATTTTGGGGTGCAGCAGGATTGGGGTGCTGGGGTCCCGTTGTGCCAGGAGTTGGGGTGCAGCAGGATTTGGGATGCAGCAGGATTTGGGGTGCAGCAGGATTTGGGTGGTGCTGAGGTCTCCACCTCCTGAGGTTTTGGGGTCCCTGTGCCTGGGGAACAGCAGGATTTGGGGTGCAGCAGGATTGCGATACAGCAGGATTTGGGTACAGCGGGATTTGGGTTGCAGCAGGATTTGGGATGCAGCAGATTTGGGGTGCAGCAGGATTTGGGTTGCAGCAGGATTTGGGGTGCAGCAGGATTTGGGGTGCAGCAGATTTGGGATGCAGCAGGATTTGGGATGCAGCAGATTTGGGGAGCAGCAGGATTTGGGGAGCAGCAGATTTGGGGAGCAGCGGGATCAGCGGAGCAGCGGGATGGAGGCACGGCAGGATTTGGGGTGTGGAGGTAGCGGCACTTTTGGGGTCGGTGCGGTGTGGCTGGGGCTTTGGGGTGTCGACTCACAGTGTGTCCTGGGAATTGGGGTGTCTGTGCAGAGGTATTGGGGTGCTGGGGTCTCCCTACACCTGGAATTGGGGTGCAGGGATCTCCCTACACCGGGAATTGGGGTGTTGGGATTCCATTACAGAGGTTATTGGGGTGTCTGTGCAGAGGTATTGGGGTGCTGGGATCTCCCTACACCGGTTATTGGGGTGTCTGTGCAGAGGGCACAGCAGTAGTGGGGTGCTGGGATCTCCCTACACCGGGAATTGGGGTGCAGTGATCCCATTGCACTGGGAATTGGGGTGTCTGTGCAGAGTGTGCAGCAGTTTTGGGGTGCTGAGATCCCATTACACCGGGAATTGGGGTGTCTGTGCAGCAGTTTTGGGGTGCAGGGATCTCCCTACACCGGTTATTGGGGTGTCTGTGCAGAGGGTGCAGCGGTATTGGGGTGCTGGGATCTCCCTACACCAGGAATTGGGGTGCAGGGATCCCATTACACCAGGAATTGGGGTGTCTGTGCAAAGGTATTGGGGTGCTGGTGTCTCCCTACACCGGGAATTGGGGTGCTGGGATCCCATTACAGCAGTTATTGGGGTGTCTGTGCAGCAGTTTTGGGGTGCTGCGATCTCATTACACAGGGAATTGGGGCATCTGAGCAGCGGTTTTGGGGTGCAGTGTTCCCATTACAGAGGTTATTGGGGTGTCTGTAGAGGTATTGGGGTGCAGGGATCTCCCTACACCGGTTATTGGGGTGTCTGTGCAGAGGGTGCAGCGGTATTGGGGTGCTGGGATCCCATTACACTGGGAATTGGGGTGCGGGGATCCCATTACATCAGGAATTGGGGTGTCTGTGCAGCAGTATTGGGGTGCAGTGATCCCATTGCACTGGGAATTGGGGTGTCTGTGCAGAGCGTGCAGCAGTTTTGGGGTGCTGGGATCCCATTACACCGGGAATCGGGGTGTCTGTGCCGCAGTTTTGGGGTGCTGGGATCCCTGAGCACCAGGAATTGGGGTGCTGGGATCTCCCTACACCAGAAATAGGGGTGTCTGTGCAGTGGGTGCAGCAGTTTTGGGGTGCTGGGGACTCCAGTGCCGGGATTTGGGGTCCCAGGGTGCCACTGCTGCACCAGGGGCAGCAGGACTGGGGTGCTGGGGTCTTGTTTTACTGGGATTTGGGATGCAGCAGGATTGGGGTGCAGCAGGGATTGGGGTGCAGCAGGATTGGGGTGCTGAGGTGTGGGTGCGGCAGGATTTGGGGTGCAGCAGGGTTTGGGGTGCTGAGGTGTTATAGGATTTGGAGTATTGGGGTGCTGGGACTTCAGTGCAGCAGGGATTGGGGTGCAGCAGGATTTGGGGTGCTGAGGTCTCCATCCCCTGAGGTTTTGGGGTCCCTGTGCCTGGGGAGCAGCAGCATTGGGGTGCTGGAGTCCCGTTGTGTCAGGTACTGGGGTGCAGCAGGTTTGGGGTGCAGCAGATTTGGGGTGCTGGGGCAGCAGGATTTGGGGTGCTGAGGTCCCGTAGTACCAGGGATTTGGGGTGCAGCAGGATTTGGGGTGCTGAGGTGTGGGTGCAACAGGGTTGGGGTGCAGCAGGATTGGGGTGCAGTAGGATTGGGGTGCTGGGGTCTTGTTGTACCAGGATTTGGGGAGCAACAGGATTGGGGTGCTGAGGTGTGGGAGCAGCAGGATTTGGGGTGCAGCAGGATTGGGGTGCTGAGGTCTCATTGCACCAGGTGTTGGGGTGCAGCAGGATTTGGGGTGCAGCAGGATTGGGGTGCTGAGGTCTCATTGCACCAGGTATTGGGGTGCAGCGGGATTTGGGGTTCTGAGGTCTCCACTCCCTGAGGTGTTGGGGTGCCTGTGCCCGGGGAGCAGCAGGATTGGGGTCTAGGGTGCTGCTGAATGAGATATTGGGGTCCTGTTGTACCAGGTGTTGGGGTGCACTGGGATTTGGGGTGCTGAGGTGTGCACTCCCTGAGGTTTTGGGGTCCCTGTGCCTGGGTGCAGCAGGATTTGGGGTGCTGGGTCCCGTTGCGTGGGGTGCTGAGGTCCTGGTGCACCTGGAACTGGGGTGCTGGGGCAGCAGGATTTGGGGTGATGAGGATTTGGGGTGCAGCAGATTTGGGATGCTGCAGGATTTGGGGTGCTGCAGGATTTGGGGTGCAGCAGATTTGGGATGCAAAGCGTGCAGCAGATTTGGGGTGCAGCGGGATTTGGGGTGCAGCAGATTTGGGGTGCAGCAGATTTGGGATGCAAAGCGTGCAGCAGGATTTGAGGTGCAGCAGATTTGGGGTGCAGCAGATTTGGGGTGCAGTGGATTTGGGGTGCAGCAGATTTGGGGTGCAGCAGATTTGGGGTGCAGCACCCCTTGCACTGGGACTGCAGCGCTCTGAAATTTGGGGTTTGGGGCTTCTCAGCTCCAAGCTGTAGGGTGCTGAGTGCCCAGGGTGGGGTGACTCTGCAGGGGCCTTGCACACCTGTGTGTCAGTGCCTTGCACACCTGGTGGTGTGTCACACCTGTGTGTCAGTGCCTTGCACACCTGTTGGTGTGTCACACCTGCGTGTCAGTGCCTTGCACACATGTAGGTGTGTCACACCTGTGTGTCAGTGCCTTGCACACCTGGTGGTGTGTCACACCTGTGTGTCAGTGCCCTGTACACCTGGGGATGTGTCACACCTGCGTGTCAGTGCCTTGCACACCTGGGGATGTGTCACACCTGCGTGTCCGTGCCTTGCACACCTGGGGGTGTGTCACACCTGTGTGTCAGTGCATTACACACCTGAGGGTGTGTCACACCTGTGTGTCAGTGCTTTGCACACCTGTTGGTCTGTCACACCTGTGTGGCTGGATCACACCTGCCTGCCAGAGCCTTGCACCCCTGGTGTGTCACACCTGTGTGGCTGTGTCGCACCTGCGTGTCAGTGGTTTGCACACACATTAGTATGTCACAGCCGTGTGTGGCTGTGTCACACCTGTCAGTGCTTTGTACACCTGTTGGTGTGTCACACCTGTGTGTCAGTGCCTTGCACACCTGGGGTGTCACACCTGTGTGTCAGTGCTTTGCACACATGTAGGTGTGTCACACCTGTGCATGGCTGTGTCACACCTCTGTGTCATTGCCTTGCTCACCTGTAGATGTGTCACACCTGTGCATGCCTGTGTCACACCTGTGTGTCAGTGTCTTGCACACGTAGGTGTGTCATACACATGTAGGTGTGTCACACCTGTGCATGCCTGTGTCACACCTGTGCATGCCTGTGTCACACCTGTGTGTCAGTGCCTTGCACACCTGTGTGTCACACCTGTGCATGCCTGTGTCACACCTGTGTGTCAGTGCTTTGCACACCTGTGTCCGGTTGTGTCACACCTGTGTCACTGCCTGCCACACACATTAGTGCATTACACCTGTGTGTCAGTGGTTTGCACACCTGTTGGTTTGTCACACCTGGGTGTGGCTGTGTCACACCTGAGTGTCAGTGCCTTGCACACCTGTTGGTGTGTCACACCTGTGCATCAGTACCTTGCACACCTGTGTGTGGGTGTGTCACACACACGTGTCAGTGCGTGTTGCACACCTGTGCACAGGTCACACCTGTGAGGCTCACACCTGTGTGTCAGTACCTTGCACACCTGTGTGTGGGTGTGTCACACACGCGTGTCAGCGCGTGTTGCACACCTGTGCACAGGTCACACCTGTGAGGCTCACACCTGTCACACACCTGCGGGTCATATCTGTGTCACACACGTTTCACACGTGTCACACACCTGTGAGGCTCACACCTGTCACACGGTTCCGTCACACATCTGGTAGGGGAGGTGACAATGTGACAGCTCTGTCCCCAGGTGGGTGTGCAGGGTTGGGGTGTGATTGTCAGTTTGGGGTGTTTGGGGAGGTGACAATGTGACAGCTCTGTCCCCAGGTGGGTGTGCAGTGAGTGTCACAGTTTGGGTGTTTAGGAGAGGTGACAATGTGACAGCTCTGTCCCCAGGCTGGCTGTGCAGTGGGTGTCTATGAGGGTGATGGGTGTTTACAATCGAGTGTGACAATCCCGTGTGACAGCTGCTGTCCCCAGGCTGCTGTACGGGGGGGGGGTTCTGTGAGGGTGAGGGGAGGTGACAATCCTGTGTGACAATCCCTGTACACTCTGTCCCCAGCCTGGTGTACAGGGGGGGTTCTGTGAGGGTGATGGGTGAAAATGTGACAATGCCTGTGTGACACTGCTGTCCCTGTCCCCAGCCTGGTGTACGGGGGCTCGCGGGGGTCACACCCTGACCCCGACCTGCTGCACCGACAGCCCTACGGAGCTCCTCACCCGCTGCAGGGCTATGCGGCCAACCACCACCCCCCAGGTATGGCGCCCATGTCACTTATTGTCACCTGCTGTCACCTACTGTCAGCTATTGTCACATGCTGTCACCTGCTGTCATCTATTGTCACCTGCTGTCGTCTATTGTCACCTATTGTTACCTGCTGTCACCTATTGTCACCTATTGTCACGTGCTGTCACCTGCTGTCATCTATTGTCACCTGCTGTCACCTACTGTCACCTATTGTCACCTGCTGTCACATACTGTCACCTATTGTTACCTGCTGTCACCTATTGTCACCTATTGTCACGTGCTGTCACCTGCTGTCATCTATTGTCACCTGCTGTCGACTATTGTCACCTGCTGTCACCTGCTGTCACCTGTCACCTATTGTCACCTGCTGTCACCTACTGTCACCTATTGTTACCTGCTGTCACCTACTGTCACCATCACCTGCTGTCATCTACTGTCACCTTCTGTCACCTACTGTCACCTATTGTCACCTGCTGTCACCTACTGTCACCTATTGTTACCTGCTGTCACCTACTGTCACTGTCATCTACTGTCACCTTCTGTCACCTACTGTCACCTATTGTCACCTGCTGTCATCTACTGTCACCTACTGTTATCTACTGTCACCTACTGTCACCTATTGTCACCAGTTTTCACCTGCTGTCACCCCAAGGGCACCCAGCATCACCCTTGTCACCCCTTGTCACCTGCTGTCACCTATTGTCATTTATTGTCACCTACCATCAGCTGCTGTCACCTAGTGTCATCTATTGTCTCCTACTGTTACCTGCTGTCATCTATTGTCACCTACTGTCACCTATTGTCACCCCAAGGGCACCCAGCATCACCTACTCTCACCCCTGTCATCCATTGTCACCCCCTGTCACCTTTTGTCACCTACTGTCACCTACTGCCACCCCCTGTCACTCCAAGGGCACCCAGCATCACCCCATGTCACCCTGCTGGCACCCACTGTCACCTATTGTCACCCCCTGTAACCCCCTGTCACCTACTGTCACCCACTGTCATCAATTGTCACCTACCGTCACCTGCTGTCACCCCAAGGGCACCCTGTATCACCCCATGTCACCTACTGTCACCCCAAGGGCACCCAGCATCACCCTGTGTCACCTACTGTCACCTACTGTCACTTAATGTCACCCCAAGGGCACCCAGCATCACCCCGCGTCATCCTGCTGGCATCCACTGTCAGCCTATGTCACCATGCCATGTCACCTGTTTTCACTCCAGGGTCACCTGGTGTCACCCCGTGTCACCCACTGTCACCCCGTGTCACCCGGTGTCATCCCGTGTCACCCACCTCACCCAGGGGCACCCATTGTCACCCCGTGTCACCCCGTGACACCTGTGTCACCTCCTGTCACCCAGGGACACCCTGTGTCACCCCCTGTCACCCTGACTGCGCAGCTCCATGACCCAAGGTCCCCGTGTCACCTTGTCACTTTGACACCCCGACCCTGTGTCACCCTGGGACATCCAGTGTCACTCTGACATAGCCTGGGGCAGCCCGGCTGCCATTGTCACCATGGTGTCACAGCACCTCAACCCTGTGTCACCCCAGCCTCGTGTCACACTGGGACACTTGTCCCCTCGTGTTTTGTCCCCTCACATTTCCTGCTTTTTTTTCCCCTCGCATTTCCCACCAATCTTTCCCTCGCGCTCTTTTCCTCACTCACATTTCCCACCTTTTCCTCCTTTCCCCTTGTTTCCTGTTCTTTCCCGTCCTGTTTCCAGTCCTTTCCCCTATTGTTTCCTGTTCTTTCCCGTCCTGTTTCCTGTTCTTTCCCCTATTGTTTCCTGTTCTTTCCCGTCCTGTTTCCTGTTCTTTCCCATCCTGTTTCCTGTTCTTTCCCGTCCTGTTTCCTGTTCTTTCCCGTCCTGTTTCCTGTTCTTTCCCGTCCTGTTTCCTGTCCTTTCCCATCCTGTTTCCTGTCCTTTCCCGTCCTGTTTCCTGTTCTTTCCCCTATTGTTTCCTGTTCTTTCCCCTATTGTTTCCTGTTCTTTCCCGTCCTGTTTCCAGTCCTTTCCCCTATTGTTTCCAGTCCTTTCCCCTATTGTTTCCTGTTCTTTCCTGTCCTGTTTCCTGTTCTTTCCCCTATTGTTTCCTGTTCTTTCCCCTCCTGTTTCCAGTTCTTTCCCCTATTGTTTCCTGTTCTTTCCCCTCCTGTTTCCTGTTCTTTCCCCTCCTGTTTCCAGTGCTTTCCCTTAACGTTTCCAGTCCTTTCCCCTATTGTTTCCTGTTCTTTCCCATCCTGTTTCCTGTTCTTTCCCCTATTGTTTCCTGTTCTTTCCCCTCACGTTTCCCGCCTTTTTTCCTCTGAAGTTTCCCATCCCTTTCCCCTCACGTTTCCTGCCCTTTTTACTCCCACATTTTCCACTATTTTCCCCCCTCACACTTCCTGCCCTTCTGTCCCCCTCACATTTGCCATCAGTTTTTCCCCTCATGTTCCCCACTTTTTCTCTCCTCCTGTTTTGCGCCTTCTTCCTCACATTTCCTGTCCTTTTTGCTCAAGTTTCCTGTCCTTTCCTGCCTTCCATTTCCCGCCCTTTTCTCCCCTCACGTTTCCCGCCCTTTTCTCCCCTCACGTTTCCCGCCCTTTTCTGCCCTCACGTTTCCCGCCCTTTTCTCCCCTCACGTTTCCCGCCCTTTTCTCCCCTCACGTTTCCTGCCATTTCCCTTCAACTTTCACACCATTTTTTCTTCCTTTCCCCCCATTTTTCTCACATCCAACTTGCCACCCACCAGGAGCTCCAGGTCCCTTCCATGTGAAGAGAGAACCCAAAATTTACACAGACCCCCCAAAACCTCCCACCTGTGTCACCCCAACCCTGTGTCACCACAGCCCTTTGTCCCCAGGTCACCTGGACCCCATGTCACCCCAGCCCTTTGTTCCCATGTCCCCATGTCACCCTGACGCTCTGTAAACACATCCTTACCTGGTGTCACCTCAGCCCTTTGTCCCCATGTCAGCTGGACCCTGTGTCACCCCGACCCCATGTCACCCCAGCCCTTTGTTCCCATGTCCCCGTGTCACCCTGACGCTCTGTGAACACAACATCCTTACCCAGTGTCACCTCAGCCCTTTGTTCCCATGTCACCTGGACCCTGTGTCACCCCGACCCAGTGTCACCTCAGGCCTTTGTCCCCATGTCACCTGGACCCTGTGTCACCTTGACACCTTAACCTGGTGTCACTGCAGCCCTTTGTTCCGATGTCACTGTGACCCTGTTTCACCGCAGGCACCACGGCTGTTTGTCCCCTGGTCACTGTTCCCTGTGTCACCCGGTCCCCGTGTCACCCTGTCCCCGTGTCCCTTTGTCATCACAACCCTAAAATCCCCAGGTCCCTTTGTCACTGTGTCACCGTGTCCCCACTTCCATCCTCATCCCCACACCCGGAGTGTCCCCAAGGTGTCCCCAAGCTGTCCCCAGGACTGTTGGGGCTCTTCAAGATGGGGGTCACCCCAAACTGTCCCCTCAAGCTGTCCACTGTCCCTGGGGTGTCACAGCCACGGTGTCCCCACATCCCCCAGGTGTCCCCAAGCTGTCCCCAGGACTGTCAGGGCTCTTCGAGACGGGGCTGCACCACTCGGGGTCACCCCAAACTGTCCCCTCAAGCTGTCCACTGTCCCAGGGGGGTCACGGCCGTGGTGTCCCCACATCCCCAAGGTGTCCCCCAGGTGTCCCCAAGGTGTCCCCAGGACTGTCAGGACTCTTCAAGACGGGGCTGCACCACACGGGGTCACCCCAAACTGTCCCCTCAAGCTGTCCGCTGTCCCTGAGGTGTCCCTGAGGTGTCCCCAGGTGTCCCCAAGGTGTCCCCAGGGCTGTCGGGGCTCTTCGAGACGGGGCTGCACCACTCGGGGTCACCCCAAACTGTCCGCTGTCCCTGGGGGGGTCACAGCCGTGGGGTTCCCAGGTGTTCCCCAGGTGTCCCCAGGTGTCCCCAAGGTGTCCCCAGCACTGTCAGGGCTCTTTGAGACGGGGCTGCACCACTCGGGGTCACCCCAAACTGTCCGCTGTCCTTGGGGGGTCACAGCCGCGGGGTTCCCAGGTGTTCCCAAGGTGTCCCCAGGTGTCCCCCAGGTGTTCCCCAGGTGTCCCCAAGGTGTCTCTGTGTCCCCAGGGCTGTCGGGGCTCTTCGAGACGGGGCTGCACCACGCGGGGTCACCCCAAACTGTCCCCTCAAGCTGTCTGCTGTCCCTGAGGTGTCCCCCAGGTGTTCCCAAGGTGTCCCCCAGGTGTCCCCAAGGTGTCCAATGTCCCCAGGGCTGTCGGGGCTCTTCGAGACGGGGCTGCACCACTCGGGGTCACCCCAAACTGTCCCCTCAAGCTGTCTGCTGTCCCTGAGGTGTCCCCCAGGTGTTCCCAAGGTGTCCCCCAGGTGTCCCCAAGGTGTCCAATGTCCCCAGGGCTGTCGGGGCTCTTCGAGACGGGGCTGCACCACGCGGGGGCGCAGCTCCCGACGCCTCCGTGATGAACCTGATCTCGGCGCTGGAGTCGCGCGGACCCCAGCCCGGCCCCTCCGCCTCCTCCCTGCTCTCCCAGTTCCGCACCCCCTCCTGGCAGACAGGTGGGTCTGGGGTCACCTGGCCTGGGGGGGAGCTTGGGGGGTCCTGGGAGGGTCCTGGGAGGGTCTGCTGTCCTTTGTGCCACGCTGGGGGTGCGAGTTGTGTCCCAGTGGGGGATTATTTGTCACTCTGGGGGTTTCTAGTTACCCCAGGCAGCTTCTGCTTGTCCCCAGGGGGTCCCCAGTTGTCCCCAGGGGGATCCCATTTGTCCCCAGAGCATCCCTACTTGTCCCCAGGGGATACCCACTTGTCCCCAGGGTGTCCCCATTTACCCCAGGGAAGTCCCCACCTGCCCTAATGGTGTCTTCAGCTACCCTAACGGGGTTCCCATTTACCCCAGGGGATCCCCATCTACCCCAGCGTGTCCCCACCTACCCTAATGGTGTCCCCACTTAGTCCAGGGGTGTCCCCTCCTGCCCTAAGGGTGTCCCCACCTACCCTAATGGTGTCCCCACCTGTCCTAATGGGGTCCCCACCTGTCCTAATGGGGTCCCCATTTATCCCAGGGACCTTCTACCTACCCCAGGGGGGTCCTCACTTACCCCAGGGATGTCCCCACCTGCCCTAATGGGGTCTTCACCTGCCCTAATGGTGTCCCCACTTACCCTAGGGGTGTCCCCATTTACCCTAGGGGTGTCCCCACCTGCCCTAATGGGGTCCCCACTTAGCTCAGGGGTGTCCCCACCTGCCCTAATGGGGTCCCCATTTATCCCAAAAACCTTTTGCCAGTCCCCAGGGGCATCCCAACCCACCCTAATGGTGTCCCCACCTACCCTAATGAAGTCCCCATTTATCTCAGGGATCTTCTGTCTACCCCAGGGGTGTCCCCACCTACCCTAAAAGTGTCCCCACCTGCCCTAAAGGGGTCCTCACCTAATAGTGTCCCCAGTTAGCCCAGGGGTGTCCCCACCTGCCCTAACGGGGTCCCCATTTATCCCAAAAACCTTTTACTTGTCACTAGGGGTGTCCCCACCCACCCTAATGGTGTCCCCACCCGCTCTAACGGGGTCCCCTTTACCCCGGGGGTGTCCCCCCCCTACCCTAAAAGTGTCCCCACCCGCCCTAAAAAGGACAGGAAACACGAGGGGAAAAGTCAGGGACACGCGAGGCAAACAGGACGGTGTCCCCCCTCCCACCAGGGCACCACTCCCTACCCCGGGGGTCTCTCCTTCTCACCCCAAGCCCCCTCCCCTCGCTCCCACCCTCCCTCACACCCCTCCTCACCGCGCTCCCCCTCCCCAGCCATGCACACTCCAGCTCCGGCCGAACTCTTCATCTCGGGCGCCCTTCCCGGCTCGGGGACCTTCCCGTCGTCGTCGGCGCTCGGCCCCTACCAGCACCCGGCGTCCTTCGGGGGCCGCAGCTTCCCGGTGGGCTCCCCGCTCAGCCTGCCCGAGGCCGCCTTCAGCCCCGGCTCCAACGGGCTGCTGTCCCCGCACGACCCGCTGCTGCACATCAAGCCCACCCAGCCCGCCGTGCCCTCCTCGCTGGGCTTCGACCGCCTGGGCTCGGCCGTGCTGGGCTCGGCGCTGCCGGCGCAGACCCCTCCGTACCGCCCGGCTCCCAGTTCCTCCCAGTTCAACCTGTTGTCCGCGCCGCTGCCCGCGCCGGCCGAGCAGCCCCCGCAGCTCTACAACACCCCCGTGTTCGGCGGGGCGGGCGGCGGCGCGGGGGGCGGCGGCGATCGCGCCATATCGCGACAGGACAGCGTCATCAAGCACTACCAGCGGCCCGGCGGGGCTCAGCCGCAGCTGCCCCCCGCGCCCACCCACAGCCTGCAGCACTACCTGAGCTGCGGAGGCTCCTACCAGCAGGTCGCCCCGCACCGCGCCCCGCTCTCCTGCAGCCCGCTGGGCGACCAGTCGCCCGCCAGCTCCGAGGGCTCGCAGCAGCCCCCCAAAACCGCCCCGCCCGCGCCGCGGCCCGAGCCGGGCTACCGGCCCATCATCCAGTCGCCGGGCTACTCCGGGGGGCGGCGCGGGGGGCAACGGCGGCGCGGGGGGCAACGGCGGCGGCGGAGGGGGCAAATCCAAGAGCTACTCGGCGTCGCGGCAGCCGCCCCGCTCCACCAACACCCCCAAGTGCCAGAGCAGCTACACCCCCAGCACGCCCAAGCCCAGCTCGGTGATCGCCAGCCAGTCGCCAGCCTACTCGCCGGGCCAGCCGCCGCAGAGCCTGCTGGCCATGGGGGAGCGCCCGGCTACAGCGCGCCCGGAGCCCCCCAGAGCCTGGCGGGGGCCGCGCAGCCGGCCGGGGGCTTCAGCGGAGGGCAGGGGGGCGAGCTGGGGGGCAAAGGCGGCGGCTACCAGGGCGGGGGGCAGGGGGCGGGCAGGGGGGGCTGCAGCCCTGCGTCAGCGCCGGCGGCACCTACTCGCCCGAGCAGCTGCAGGCGCTGCCCTACGGCGTGCAGCCCGAGGGAGGGCAGGCGGGGGGGCTACGGACCGCCGGCCCCCTCGCAGGGGATGCCCACGGCCAGCCCCTCGCTGACCTACAGCACCGGCCACTCGCCCGCCATGCCCGGGCCGCCGCTGCCCTACGCCGGCCTGGGGGGGTCCAGCCCCTCGCCCATCATTCGCCCGCTCCAGTCGCCGCCGGCCGCCCGGCCTCAGAGCGGGGCGTCGCCCGGCCAGTCCCAAAAGTACCTGGGCTCGGTGCTGTCCCCGTCCTTCATGACCCCGCAGGGCTACGGGGGCGCTCCGGGGGGGCTGGAGCGGCAGCAGCCCCCCGCGCCGGGGGCTCCCCCGAGTTTCGGGAAGGGGGCCAAGGGGGACGCGGAGCTGCTGGCGGCCGAGCGGAGCGAGGACGAGGATTTCCTGATCCAGCACCTGCTGCAGGCGCCCAGCCCGCCCCGCGAGGGGCTGGGGGGCTGCGAGGAGCGCGGCGGGGGTCCCAAGGCGCTGGGGGGGTACGGGGGGCGCTGGGCAAGGAGGAGCGCTACCAGCTGCAGAGCGTCATCCGGCCCAACTCCAACCTGGAGGCGCCGCTGGAGCTGGCGCTGCTCAAGGAGAAGAAGAAGCCGGAGCGAGGGAAGGAATTCCGGGGGGCGGCCGGGGGGCTGGCGGTGCCGGCGAGGGGCTGGCGGCCACCTCGGTGGTCCACTACGGCCACCAGCCGCCCCCCGCGCTGGACTCGTACGAGATGAAGAAGCCCCCCGAGCACCTGGCCGGCGGGAAGGAGCTGGGGCAGCCGCCCCCTCCTCACTCCTACCTGCCCAAGACCCCCGAGCACGGGCGGATGGTGGGCGAGGGGCCCCCGCTGGAGCCCCACAACCTCCTGCTGGACCCCCCGCCCGAGTTAGGGGGGTCTCTGCTGCCCTCGGTGCTGACCCACACCCAGAGCCAGCTGCACCCCCGGCCCAAGGCGAGACCCCCGCTGGACGTCCACCTGCTGGAGCAGCAGAGGATGCCGCCCCCTCCTCCCCCCTCCGCCGCCCCCCGCCCCACCTTCCGCCCCCCCGGCACCTCCGGCCGCCCCCTCCCCACAGCTGCTGCTGGAAGCTCACCTGCACCAGGTGCGCTCGCAAGGCCTGGACCCCCAAGCCCCCCCGCCGCTGCCCCCCCGACTCCATGGAGGTGCTGCCCGCCCCGCAGGAAATCCAGGATTTTTTGGAGCCCCCGTTGGGCTTGGAGCCTCACCTGGGCCAGAGCACGGGGGTCCAGGGCCCCCCGGGCACCTGCTGGACCCCGAGGCGGGGGTGCCGGCCGTGCCCCCCGAGGCCAAGGACCAGTTTTCGGAGGGGGGCAGCCCGGCGGGGGGCAAGGGGCGCTTCGTGCCGCTGACCTCCATCTGCTTCCCGGACGCGCTGCTGCAGGACGAGGACCGCGGCTTCTTCCCGGGCATGGAGGACATGTTCGGCCCGCCGCCCGAGGATTTCCCCAAACCCTCCGAGGAGGAGGAGGAGGACGGCAACGCCGGCTTGGAGGCGAGACCCGAGGGGCTGAAAGCTCCTCCGCCGTACGATATGGGGCAGAGCTACCCCTCGTTCTGCCCGCAGGATGGCGGGGCCGGCGGGGGAGCCCCCCAACCTCAGCCTGGAGCCCCCAAGCACGAACTGCCCTCCACGGTGAACGCCGAGCCGCTGGGGCTGATCCAGAGCACGGGCGAGGGCGGCCCCAAGCCCCCTCCGCCCCTCACCACGCCGCTCTTCTGCTCCTCCAAACCCAAAAAGCTGCTGAAAACCTCCTCCTTCCACCTGCTGCGCAAGCGGGACCCCTTCCCGCCCCCAAAAAAACCTACGCGCAGGAGTACGAGTTCGAGGACGACGAGGACAAAGCCGACGTCCCCGCCGACATCCGCCTCAACTCGCGCCGCCTGCCCGACCTGCTGCCCGACCTCATCTCCAGCTGCCGCCGGCCGCCGCTCACCCCCATGGGCGACATCGACTTCTGTCCCCACCCCGGCGCCCACCCCGCGCCCAAGAAGCGCGGCAGGAAGCCCACCAAGCCCAAGAGGGAAGGGCCGCCCAGGCCCAGGGGGAGGCCGAGGATCAGACCGCTGGAGCCGCCGGGGTTCCCCGGAGCCGACGGAGCCAAGAGGCCGAGAGGGAGAGGGAGAGGAAGGGGGAAGAAGGCAGGAGAGGAGGGCGATGGTGTGGAGCCGCTCAAGCCGCTTAAGGTGAGGAGTTTTGGGGGGGGTTTGGGGAGGTTTTGGGGGAGTTGGGGGTGGAGGTGGGGAGGAAAAGTGGGTTTGGAGGGTTCTCTGTGGTTGGATGTGCTCAAAGTGGTCCCAAAATGACCCAAAATTGGGAATGAGGGTGAGTTGGAGATGCTCAAACCACTTAAGGTGAGGAGTTGGAGGTGAAGATGTTGAGAAGGAGGAGGATTTGAGGGTTCTCTGTGGTTGGATGTGCTCAAAATGGTCCCAAAATGACCCAAAATTGGGAATGAGGATGAGTTGGAGATGCTCAAACCACTTAAGGTGAGGAGCTGGAGAGCTTGGAGGTGAAGGTGTTGAGAAAAAGTGGATTTTTTGGGAATTATGGTGACTTGGAGACCTTCGGGGTGAAGACTTGGGGAGGTTGGAGGTGAAGGTGTTGAGAAAAAAGGGATTTGAGGGTTCTTTGTCATTTGTTGTGCCCCAAATTGTCCCAAAATTGGGAATAAGGATGAGTTGGAGATGCTCAAACCACTTAAGGTGAGGAGTTGGAGGTGAAGATGGTGAGAAAAAGGAGGATTTGAGAGTTCTCAGTGGTTTTCTGTACTCCAAATTGTCAAAAAATGCCCCAAATTTCGGATTGTCAATGACCTGAAGGCCACCAAGGTCAGGAGTTGGGGGAGTTGGAGGTGAAGATGTTGAGAAAAAGGAGGATTTGAGGGTTCTCTGTGGTTTTCTGGACTCCAAATTGTCCAAAATGCCCCAAAATTGGGAATAACGATGACTTGGAGACCCTCAGGTCCTTCAAGATGAGGATTTGGGGGGATTTTGGAGGTTTGGAGGTGAAGGTGGTGAGAAAAAGTGGATTTTTTGGGAATTATGATGACTTGGAGACCCTCAGGTCCTTCAAGGTGAGGAGTTGGGGGGTTGAGGTGCCTTTGGGGGTGAAATATTGGAGAAAATGGGATTTTTGAGGGGTCATTGAGGGGTCATTGAGGGGTCACGGGTCACTGGGGTCATTGAGGGGTCATTGAGGGGTCAGGGGGTCACTGGGGATCACTGGTCCATAGTGGACCTCCCTAGATCAAACTGGCTGTGTCCAGTGAGGTCACTGAGGGTCACTGGTGGTCATTGGTGATCACTGGGGTCACTGGGGGTCACTGGTCCATACTGGACCGCCCCAGATCAAACTGGCTGTGTCCAGTGAGGTCACTGGTGATCACTGGAGGTCACTGGGGTCACTGGGGGTCACTGGTCCATACTGGACCTCCCCAGATCAAACTGACCACATCCAGTGAGGGTCACTGGTGATCACTGGGGGACTCAGGGGGGGTCACTGGTGGTCACTGGGGTCACTGGTGTTACTGGTGGTCACTGGGGGGTCAGGGGGGTCACTGAGGGTCACTCCTCCCCCCCTGACCCCCATCTTTTCCCCTCCCCCAGATCAAAGTGGCCATGTCCAGTAAGGGTCCCTGGGGGTCACTGGTGTTACTGGTGATCACTGGGGGTCACTGGTCAATCCCAGCCCCCCCCTGACCCCCCATTTTCCCCTTCTCCAGATCAAACTGGCCATGTCCAGTGAGGTCACAGAGAGGTCAGGGGGTCACTGGGGGTCACTGGTATTCACTGGGGGTCACTGGGGGGTCACTGGTCCATACTGGACCTCCCCACATCAAACTGGCTGTGTCCAGTGAGGGTCACTGGTGATCACTGGAGGTCACTGGGGGTCACTGGTCCATACTGGACCTCCCCAGATCAAACTGACCATGTCCAGTAAGGCTCACTGGTGGTCACTGCTGATCACTGGGGTGTCACTGGTGGTCACTGGTCCATACTGGACCTCCCCAAATGAAACTGGCCATATCCAGTAAGGGTCACTGGGGTCACTGGGGGTCACTGGTCCATACTGACCTCCCCAGATCGAACTGACCATGTCCAGTAAGGGTCACTGGTGGTCACTGGTGTTACTGGGGGTCACTGGGGTCACTGGTGGGGTCACTGGGGGTCACTGGTGGTCACTGGGGTCACTGAGGTCACTGGTGGTCACTGGGGTGTCACTGGGGGTCACTGGTCCATACTGGACCACCCCAGATCAAGCTGGCTGTGTCCAGTGAGGGTCACTGGGGGTCACTGGTCCATACTGGACCTCCCCAGATCAAACTGGTTGTGTCCAGTGAGGTCACTGGTGATCACTGGGGACTCAGGGGGTCACTGGTGGTCACTGGGGACACTGGTGTTACTGGTGGTCACTGGGGGTCAGGGGGTCACTGAGGGTCACTCCTCCCCCCTGACCCCCATCTTCCCCTCCCCCAGATCAAAGTGGCCATGTCCAGTAAGGGTCCCTGGGGGTCACTGGTGTTACTGGTGATCACTGGGGTCACTGGTCAATCCCAGCCCCCTGACCCCCCATTTTCCCCTTCTCCAGATCAAACTGCCATGTCCAGTGAGGTCACAGAGAGGTCAGGGGTCACTGGGGGTCACTGGTATTCACTGGGGGTCACTGGGGGTCACTGGTCCATACTGGACCTCCCCACATCAAACTGGCTGTGTCCAGTGAGGGTCACTGGTGATCACTGGAGGTCACTGGGGGTCACTGGTCCATACTGGACCTCCCCAGATCGAACTGACCATGTCCAGTAAGGCTCACTGGTGGTCACTGCTATCACTGGGGTGTCACTGGTGGTCACTGGTCCATACTGGACCCCCCCAGACCAAACTGACCATATCCAGTGAGGTCACTGGTGGTCACTGGAGGGTCACTGGGGGTCACTGGCACATACTGGACCTCCTCAGATCAAACTGGCCATGTCCAGTAAGGGTCACTGGGGGTCACTGGTCCATACTGGACCTCCCCAGATTGAACTGACCATATCCAGTGAGGGTCACTGGGGTCACTGGTCCATACTGGACCTTCCCAGATCAAGCTGGCCGTGTTCAGTGTGGTCACTGGTGATCACTGGGGGACTCAGGAGTGTCACTGGTGATCACTGGGGTCACTGGGGGGTCACTGGGGGTCACTGGTCAACCCCAGCCCCCCCTGACCCCCATCTTTTCCCCTCCCCCAGATCAAAGTGGCCATATCCAGTGAGGTCACTGGTGTTACTGGTGGTCACTGGGAGGTCACTGGGAGGTCACTGGTGTTACTGGTGGTCACTGGGGGGTCAGGGGGGTCACTGGGGTCACTACTCCCCCCTGACCCCCATTTTCCCCTCCCCCAGATCAAACTGGCCGTGTCCAGTAAGGGTCACTGGTGGTCACTGGGGGATCAGGGGGGTAACTGGAGGTCACTGGGGGTCACTGGTGGTTACTGGTGGTCACTGGGGGGTCGGGGGGGTCACTGGGGGTCACTCCTCCCCCCCTGACCCCCATCTTTTCCCCTCCCCCAGATCAAACTCACCATATCCAGTAAGGGTCACTGGAGGTCACTGGGGGGTCAGGGGGGTCACTGGGGGTCACTCCTCCCCCCCTGACCCCCATCTTTTCCCCTCCCCCAGATCAAACTGGGCATGTCCAGTAAGGGTCACTGGGGGTCACTGGTGTTACTGTGATCACTGGGAGGTCAGGGGGTCACTGGTGGTCACTGGGGGTCACTGGGGGTGTCACTGGGGGTCACTCCTCCCCCCTGACCCCCATCTTTTCCCCTCCCCCAGATCAAAGTGGCCATGTCCAGTGAGGGTCACTGGGGGTCACTGGTGTTACTGGTGGTCACTGGGAGGTCAGGGGGGTCACTGGTGGTCACTGGGGGTCACTGGGGGTCACTCCTCCCCCCCTGACCCCCATCTTTTCCCCTCCCCCAGATCAAGCTCGCCGTCTCCAAACCCCCCGACGCCGCCCCCCCGCCCCCCCCGCCCTCCGCCCCTCCCCCCGCCGCCCAGCGCCCCCCCCCAGTTCGCGGGGGGCTCCGAGCCCCACGCCCACCCCCACGCCCCCCCCCACGCCCCCCGGACCCCTCGCAGAGCCGCATGAAGCAGAAGATCCGCGAGGTGGAGGAGAAGCAGCCCGAGATGAAATCCGGCTTCATGGCTTCCTTCCTGGACTTCCTCAAGTCGGGCAAGCGGCAGCCGCTGCCCCCCAGCCCCTCCAAGCCCCCTCCCCGCGGGACCCCCGCCCCGTTTTCCGTGGGGCAGGCCGTGCTGGGGGGCTCCCTGGAGGGGGGCGAGGGGGAAGGGCTGGTGATGGCGTGTCCCTCGCCCTGCAAGCGGCTGGACGAGGAGCTGAAGCGCAACCTGGAGACGCTGCCGTCCTTCTCCAGCGACGAGGAGGACTCGGTCAGCAAGAACCAGGACCTGCAGAAGAGCATCAGCTCGGCCATCTCCGCCCTGGATGACCCTGCGGAGCGCCGGGAGAGCGAGCCGCACGGTGAGTACCTGCCAGGACCTTTAGATACCTGCTAGGACCTTTAGATACCTGCCAGGACCTGGGGGTTAGTGTAGGGAGCTGTAGGGATCAACCAGGACCTGCAGAAGAGCATCAGCTTGGCCATCTCGGCCCTGGATGACCCTGCGGAGCGCCGGGAGAGCGAGCCGCACGGTGAGTACCTGCCAGGACCTTTAGATACCTGGCAGGACCTTTAGATACCTGCCAGGACCTGGGGGGGTTAGTGTAGGGAGCTGCTAGGGATATATAGGGATCAATCAGGACCTGCAGAAGAGCATCAGCTCGGCCATCTCAGCCCTGGATGACCCTGCCGAGCGCCGGGAGAGCGAGCCGCACGGTGAGTGTCTGCCAGGACCTTTAGATACCTGCCAGGACCTTTAGATACCTGCCAGGACCTGGGGGTTAGTGTAGGGAGCTGTAGGGATCTGCCAGGACCTGCAGAAGAGCATCAGCTCGGCCATCTCGGCCCTCGATGACCCCACAGAGCGCTGGGTGAGTGAGCCACATGGTGAGTGTCTGTAGGGAGCTGCCAGGACCTGGGGGAGCTCTAAGATACCTGCCAGGACCTTCCAGGGGTAAATAGAGAGCTGCCAGGACCTGTGGCTTAATGTAGGGAGTTGTAGGGAAAAGAGCATCAGCTCGGCCATCTCAGCCCTGGATGACCCTGCGGAGCGCCGGGAGAGCGAACCACACGGTGAGTGTCTGCCAGGACCTTTAGATACCTGCCAGGACCTGTGGGAGCCTTTGGATACCTGCCAGGACCTGTAGGGAACTGTCAGAGGTACCTAGGGACATGTAGGGAACTGCCAGGACCTGCAGAAGAGCATCAGCTCGGCCATCTCGGCCCTGGATGACCCTGCGGAGCGCCGGGAGAGCGAGCCGCACGGTGAGTTTAATACCTGCCAGGACCTTTAGATACCTGCCAGGACCTGGGGGTTAGTGTAGGGAGCTGTAGGGATCTGCCAGGACCTGCAGAAGAGCATCAGCTCGGCCATCTCCGCCCTGGATGATCCTGCGGAGCGCAGGGAGAGCGAGCCGCACGGTGAGTGTCTGTAGGAGCTGCCAGGACCTGGGAGAGCCTTTAGATAGCTGCCAGGACCTTCCAGGGTTAATGTAGAGAGCTGCCAGGGACCTGTGGCTTAATCTAGGAGTTGTAGAGAGAGCATCAGCTCGGCCATCTCGGCCCTGGATGACCCTGCGGAGCGCCGGGAGAGCGAGCCGCACGGTGAGTACCTGCCAGGACCTGTAGGGATCTGCCAGGACCTGTGGGAGCCTTTGGATACCTGCCAGGACCTGTAGGGATTGATAGAGGTACATAGGGACATGTAGGCGAACTGCCAGGACCTGCAGAGAGAGCATCAGCTCGGCCATCTCGGCCCTGGATGACCCTGCGGAGCGCCGGGAGAGCGAGCTGCACGGTGAGTACCTGCCAGGACCTTTAGATACCTGCCAGGACCTTTAGATACCTGCCAGGACCTGGGGGATCTGCCAGGATACATAGGGAACTCCTAGGGGTACATAGGGACATGTAGGGAACTGCCAGGACCTGCAGAAGAGCATCAGCTCGGCCATCTCGGCCCTGGATGACCCTGCCGAGCGCCGGGTGAGCACCTTTAGGGACCTGCCAGGACCTGTGGGGATCTGCCAGGACCTGTAGGGAACTTCCAGGGGCCACAGAGAGACCTTCCAGGATGGGTGGGGATCCTTCAGACCCCAGCAAAGCCCACTCAGGACCCCCAAAATCTTCTCTCCAAAAGTCTTCTCCACCACAGACACCCCACCTCCAGAAGAACCTCCCCCACCGCCACCTCCAGCCCCCCCAGGACCCCCAAAATCCCCCCAAAACCTGCCCAGGACCCCCCAAAACCTCCCCAAATCCTCCCAAACCTGCTGTAACCACCTCCAGGATCCCCACAACCCCCCCAGGACCCCCAAAATTCCCCCAAAACCTTCTCTAACCTCTCTTCTCTCCCCACACACGCCCCACCACCAGAAGAACCTCCCCCCACCACCACCTCCAGCCCCCCCAGGACCCCCAAAATCACCCCAAAACCTCCCCAAAATCTTCTCTAACCTCTCTTTTCCCCCCCCAGACACCCCAGCATCACCTCCAGCCCCAGCAGAACCTCCTAGGACCCTCCTGGGACCCCCAAACCTACCCAAAATCCCCCAAAACCACCTCTAATCTCTCTTTTCCCCACAGATGCCCCATCTCCAGAAGAACCTCCCCCACCGCTGCATTCCAGCCCCCCCCAGAACCCCCCAGGACCCCCAAAACCCCCCTAAATCCCCCCAAAATCTTCTCTAACCTCCTTTTTTCCCCACAGACGCCCCACCGCCAGAAGAACCTCCCCCACCGCCACCTCCAGCCCCCCCCCCAACCCACCCAGGACCCCCAAAATCACCCCAAAACCCCCCCAAAACCTTCTCTAACCTCTCTTCTCCCCCCACAGACGCCCCACCTCCAGAAGAACCTCCCCCACCACCGCCTCCAGCCCCACCAGAGACCCCCAAAACCCCCCTAAATCCCCCCCCAAAACCCACCCAGGACCCCCAAAATCACCCCAAAACCCACCCAGGACTCCTCTAGGACCCCCAAAATCCCCCCAAACCTCCCCAAAACCTTCTCTAACCTCTCTTTTCCCCCCCACAGACGCCCCACCACCAGAAGAACCTCCCCCCACCGCCGCCTCCAGCCCCCCCCAGAACCCCCCCCAAAGCGAGCCCCCCGCCCCGGCCGCCCCCCCAGCGCCCCCGGGCTCGCCCCCGGGAGGGTCGGGGGGCACCCAAGGGGTCTCTCCCGCGCCCCCCGCGGGGGTCCCCCGAGGGCGAGGAGCCGCCGGACGCTCGGCCGCTGCACCTGGCGCAGAAGCAGGGCTCGGCGGCCGTGTGCGGCGACACCAGCGACGAGGAGGCCGAGAGCGGCGGGGAGGGGATCTTCCGCGAGAGGGACGAGTTCGTGGTGCGGGTGGAGGACATCCCCGCGCTCAAGGTGGGACTGGGGGGCACTGGGAGGGACTGGGAGGGACTGGGAGGGACTGGGTGGCACTGGGAGGGAGTGGGAGTTGAGAGGAGTCACCGGGATGGGGACTAGGGAGGGACTGGGAGACATCTGGAGGTGATATGAGGCATGAAATGGAACTGGGAGAGACTGGGAAAGGGACTGGAAGGGTACTGGGAGTGAAGGGGAAGGAGTGAAAGGCACTGGGAGGCACTGGGATGGCACTGGGAGGCACTGGGAGCGGCGGGGAGGGGATCTTCCGCGAGAGGGACGAGTTCGTGGTGCGAGTGGAGGACATCCCCGCGCTCAAGGTGGGACTGGGGGGCACTGGGAGGGACTGGGAGTGAAGGGGAGCTACTGGGATGGGGATTGGAGAGGGGTGAGAGACATCCGGAGGTGATATGAGGAAGGAAATGGCACCGGGAGCCACTGGGAAAGGGACTGGGAGTCACTGGGAACGACTGGGAGTTCAGAGGAGTCACCGGGATGGGGACTAGGGAGGGACTGGGAGACATCTGGAGGTGATATGAGGAAGGAAATGGAACTGGGAGAGACTGGGAAAGGGACTGGGAGAGACTGGGATGGACTGGTAAAGACTGGGAGGGTACTGGGAAGGACTGGGAGTCACTGGGAGAGACTGGGAAAGGGACTGGGATGGACTGGGAGTGACTGGGAGTGAAGGGGAAGGAGTGAAAGGCACTGGGAGGGCACTGGGAGGGCACTGGGAGGCACTGGGAGCGGCGGGGAGGGGATCTTCCATGAGAGGGACGAGTTCGTGTTGCGAGTGGAGGACATCCCCGCGCTCAAGGTGGGACTGGGGGGGACTGGGAGTTGACGGGGTGGAGCTGGGAGGCACTGGGAGTTGAGTGGGTGGCACTGGGAGAGACTGGGATTGACTGGGAGTGAAGGGGAGCTACTGGGATGGGGATTGGAGAGGGGTGAGAGACATCTGGAGGTGATACGAGGGAGGAAATGGAACTGGGAGCCACTGGGAAAGGGACTGGGAGGGTACTGGGAAGGACTGGGAGTCACTGGGAGAGACTGGGAAAGGGACTGGGATGGCACTGGGAGTGGCACTGGGAGGCACTGGGATGGCACTGGGAGGCACTGGGAGCGGCGGGGAGGGGATCTTCCGCGAGAGGGACGAGTTTGTGGTGCGAGTGGAGGACATCCCCGCGCTCAAGGTGGGACTGGGGGGCACTGGGGGGCACTGGGAGGGACTGGGAGGGAGTGCGAGTTGAGTGGAGTGACTGGGATGGGAACTGGAGAGGGACTGGGAGATGTTTGGAGGTGATATGAGGGAGGAAATGGAACTGGGAGTCACTGGGAAAGGAACTGGGGAGCACTGGGAGGGACTGGGAGGCACTGGGAGGCACTGGGAAAGACTGGGAGTTGAGAGGAGTCACCGGGATGGGGACTAGGGAGGGACTGAGAGACATCTGGAGGTGATATGAGGGAGGAGATGGAACTGGGAGAGACTGGGAAAGGGACTGGGAGAGACTGGGAGTGAAGGGGAAGGAGTGAAAGGGACTGGGAGGCACTGGGATGGCACTGGGAGGGACTGGGATGGGGATTGGGGAAGAGCTGAGAGATGTTTGGAGGTGCTACAAGAGAGGAAATGGCACTGGGGGGCACTGGGAAAGGAACTGGGGGGCACTGGGAGGCACTGGGAGGCACTGGGATGGACTGGGAGTTGAGAGGAGCCACTGGGATGGGGATTAGGGAAGGATTGAGAGACATCTGGAGGTGCTATGAGACACGAAATGGCACTGGGATGGACTGGGAAAGGGACTGGGAATGACTGGGAGGCACTGGGAAAGACTGGGAGTGAAGAGGAGCCACTGGGATGGGAACTGGAGAGGGACTGAGAGACATCTGGAGGTGATACAAGGGAGGAAAAGGAACTGGGAGAGACTGGGAAAGGGACTAGAGAGACTGGGATGGACTGGGAGAGACTGGGATGGACTGGGAGTGAAGGGGAAGAAATGGGAGTCACTGGGAGGACACTGGGAGGGACTGGGATGGGAACTGGAGAGGGACTGAGAGATGTTTGGAGTTGCTATGAGGCACGAAATGGCACTGGGAGAGACTGGGAAAGGGACTGGGAGAGACTGGGAGCCACTGGGAGAGACTGGGAGTGAAGGGGAACCACTGGGATGGGGATGGGAGAGGGGTGAGAGACATCTGGAGGTGATATGAGGGAGGAAATGGAACTGGGAGAGACTGGGAGCCACTGGGAGTCACTGGGAAAGGGACTGGGAGGGGATTGGGAGGGAGTGGGAGGGGACTGGGAGAGACTGGGAGGGGACTGGGAGGGACTGGGAGCTGGACTGAGAAATGTTTGGAGGTGCTGAAAGGCAGGAAATGGCACTGGGAGTCAGTGGGAAAGCGACTGGGAGAGACTGGAAGTGACTGGGAGGGACTGGGACAGACTGGGAAGGGGACTGGGAGCCACTGGGATAGCACTGGGAGGGACTGGGAGGGACTGGGAGTTGATAGGAGTCACTGGGATGGGAACTGGAGAGAGATTGAGAGACATCTGGAGGTGATACGAGTGGAGATTGAACTGGGAGAGACTGGGAGTCACTGGGAGAGACTGGGATTGACTGGGAGTGAAGGGGAGCACTGGGATGGACTGGGGGGACTGGGAGGGACTGGGAAGGGGACTGGGAGGGACTGGGAAGGGGACTGGGAGCCACTGGGATAGCACTGGGAGGGACTGGGAGGGACTGGGAGTTGATAGGAGTCACTGGGATGGGAACTGGAGAGAGATTGAGAGACATCTGGAGGTGATACGAGTGGAGATTGAACTGGGAGAGACTGGGATGGACTGGGAGAGACTGGGATTGACTGGGAGTGAAGGGGAGCCACTGGGATGGACTGGGGGGGACTGGGAGGGACTGGGAATCAGGACATGGCACTGGGAAAGGGACTGGGAGGGACTGGGGAGCACTGGGAGGGACTGGGAAATGAACTGGGAGGCACTGGGGAAGCATGAACGGGACTGGGAAGGACTGGGTCTGTGGGATTTGGGGGATTTTGGGGTGGATTTTTGGGATTTTGGGGTGGATTTTTGGCATTTTGGGGTGGATTTTTGGCATTTTGGGGTGGATTTTTGGGGCTTTGTGGGTTTTGGGGTGGATTTTTGGGGTGGATTTGGGGGATTTTGGGTGGATTTGGGGGATTTTGAGGTGGATTTGGGGGATTTTGAGGTGGATTTGGGGGATTTTGAGGTGGATTTTTAGGATTTTTGGGTGGGGTAGATTTTTGGGGTTCGACCCAATTTTCCTCCCAGTTGGGGCTCAGAGCCCCACTGATCTGTGGGGTTTTTGGGGTTTTTGTGGGTCTAGGAGAGTTTATGGTTCAGATTTTTCTGGGGGATTCTATGGGATTTTGGGGTGGATTTTTGGGATTTTGGGGTGGATTTTTGGGGTTGACTCCCCAAATCTCCCCCAGCTGCACTGCAGACTGACCTGAGCCCCCGATCTGTGGGGTTTTTGGTGTTTCTTGGGGTTTTTGGCTGGGGTCTGGATTGTTCAGATTTCTTTGGGGTATTTTGGGGTGGATTTTTGGGATTTTGGGGTGGATTTTTGGGGTTCAGACTCCCCAAATTTCCCCCCAGCTGGCCCTGCAGACTGGCCGAGCCTCCCCAAATCTGTGGGGTTTTTGGGGTTTCTTGGGGTTTTTTGGGTCTAGGAGAGTCTCGATGGTTCCAGATTTTTTTGGGGGATCTATGGGATTTTGGGGTGGATTTTTGGGATTTTGGGGTGGATTTTTGGGGTTCAGACTCCCCAAATCTCCCCCTAGCTGGCCCTGCAGACTAGCCCTGAGCCTCCCCGAATCTGTGGGGTTTTTGGGGTTTCTATGGGGTTTTTGGGTCTAGGAGGTCTGGATTGTTCCAGATTTCTTTGGGGTATTTTGGGGTGGATTTTTGGGATTTTGGGGTGGATTTTTGGGGTTCAGACTCCCCAAATTTCCCCCAGCTGGCCCTCAGACTGGCCGGAGCCTCCCCAAATCTGTGGGGTTTTGGGGTTTCTATGGGGTTTTTGGGTCTAGGAGAGTCTGGATTGTTCCAGATTTCTTTGGGGTATTTTGGGGTGGATTTTTGGGATTTTGGGGTGGATTTTTGGGGTTCAGACTCCCCAAATCTCCCCCCAGCTGGCCCTGCAGACTGGCTGTGAACCTCCCTCGATCTGTGGGGTTTTTGGGGTTTCTATGGGGTTTTTTGGGGTCTAGAAGAGTCTGGACTGCTCTATGGGATTTGGGGTATTTTGGGGGATTTTGGGGTGGATTTTTGGGGTTCAGACTCCCCAAATCTCCCCCCTAAGCTGGCCCTGCAGACTGGCCGAGAGCCTCCCCAAATCTGTGGGGTTTTTGGGGTTTCTATGGGGTTTTTTGGGTCTAGGAGAGTCTGGATTGTTCCAGATTTCTTTGGGGTATTTTGGGGTGGATTTTTGGGATTTTGGGGTGGATTTTTGGGGTTTAGACTCCCCAAATCTCCCCCCCAGCTGGCCCTGCAGACAGACCTGAGCTCCACTGATCTGTGGGGTTTCTGTGGGGTTTCTGTGGGTCTGGGAGGCTCCGGATTTCTCTGGGGTATTCTATGGGATTTGTGGGATTTTTTTGGATTTTGGGGTGGATTTTTGGGGTTCAGACTCCCCAGATTTCCCCCCAGCTGGCCCTGCAGACCAGCCCTGAACCTCCCTCGATCTGTGGGGTTTTTGGGGTTTCTATGGGGTTTTTGTGGATCTAGAATGGTCTGTATTGCTCTATGGGATTTTTTTGGATTTTGGGGTGGATTTTTGGGATTTTGGGGTGGATTTTTGGGGTTCAGACTCCCCAAATCTCCCCCCCAGCTGGCCCTGCAGACTGGCCGAGAGCCTCCCCCGATCTGGAGGGTGCAGAAAGCTCTGCTGCAGAAATTCACCCCCGAAATCAAGGATGGACAGCGGCAGTTCTGCGCCACCAGCAACGTGAGTTGGGAACCCAAAAATATAGGAGAACCCCAAAAAATACAGGGGGGAACCCCAAAAAATATCAGGGAATCAAAAAAATATCAGGGAAACCCCAAAAAATATGGGGAGAACCCAAAAAATGTGGGGGGAACCCCAAAAAATGTCAGGGAAACCCCAAAAAATATCAGGGAGACCCCAAAAAATATTAGGGAGACCCCCAAAAAAATAGGGGGAACCCCAAAAAATGTTGGGGGAACCCAAAAAAATATGTGGGGAACCCCAAAAAAATATGTGGGGAACCCAAAAACTATGGGGGAACCCAAAAACTATGGGGAACCCAAAAAATATTGGGGGGAAACCTAAGAATATCAGGGAAATCCCTAAAAGATATCAGGGAAACCCCAAAAAATATGGGGGAACCCAAAAAATATTGGGGGAAAACCTAAAAATATTGGGGAAACCCCAAAAAGTATTGGGGGAAACCTAACAATATCAGGGAAACCCCAAAAAAATATGGGGGAACCAAAAAAAAAATCAGGGAAACCCAAAAATGTGGGGAGAACCCTAAAAAATAAGGGGGAACCCCAAAAAACCCAGGGGAACCCCAAAAATTGGGGTCCTTGAGGGTGATTTTGGGGTCCCAGGGCTGATTTTGGGGCTGATTTTGGGGTTTGGACCATTTTGGGGTCCCAGAGCTGATTTTGGGGTGATTTTTGGGGTGATTTGAGTACCTGGGCTATTTCGGGGATGCTGAGCATCGATACCAGCAGGTGATTTTTGGGGTCCCTGGAGCAGTTTTGGGGCTGATTTTGGGGTCTCTGGGCTTGATTTTGGGGTCCCTGGGGTGATTTTGGGGTTGATTTTGGGGTCCCTGGGGGTGATTTTGGGGTCCCTGAGGGTTGATTTTGGGGTCCTGGGGGTGATTTTGGGATCCCTGGAGGTTTTGGGGTGATTTTGGGGTCCTGGGGGTGATTTTGGGGTCCTGGGGGTGATTTTGGGATTGATTTTGGGGTCCCTGGGGTGATTTTGGGATCCCTGGGGTGATTTTGGGGTCCCTAGGTTTGATTTTGGGGCTGATTTTGGGGTCCCTGAGGGTGATTTTGGGCTGATTTTGGGGTCCCTGGAGCAGTTTTGGGGGAGGATTTTGGGGTCCCTGGGGTGATTTTGGGGTATTGGGTGATTTTGGGGTTTGGATCATTTTGGGGTCCCAGAGCTGATTTCGAGGCTGATGTTGGGGTGATTTTTGGGGTTTGGATGATTTGGGGGTGATTTGGGGGTGATTTTTGGAGTGATTTTTGGGGTGTGGTAATTTTGGGGTCCCAGGGCTGATTTTGGGGTCGATTTTGGGGTAAATGAGGTGATTTTGGGGTGATTTGGTTTCAGTACCTGGGCTATTTTGGGGACGCCAAGCATCGATTCCAGCGGGTGATTTTTGGGGTCCCTGGAGCAGTTTTGGGGAGTGGGGTCCCTGGAGTGATTTTGGGGTGATTTTGGGGTTTGGATCATTTTGGGGTCCCAGGGCTGATTTTGGGGCTGATTTTGGGGTGATTTTGGGGTTCCCCTGATTCAGGGTGACTTGGGGTGATTTCAGGGGTGCTTAAGGACTGGATATGGGTCCCAGGGGTGATTTTGGGGTCGATTTGGGGTAAATGAGGTGATTTTGGGGTTCCCTGCAGTACCTGGGCTATTTTGGGGACGCCAAGCACCGATACCAGCGGCTGATTTTTGGGGTTCCTGGAGTGATTTTGGGGTGATTTTGGGGTGATTTTGGGTGATTCCCACGTACCTGGGCTATTTCGGGGATGCCAAGCATCGATACCAGCGGGTGATTTTGGGGTGATTTTGGGGTCCCAGCATGATTTTGGGGTGATTTTTGGGGTTGATTTTGGGATCCCAGGGCTGATTTTGGGGTGATTTTGGGGTTATTTTGGGGTTCCCCGCAGTACCTGGGCTATTTCGGGGACGCCAAGCACCGATACCAGCGGCTCTACGTGAAGTTCCTGGAGAATGTCAACAAGAAGGATTACGTCAGGGTTTGCTCCAGGAAACCTTGGCATCGCCCGCTGGCCCTCAGGTGAGACACCTGGGCACACCTGGGGGGGGTGCTTGGGGACACCCCTGGGCACACCTGGGGGCATTTGGAGACACCTGGGGACACCTGGGGATGCTTGGGGACAGCTGGGGACACCTGGGGGCATTTGGAGACACCTGGGGACAGCTGGGGACACACCTGAGCACACCTGGGGACACCTGGGGACAGCTGGAATCACTTGGCCACACCTGGGGACACCTGGGGATGCTTGGGGACAGCTGGGGACAGCTGGGGACACACCTGGGGACAGCTGGGGACACACCTGGGGGCACACCTGGGGACACTGGGGACACACCTGAGGGCTTTAGACACCTGGGGACAGCTGGGGAAGTTTGGAGACACCCAGGGACACACCTGGGGACACCTGGGGACAGCTGGGGACACACCTGGGCACATCTGGGGATACCTGAGCACACCTGGGGACAGCTGGGGACACACCTGGGGACACACCTGGGGGCACTTGGGGACACCTGGGGACACACCTGGGGGCATTTGGGGACACCTGGGCACACCTGGGGACAGACAGTTTTGGGGTCCCCAAAAACTTTCGGGATGTCCTTTCTCCTCCATTTTTTTGGGATCCCCAAAAACTTTTGGGATGATCCTTTCTGCTCCATTTTTTAGGGATTCCCAAAACTTTTGGGATGTCCTTTCTGCTCCTTTTTTTTGGGGATCCCAAAAACTTTTGGGGTGATCCTTTCTGCTCCATTTTTTTTGGGGATCCCAAAAACTTTCGGTGTGGTGAGGGAACATTTTGAGGTCACCCCACTAACCCCAAAAACCCCCAAATTTTCCCCCAACAGGAGACAAAACCAACCCAAACCCAACACCCCCAAACCCCCTCCTCCCCCCAAACCCGACCCTCCCGAAAAAACCCCAAAACCCGAAAAACCCCCAAACCCGACAAACCCCCCAAGCCGGAAAAACCCCAAAAACCCGACAAACCCCCCAAAAGCGAGCCGCAGCCCCCCGCGCCCCCCCGGGCCCCCCGCGCCCCCCCGGCCCCCCCAAAGCCAAGCCCAAGCCCCCCAAGGTGAAGGCGGAGCCCCCTCCCAAAAAGAGGAAAAAATGGCTCAAGGAGGCGGCGAGCAGCTCCGAGTCGGAGTCGAGCGCAGATCCCCCGAGCGAGGAGGGTGAGGTTTGGGGGATTTTGGGGGATTTTGGGGGATTTTGGGGGTTTTTGGGATTTTGGGGGTGATTTGGGGGATTTTGGAGGAGTTTTGGGGGAGATTTGGGAGGATTTGGGGGGATTTTGGGGAGTTTTGGGGGGATTTGGGAGCAGCTCGGAGTCGGAGTCGAGTGCCGACCCCCCGAGCGAGGAGGGTGAGAGTTGGGGGGATTTTGGGGGATTTTGGGGGAGATTTGGGGGGTTTTGGGGGATTTGGGGGGTTTTGAGTGGGTTTTGGAGGGGATTTTGGGGAGATTTTGGGGAGATTTTGGGGGTTTTGGGAGCAGCTCTGAGTCGGAGTCAAGCACGGACCCCCGAGCGAGGAGGGTGAGAGTTGGGGTATTTGGGGTTTTAGGATTTTGGGGGTGATTTGGGGGATTTGAGTGGGTTTTGGGGAGTTTGAGTGGGTTTTTGAGGGGGTTTTGGGGGATTTTGGGGGAATTTTTGGGGATTTGGGGTGTATCAGAGGGAATTTTGGGAGGAGCTCCGAGTTGGAGTCGAGCGCAGATCCCCCGAGCGAGGAGGGTGAGAGTTGGGGGATTTTGGGGGGATTTTGGGGGATTTGGGGAGTTTTGGGGGTGATTTGGGGGATTGTGGGAGGTGAGTTTTGGGGGAGGGGGATTTTGGGGGGATTTGGGGGTGATGGGTTTTTGGGGAGTTTTGGGGGGATTTGTGGGAGCAGCTCTGAGTCGGAGTCAAGCACGGACCCCCGAGTGAGGAGGGTGAGGTTTGGGGGATTTTGGGGGATTTTTAGGATTTTGGGGGTGATTTGGGGGATTTGAGTGGGTTTTTGAGGGGGTTTTGGGGGATTTTGGGGGAATTTTTGGGGATTTGGGGTGTATCAGAGGGGATTTTGGGAGCAGCTCCGAGTCGGAGTCGAGTGCGGACCCCCTGAGTGAGGAGGGTGAGGTTTGGGGGATTTTGGGATTTTGGGGTGATTTGGGGAGTTTGGGGTGATTTGGGGAGTTTGGGGGGATTTGGGGGAGAATTGGGTGGGTTTTTGAGGGGGATTTGGGGGAGATTTTGGGGGGATTTGGGGGGTTTTGGGAGCAGCTCTGAGTCGGAGTCAAGCACGGACCCCCGAGTGAGGAGGGTGAGGTTTGGGGGATTTGGGATTTTGGGGTGATTTGGGGGGATTTGAGGGGGATTTGGGAGCAGCTCGGAGTCGGAGTCGAGCGCCGACCCCCTGAGTGAGGAGGGTGAGAGAGCTGGGGGGATTTTGGGGGATTTTTGGGATTTTGGGGGGTTTGGGTGGGTGGGAGGGGGATTCTGGGGAGATTTGGGGACTTTTGGGGAGTTTTAGGGGATTTGGGGGAGAATTGGGGGAGTTTTGGGGAGATGGCAGGAGGATTTGGGGGATTTGGGGGACAATTGGGTAGGTTTTGGGGGATTTTGGGGGGATTTGGGTGGGTTTTGGGGGACAGTTGGGTGGGTTTGGGGGGATTTGGGGGGAATTTGGGGAATTCGGGGACAGTTGGGTGGGTTTTGGGGAGTCACCCCAAAATTCGGGAGGTTTTGGGGACACTCCGGAAGGATTTTGGGGTGTCTCGCTCTGGGCGTGTCTCTTAAAGGGACAGCGCTCCTTTTTCAATGATGCCTAATGTGGGCGTGTCCCAGTTGTGGGCGTGGTCTGTGCAGAGCATGCCCCGCCTCTTAAAGGGACAGCACTCCTTTTTCAATCCACATGGTGGGCGTGTCCTAATTGTGGGTGTGGTCTGCACTGGGTGTGTCCCTCCTCTTAAAGGGACAGTGCTCCTTTTCCTATCCAAAAGTGGGCGTGTCCTCTCTTAAAGGGACAGTGCTCCTTTTTCAATCAGTCCTAGTGTGGGCGTGTCCCAGTTGTGGGTGGGGCCTGTGCTGGGTGTGTCTCCCCTTAAAGGGACAGCGCTCCTTTTCCAATCCAAATGTGGGCGTGTCCCAATTGTGGGTGTGGTCTGCGCTGCGTGTGTCCCTCCTCTTAAAGGGACAGCGCTCCTTTTCCAATCCAAACATGAGTGTGTCACAGTTGTGGGCGTGGTCTGTGCTCCCCATGTGGGCGTGTCCTTCCCCTTAAAGGGACCACACTCCTTTTTCAA
This sequence comes from Entomyzon cyanotis, assembly GCA_024500445.1. Lineage (NCBI taxonomy): Eukaryota > Metazoa > Chordata > Aves > Passeriformes > Meliphagidae > Entomyzon > Entomyzon cyanotis. The sequence continues at coordinate 125,746 of JAKEPQ010000075.1, read as the reverse complement.
TGATTCCTAATGTGGGCGTGGTCTGTGCAGAGCATGCCCCACCTCTTAAAGGGACAGTGCTCCTTTTCCAATAGAAATGTGGGCGTGTCCCAGTTGTGGGTGGGTTCTTCCCCTTAAAGGGACAGCGCTCCTTTTCCAATCCAAACTGGGCGTGTCCCAGTTGTGGGCGGGATCTGTGATCCCCGTGTGGGCGTGTCCCTTCCCTTAAAGGGACCACACTCCTTTTCCAATCCAAATGGTGGGCGTGTCCTCTCTTAAAGGGACAGCACTCCTTTTCCAATCCAAATGGTGGGCGTGTCCTCTCTTAAAGGGACAGCGCTCCTTTTCCAATCCAAATGTGGGTGTGTCCCCGTTGTGGGTGGAGTCTGTGCTCCCCACTTGGGCATGTCCCTGCCCTTAAAGGGACAGCGCTCCTTTTCCAATCCAAATGGTGGGCGTGTCCTCTCTTAAAGGGACAGCGCTCCTTTTCCAATCCAAATGGTGGGGTGTTCTTTAAGGGACACCTTTTCGATCAAATGGTGGGTGTGTCTCCCCTTAAAGGGACAGCGTTCTTTTTCCAACCCAAACGTGGGCGTGTCCCGGTTGTGGGTGTGGTCTGTGCTGGGCGTGTCCTCTCTTAAAGGGACAGCGCTCCTTTTCCAACCCAAACGTGGACGTGTCCCGGTTGTGGGCGGGGTCTGCCCTCCCCCCATGGGCCTGCCCCGCCCCTTAAAGGGCCCTCTCCCTCCCCGCAGAGCGCGCCCCGCCCGGGCGGGTGCTGAACACGCGCGCCATGAAGGAGATGTACCGCAGCTACGTGGAGATGCTGGTCAGCACCGCCCTGGACCCCGACATGATCCAGGCCCTGGAGGACACCAACGGTCAGTCCTGACCCCCCTGAAACCCCCTGGACCCCCAGGACCCCCCTAACGCCCCTCTCCGCCCCCCAGACGAGCTGTACCTGCCGCCCATGCGGAAGATCGATGGGATCCTCAATGATCACAAGAAGAAGGTGCTGAAGAGGGTGACGCTGAACCCCAGCCTGCAGGTGAGCCTGGGGGGCTGGTTGTGGGGCTGGGGGGTCGGTGTGGGGCTGGGGGGTTCAATATGGGGCTGGGGGGGTTGTTTGTGGGGCTGGGGTGGTCGGTGTGGGGCTGGGGGATTGTTTGTGGGGCTGGGGGTCAGTGTGGGGCTGGGAAAGGTCAGTGTGGGGCTGGGGGGAATATGGGGCTGGGGGGTCAGTGTGGGGCTGGGGGATTGTTTGTGGGGCTGGGGGGTCAGTGTGGGTCTGGGAAAGGTCAGTATGGGGCTGGGGGGAATCAGTATGGGGCTGGGGGGGTCAGTGTGGGGCTGGGGGGATCCTGGGAAGGAATCTATGGGGCTGGGAGCATCCTGGGAGTGGATCTGTGGGGCTGGGGGGAATCAATATGGGGCTGGGAGAGGTCAGTGTGGGGCTGGGGTGGTCAGTGTGGGGCTGGGGTGGTCAGTGTGGGGCTGGGAGAGGTCAGTGTGGGGCTGGGGTGGTCAGTGTGGGGCTGGGGGAGGTCAGTGTGGGGCTGAGGGGGTCAGTGTGGGGCTGGGGGATTGTTTGTGGGGCTGGGTGGTCAGTGTGGGGCTGGGAAAGGTCAGTGTGGGGCTGGGGGAGAGGTCAGTATGGGGCTGGGGGGAATCAATATGGGGCTGGGGGGTCGGTGTGGGGCTGGGGGGTTCAATATGGGGCTGTGAGAGGTCAATGTGGGGCTGAGGGACTCAATATGGGGCTGGGGGCTTCCTAGGAAGGAATCTAGGGGGCTGGGATCTTCCTGGGAATGGATCTGTGGGGCTGGGGGAGAGGTCAGTGTGGGGCTGGGAGAGGTCACTGTGGGGCTGTGGGGATCCTGGGAAGGGATCTATGGGGCTGGGAGACATCAATATAGGGCTGGGGGCTTCCTGGTAATGGATCTGTGGGGCTGAGGAGGATCATTCAACATGGGGCTAGGGGACTCAATATGAGGCTGGGGGAGAGGTCAATATAGGGCTGGGGGACTCAATATGGGGCTGGGGGTGGTCAGTGTGGGGCTGGGGGGGTCAGTGTGGGGCTGGGGGCTTCCTGGGAATGGATCTGTGGGGCTGGGGGGAATCAATATTGGGCTGGGGGGTCAGTGTGGGGCTGGGGGGATTCTGGGAAGGGATCTGTGGGGCTGGGGGTTACAATATGGGGCTGGGGGGGTCAGTGTGGGGCTGGGGGCTTCCTGGGAAGGGATCTGTGGGGCTGGGGGTTAAATATGGGGCTGGGGGTCAGTGTGGGGCTGGGGGCTTCCTGGGAAGGGATCTGTGGGGCTGGGGGTTAAATATGGGGCTGGGGGCATCCTGGGAAGGGATCTATGGGGACCCCAGGGGTGACCCTGAGGTGACCTCGATGGTGACCCCATGGTGACCCCAAGGGTGAGCCTGCTATGGCCGCGAGGGTGACCCTGAGGGTGACCATGAGGTGACCCCGAGGTGACCCAGAGGTGACCGCAAGGGTGACTTTGAGGGGACCTCATGAGATGACCCCAAGGGTGACCCTGAGGTGACCCCATGGTGACCCCAAGGGTGACCCTGAGGGTGACCCTCTATGACCACAAGGGTGACCCTGAGATGACCCCATGAGGGTGACCCCGAGGGTGACCCTGAGGGTGACCCTGCTATGACCCAGAGGGTGACCCTGAGATGACCATGAGGGTGACCCTGAGGGTGAGGTGACCCCGAGGTGAGGTGAGGTGACCCTGACTCTGAGGATTATCCAGAGGGTGATCCTGAGGTGACCATGAGGTGACCCTAAGGGTGAAATTACTAGGTGACCCTGAGGGTGAGGTGACCCCGAGGTGACTCTGAGGATTATCCTGAGGTGACCATGAGATGACCACAAGGGTGACTCCAAGGGTGACCCCATGGTGACCCTGAGGTGACCCCAAGGGTGACCCCAATGGACCCAGAGGTGACCTGCAAGGGTGACTTTGAGGTGACCCTGAGGGTGACCCCAAGCGGTGACCCCAAGGGTGACCCCGAGGGTGACCCTATCGAGGGTGACCACGAGGGTGACCCTGAGGGTGACCCGAGGTGAGGTGACCTTGAGGTGACCCTGAGGGTGACCCCAAGGGTGACCCCGAGGGTGAGGTGACCCTGAGGTGACCCTGAGGTGACCACAAGGGTGACCCCAAGGGTGACCCTGCTATGACCCTGCGGTGACCCCGAGGGTGACCCCGAGGTGACCCCATGGTGACCCCGAGGTGACATCCCCCCGTTGCCCTGCAGGAGGCGCTGCACACCTTCCCGCAGCTCCACGCCGAGCCTGGCGAGTCGCTGGTCAAGCTGCGGCCAGGGGGTGACCCCTACAACCGCAAAACCCTCAGCAAGGTCAAGAGGAGCGTGGGGAAACCACAGGTAAGGTCCTGGGGTGTCCTGGGGGGTCCTGGGGGGTCCTGGGGGTCACTAGAGAGGTCACAGGGGTGTCCTGAGGTGTCCTGGGGGTCACTAGAGAGGTCACAGGGGTGTCCTGGGGGTCACTAGAGAGGTCACTGAGGTGTCCTGGGGGGTCCTGGAGGTCACTAGAGAGGTCACAGGGTGTCCTCGGGGGTCCTGGGAAGTCCTGAGGGTCTCTACAGGGGTCACAGGTGAGTTTGGGGGTCCCTGGGGGTCCTGGGGTCACTAGAGAGGTCACAGGGGTGTCCTGGGATGTCCTGGGGTCATAGAGAGGTCACAGGGTGTTGGGTATAGAGGTTGAGGTTTGGGTTGAGTATAGAATAGGGTTGGGTCTGGGAAGTTGAGGTCTCTACAGGTCACAGTGAGTTTGGGTTGGGGTCTGGGGTACTAGAGAGGTCACAGGGGTGTCTGGGATGTTGGGGGTACTAGAGAGGTCACAGGGGTGTCTGGGGGTCACTAGAGAGCACAGGGTGTCCTGGGGGTCCTGGAGGTCACTAGAGAGGTCACAGGGTGTCCTCGGGGGTCCTGGGAAGTCTGAGGGTCTCTACAGGGTCACAGGTGAGTTTGGGGTCCCTGGGGGTCCTGGGGGTCACTAGAGAGGTCACAGGGGTGTCCTGGGATGTCCTGGGGGTCACTAGAGAGGTCACAGGGTGTCCTGGGGGTCACTAGAGAGGTCACTGAGGTGTCCTGAGGGTCACTAGAGAGGTCACAGGGGTGTCCTGGGGGTCACTAGAGAGGTCACAGGGGTGTCCTGGGGGGTCCTGGAGGTCACTAGAGAGGTCACAGGGTGTCCTGGGGGTCCCTGAGAAGTCCTGAGGGTCTCTACAGGGTCACAGGTGAGTCTGGGGGACATTTGGGGTGTCCTGGGGGTCACTGAGGTGTGCTGGGGGGTCCTGAGGGTCACTGGAGGGGTCACAGGGGGGGTCACAGAGGGGTCTGGGGGACATTTGGGGTGTCCTGGGGGTCACAGGGTGTCCTGGGGTGACCCCTACAACCGCAAAACCCTCAGCAAGGTCAAGAGGAGCGTGGGGAAACCACAGGTAAGGTCCAGGGGGGTCCTGGGGGGTCCTGGGGGTCACTAGAGAGGTCACAGGGTGTCCTGGGGGGTCCTGGGGGTCACTAGAGAGGTCACAGGGGGGTCCTGGGGGGTCCTGGGGGTCACTAGAGAGGTCACAGGGTGTCCTGGGGGGTCCTGGGGGTCACTAGAGAGGTCACAGGGGGTCCTGGGGGGTCCTGGGGGTCACTAGAGAGGTCACAGGGTGTCCTGGGGGTCCTGGGGGTCACTAGAGAGGTCACAGGGTGTCCTGGGGGGTCCTGGGGGTCACTAGAGAGGTCACAGGGGGGTCCTGGGGGGTCCTGGGGGTCACTAGAGAGGTCACAGGGTGTCCTGGGGGGTCCTGGGGGTCACTAGAGGGGTCACAGGGTGTCCTGGGGATCCCTGGGAAGTCCTGAGGGTCTCTACAGGGGTCACAGGTGAGTTTGGGGGATATTTAGGGTGTCCTGGGGTGTCCTGGGGGTCACTAGAGAGGTCATTGAGGTGTCCTGGGGTGTCCTGGGGTGTCCTGGGGGTCACTAGAGAGGTCATTGAGGTGTCCTGGGGTGTCCTGGGGGGGGTCCTGGGGGTCACAGGGGTGTCCTGGGGTTCCCCGGAGGGAATCACTGGTGGCCTTGTCGGGGTGTTCCTGGTGGTCTCCAGGTGTTCCTGGGGGTCTCCAGGTGTTCCTGGGGGTCTCTGGTGCTTCCTGTGGATCTCCTGGTGGTTCCTGGAGGTCCCTGGGGGTCTCCTGGGGTTCCTGGTGGTCCCTGGGGGTCTCCAGGGGTTCTGGGTGTTCCTGGAGGTCCCTGGGGGTCTCCAGGGGGTCCCTGGGGGTCTCTGGGTGTTCCTGGGGGTCTGCTGGGGGTCCCTGGGGGTCTCCTGGGGGTCCCTGGGGGTCTCTGGGTGTTCCTGGGGGTCTCCAGGGGGTCCCTGGGGGTCTCTGGGTGTTCCCGGGGGTCTGCTGGGGGTCCCTGGGGGTCTCTGGGTGTCCCTGGGGGGTCTCTGGGTGTTTCTGGGGGTCTCTGGGTGTTCCTGGTGGTTCCTGGAGGTCCCTGGTCTGGGGGTCTCCAGGTGTTCCTGGGGTCCTGGGGGTCTCTGGGTGTCCTGAGGACCCGCTGAGCCCCCCTGTCCCCCACAGGAGTTCAAGGTGGAGGTGGAGAAGTCCTTCCTGTACACCTTGTACCACTCGCTGCACCACTACAAGTACCACACCTTCCTGCGCTGCAAGGACGAGGTGAGTGAGCTCACCTGGGGCACCTGGGCCACCTGGGCCATGTCCCTGTCACCCCTCTGTCACCTGGGCCACCTTCCTGTCACCTGGGCCACCTCCCTGTCACCTGGACCACCCCTCTGTCACCCCATTGCCCCCATGTCCACTGTACCTTCCTGCGCTGCAAGGACGAGGTGAGTGAGCTCACCTGGGGCACCTGGGTCACCTGGGCCATTCCCTGTCACCCCTCTTCACCTGGCCACCTTCCTGTCACCTGGGCCACCTCCCTGTCACCTGGACCACCCTCTGTCACCCCATTGCCCCCATGTCCGCTGTACCTTCTGCCTGCAAGGACGAGGTGAGTGAGCTCACCTGGGGCACCTGGGTCACCTGGGCCACCTCCCTGTCACCTCCCTGTCACCTCCCTGTCACCTCCCTGTCACCTCCCTGTCACCTGGGCCACCCCACTGTCACCTGTGCCACCTGGGTCAGCTGGGTCACGTGTGCCACCTGTGTCACCTCCCTGTCACCTGGGTTACCCCCCTGTCACCTGTGTCCCTCTCCCTCATGGTGACCATTCCGGTGGCCATGTCCTTCATCACAGTGACCATCCCCTTTCTGGTGGCCACAGCACTGACCATCCCTTTGTGGTGGCCACGGCACTGACCATCCCCTTTCTGGTGGCCACAGCACTGACCATCCCCTTCATGGTGGCCATGGCATTGACAATCACCTTCATGGTGGCCATGGCATTGACAATCACCTTCATGGTGGCCATGGCATTGACAATCACCTTCATGGTGGCCATGGCACTGACCATCCCTTTGTGGTGGCCACAGCACTGACCATTCTCTCCATCCTACTGGCCATCACTCTCATGCCGGCCATGGCAATGACCATCCCCATCCTGCTAGCCACAGCATTGACCATTCTCCCCATGGCAATGACCATCCCCATCCTGCTAGCCACAGCATTGACCATTCCTTCCCCATGGCAATGACCATCCCCATCCTGCTAGCCACAGCGTTGACCATTCTCTCCATGGCAATGACCATCCCCATCCTGCTAGCCACAGCATTGACCATTCTCCCCATGGCAATGACCATCCCCATCCTGCTAGCCACAGCACTGACCATCCCTTCCCCATGCATGACCATCCCCATACTGCTAGCCACACATTGACCATCCCTTCCCCATGGCAATGACCATCCCCATCCTGCTAGCCACAGCATTGACCATTCTCCCCATGGCAATGACCATCCCCATCCTGCTAGCCACAGCACTGACCATCCCTTCCCCATTGGCCATGCACTGACCTCCCTTCCATCCCACTGAGCATTCCCCCTCCTGGTGGCCACCCCAGTTACCACTCTGGTGGCCCTGGCCATGTCCCCTGACCCCTGGCCTTGTCCCTGACCCCTGGCTGTGTCCCCTGACCCCTGACCATGTCCCTGACCCCTGACCTCATCCCTGACCCTGTCTATGTCGCTGTCCATGTCCCCTGTCCGCTGTCCCCTGTCCATGTCCCTGTCCCCTGACCTTGTCCCTGAGCCCTGTCCCCTGACCCCTAGCCATGTCCCCTGACCTTGTCCCTGAGCCCTGTCCATCTCCCTGAGCCCTGTCCATGTCCCCTGACCCCCGACCTTGTCCCTGACCCCGACCTTGTCCTCTAGCCATGTCCCTGACCCCTAGCCTTGTCCCCTGTCCCCTGTCCCCTGTCCCTGTCCCTGTCCATGTCCCTGACCCCTGGCTGTGTCCCCTGACCTTGTCCCTGACCCCTGACCGTGTCCCCTGTCCTGTCCATGTTCCCTGACCCCTGACCTTGTTTCCTGACCCCTAGCCGTGTCCCCTGACCTTGTCCCTTAGCCCTGTCCCTGACCCCTGACCATGTTCCCTGTCCCCTGGCTGTGTCCCCTAGCCATGTCCCTGAGCCCTGTCCCTGTCCCCTCACCCCTGACCCTGTCCCTGACCCTGTCCATCTCCCTAACCCCTGTTCCATGTCCCCTGACCCCTGTCCCTGACCCCTGTCCATGTCCCTGTCCCCTGTCCCTTAGCCCTGTCCCCTGTCTCTGTCCCTGACCCCTGACCATGTCCCCTGTCCATGTCCCTGACCTTGTCCCTGTCCCTGTCCATCTCCCTGTCCCCATCCCTGTCCATCTCCCTGACCCCTGACCATGTCCTTGACCCTGTCCTTGTCCCCTGTCCCCTGTCCCTGTCCCTGGTCCCTGTCCCCTGTCCCTGTCCCCTGTCCCCTGACCATGTCCCTGTCCCTGTCCCTGACCCTGTCCCCTGTCCCTGTCCCCTGTCCCCTGTCCCTGTCCCCTGTCCCTGTCCCCTGACCATGTCCCTGTCCCTGTCCCTGACCCTGTCCCCGTCGCTGTCCCCAGACGACGGCGATCGAGGGCCGCGCGGAGGACCTTGGCCAGGAGGAGGTGGTGCAGCGCTGCATGCGCAACCAGCCGTGGCTCGAGCGCCTCTTCGACTCCTTCAGCGACCTGCTGGCCCAGGCCAGGGCCAAGTGCGCCTGACCCCCGAAAAACCGGGGAGAACCCCCCGAAAAACCCGGGATCGGCCCCAAAAATCGGGGAGAGCACCCCGGAAAATCGGGGAGAGCGCCCCCGAGAAATGGGGCGACACTCCGGAATCGAGGGGGACAAACCGGGACTGAAGCTCCTCTGGTGGGGATGAGGATGGAGATCCCACATCGATTTGGGGTTGGGGACACACCTGACCTCCCCAGGGCACCCCAAAAAATGGGGAAAATCCCCCGAAAAAATCCGGGATCGTCCCCAAAAATCGGGGAGAGCGCCCCGAGAAATGGGGCGACACTCCGGAATTGCGGGGGGACAAACTGGGACTGACGCTCCTCTGGTGGGGATGAGGATGGAGATCCCTGGTTGGGGACATCAGTTTGGGGTTGGGGACATCGATTTGGGGTTGGGGACATCAGTGTGGGGTTGGGGACACACCTGGAACCCCCCAGGGCACCCCAAACAATGGGATCGTCCCAAAATTTGGGGGGACACCTCTGGGATGAGGAGTGAACCTCCTGCGGTGGGGATGAGGATGGAGATCCCACATCGATTTGGGGTTGGGGACACACCTGGAACCCCCCAGGGCACCCCAAAAAATCCGGGATCGTCCCCAAAAATCGGGGAGAACAGCCCGGAAAAGTGGGATTGTCCCCCGAAAAATGTGGGGCGACACTCCGGAATCGAGGGGGACAAAGCAGGACTGAAGCTCTGGTGGGGATGAGGATGGAGATCCCTGGTTGGGGACATCAGTTTGGGGTTGGGGACATCGATTTGGGGTTGGGGACACACCTGGAACCCCCCAGGGCACCCCAAACAATGGGATCGTCCCCAAAATTTGGGGTGACACCCCCGAAATTTGGGGGAAAAGCCTCAGATTGAAGCTCCAGCAGTGAGGATGAGGATGGAGATGCCGGGTTGGGGACATTGATTTGGGGTTGGGGACATCAGTTTGGGGTTGGGGACATCCCTGACCCCCCCAGGTCACCCCAAAAAATTGGGGGAATCCCCTGAATCGCTGGAGAATCCCCTATATCTTGGAGATCCCCCAAAAATCGGGGAAATCCCCCAAAATTTGGGGGAATCCCTTAAATCTTGAGGGAATCCCCTAAATCTTGAGGAAATCCCCCAAAAAATTGGGGAAATCCCAAAACAATTAGGGAAATCCCCCCAAAATTGGGGAAATCCCAAAAAAAATTGGTGAAATCTCCCAAAAAATCGGGGAAATCCGCAAAAAAATCAGGGAAATCCCAAAAAAATTAGGGAAATCCCCCCCCAAAAAACCGGGGAAATCTCCCCCCCAAAAAATCAGGGAAATCCCAAAAAAATGGGGGAAATCCCCCCAAAAAATTAGGGAAATCTCCCAAAAATTAGGAAATCCCCCAAAAAATTGGGGAAATCCCAAAAAAAATCGGTGAAATTCCCCAAAAATCGAGGAAATCCCCCAAAAAATTAGGGAAATCCCCCAAAAAATTGGGGAAATCCCCCAAAAATTGGGGACCCCCCCCATGGGGACAAAGCAACTCCCCCCAAAAATTGGGGGACAGGGTGTGTCCCCCCAACCCCCCCGACCCCAAAACGAGATTTGGGGATCTCTTTGGGGACAAATCGCCCCAAAATATTTGGGATTTTCCCCCCAAATTTTGGGGAATCCCCTTATTCATGACACTCCCCCACCCCAAAATCAACAGGGTCTCTATCCCCCCCCCCCCAGTTTTTTTTTTTTGGGGTGTGGGGGGCTCTGGACCCCCCAAAAAAACCCAAAAAAACCCCCCAAAAAAGGGTTTTCCCAACTCCTCCCCCACCCCAAAAAATGAGGTTTTTCCCCCCAAAAAAGCCCCCCGGCGGAGACCCCCCCTATTTATATATATGTATAAATGTCTATTTAGCAGCCCCCAATCTCCGCCCGGGGGGGGTCCCCAAATTTGGGGGGGGGGGGTCCCTAATTTTGGGGGGGGGGGGGGGGTTAACACCTTGGAATTTCCCCCCCCTTCCCCAAATTCAGCCAATTTTGGGGGTTTTTTGGGGGGAGCCCCAAATTTCCCCTCCCCCCCCCACATCGGGACCACCGTTGTATATAAATTTGGGGAGGGGGGCGTGGGGGGGTGGGGTTAGAATCTGGGGGGTCCTGCCGGGTGGGGGAGGGTCGGGGGGGTCCCCAAAAATCACCATCCCCCCAAAACCCCCCCCCCAAAAACCGAGCTATTTATTGCCAATTTGCCCCCCCCCCCCCGGATGGAATTTTGGGGTAAAAAAAAAGGGGAAAAAACCCCCAAACCCCCCCAAAATTTTGGGATTCCCCCCCCCACCTCGAATTTTGGGGGGGACACCCCCCCCGACGACCCCCCCCCCCACCCTGGATTTTGGGGCGGGGGGGCTGTAAATAGTGTATATGGTCAAAGTCTCTATGTATCATATTGTATTTGCCCCCCCCGGGGGTCGCGTTTGCCCCCCCCGGGGCAATTCCCCCCCCGGGGCATTTATATCCCCCCAGGGGTACATTGACCCCCCCCGATCTACCCCCCCAAATTTTTTGGGGGGCTCCCCCACCCTTCCCCCCACCCCCCCCCCCATTTTTTTTGTTCATTTCGGGGTTTTTTTTAATTATTATTATAATTATTATTATTATATCTATTTTGGAGGGGGGGCTGCCCCGCCCCTCCCCCCCGCCCCTCCCCCCGCGGGGTTTTTGGGGGGCTGGGGGGGTTTTTGGGGTGTCCCCCCCCGTGTCCCCCCCCTCCCCATTTTCTACGGTGTATCGTGACGGGCGTGTCGTGGGTGTTGCCGAGACCTTTTTATCGTTCCCGAGGCTCCGAGAGTTTTATTTTGGTTTTTGGGGTGAAAAAAGGGGATTTGGGGGGCGGGGGTGGGAATTGGGGGGAGGGGGGTGTGGGAATGGGGGAGGGGATTTGGGGGTGTCGGGTTTGGGGGGAATCAGGTTTTGGGGGGGAGGGGATTTTGGGGGTCTCGTTTTTGGGGGTAAATTCAGATTTTGGGGTTTTGGTTTTGGGGGCAGTCAGATTTTGGAGGTCAAAATTTGGGGGGAATCAGATTTTGGGATCTCATTTTTGCAGAAATCAGATTTTGGGGGGAAATCAGATTTTGGGGTTTTGTTTTTGGGGGTTAATCAGATTTTGGGAATCTCGGTTTTTGGGGGAAAATCAGATTTTGGGGGTCAAAAGTTTGGGGGAAATCAGGTTTTGGGGTCTCGGTTTTGGGGGAATCAGGTTTTGGGGGAAATCAGGTTTTGGGATCTCGTTTTTAGGGGAAAATCAGATTTTGGGGTTTTGTTTTGGGGGAAACCAGATTTTGGGGTTTAGTTTTTGGGGGAAAACCAGATATAAAATACCCCAAAAACACCCCCAGAACCCCACAGTGCCGAGTGCCCTGAGACCCCAAAAATGCCCCAAAATACCCCAAAAATACCCCAAAATACCCCAAACCTCCAGGGCCCTCTAAGAGCCCCAAAAGCCCCTAAAGATGGGGAATCCCTGCAGGAACTCAGAGAATAAATGTTTAGAGTTGTGTGGGAAATGTGGGGAGATGGGAGGGGGAAATGGGGAAATGTGAGGGGAAAAAGGCAGGAAATGTGAAGGAAAAGGGTGGGAAATGTGAGGGGAAAAGGGCAGAAAATGTGAAGGGAAAAAGGCAGAAAACATGAAGGGAAAAAGGCAGAAAACGTGAAGGGAAAAAGGCAGAAAACGTGAAGGGGAAAATGGAAGAAAACATGAAGGGAAAAAGGCAGAAAACTGAGGGGAAAAAGGCAGAAAACGTGAAGGGGAAATGGTAGAAAACATGAGGGGAAAAAAGGAGGGAAAACATGAGGGGAAAAGGGCAGAAAATGTGAGGGAAAAAGGGAAGAAAATGTGAAGGAAAAAAGCAGAAAACGTGAAGGAAAAAAGCAGAAAACGTGAGGGGAAAAAGGCAGAAAACGTGAGGGGAAAAGGAGGAAAAGTGAGGAGAAAAGGCAGGAAACCTGAAGGAAAAAGGGCAGGAAACATGAAGGAAAAAAAAGCAGAAAACGTGAGGGGAAAAGGCAGAAAATGGGAGGGGAAAAAAGGAGGGAAAACCTGAGAGGACGAAAAGGGCGGGAAACGTGAGGGGAAAAAGGCAGAAAACGTGAAGGGAAAAGGCAGAAAACATGAGGGGAATAAAGGAGGGAAAACCTGAGGGGCAAAAAGGGCGGGAAATGTGAGGGGAGAAACGGCAGGAAAACTGAGGGAAAAAGAGCAGGAAATGTGAGGGGAAAAGGCAGGAAACCTGAAGGAAAACGGGCAGGAAATGTGAGGGGAAAAAGGAGGAAACCTGAGGGGAAAAGGGCAGAAAACATGAGGGGAAAAAAGGAGGGAAAACCTGAGAGGACAAAAAGGGCAAGAAACGTGAGGGGAAAAAGGCAGAAAACGTGAAGGGAAAAGGCAGAAAACATGAGGGGAATAAAGGAGGGAAAACATGAGGGGACAAAAAGGGCGGGAAACGTGAGGGGAGAAACGGCAGGAAAACTGAGGGAGAAAGAGCAGGAAATGTGAGGGGAAAAGGCAGGAAACCTGAAGGGAAAAGGGCAGGAAATGTGAAGGAAAAAAGCAGGAAATGTGTGGGGAAAAGGGCAGAAAACATGAGGGGAAAAGGGTGGGAGATGTGAAGGAAAAAATGCTGGAAACCTGAGGGGAAAAGACAGGAAACCTGATGGGAAAAGGGCAGGAAACGTGAAGGAAAAAAAGCCGAAAACATGAGGAGAAGAGGCAGAAAACATGAGGGGAAAAAGGAGGGAAAACATGAGGGGACAAAAAGGGAGGGAAAACTGAGGGGAAAATGGCGGAAAATGGCAGAAAATGTGAGGGGGAACGAGAGGGAAATGTGAGGGGAAAAGACAGGAAACCTGAAGGAAAACGGGCAGGAAATGTGAGGGGAAAAAGGAGGAAACCTGAGGGGAAAAGGGCAGAAAACGTGAGGGGAAAATAGGAGGGAAAACCTGAGAGGACGAAAAGGGCAGGAAACGTGAGGGGAAAAGACAGGAAACCTGAGGGGAAAAGGGCAGAAAACATGAGGGGGAAAGAGCAGGAAACGTGAGGGGAAAATGGCAGGAAATGTGAGGGGGAAAAGGCAGAAAACATGAGGCAAAAAGGGCAGAAAACATGAAGGGAAAAAAGGAGGGAAAACATGAGGGGAAAAGGGCAGAAAAGTGAGGGGAGAAAAGGGTGGGAAAACGTGAGAGGAAAAATGGCAGGAAATGTGAAGGGAAAAAAGCAGAAAACATGAGGGGAAAAGGGTGGGAAATGTGAGGGGTAAAAGGCAGGAAACCTGAAGGAAAAAGGGCAGGAAATGTGAGGGGAAAAGGGCAGAAAACGTGAGGGAGAAAAAAGGAGGGAAAACATGAGTGGAATAAAGGAGGGAAATGTCAGGGGAGAAGGGCAGGAAATGTGAGGGGGAAATAGAGGGAAATGTGAGGGGAAAAGACAGGAAACGTGAGGGGAAAAGGGGAGAAAATGTGAAGGAGAAAAAGCAGAAAACGTGAGGGGAAAGGGCAGGAAATGTGAAGGAAAAAAACAGAAAACATTAGGGGAAAAGAGCAGAAAATGTGAGGCAGAAAGGGTAGGAAACCTGAGGGGAAAAGGCAGAAAACATGAGGGGAAAAGGGCAAAAAACGTGAGGGGGAAAAGGAGGGAAAACCTGAGGGGACAAAAAGGGCAGGAAATGTGAAGGAAAAAAACAGAAAACATTAGGGGAAAAGAGCAGAAAATGTGAGGCAGAAAGGGTAGGAAACCTGAGGGGAAAAGGCAGAAAACATGAGGGGAAAAGGGCAAAAAACGTGAGGGGGAAAAGGAGGGAAAACCTGAGGGGACAAAAAGGGCAGGAAACTGAGGGGAAAATGGCAGGAAATGTGAAGGAAAAAAGGCAGAAAACACGAGGGGAAAAGAGGGAAACGTGAGGGAAACCTGAAGGAAAACAGGCAGAAAATGTGAAGGAAAAAAAGCAGAAAACCTGAGGGGGAAAGGGCAGGAAACGTGAGGGGAAAAATACAGGAAATGTGAGGGGAAAAGGTGGAAAATGAGAGGAAATGCTAACGGGAAAATGCCCCAGTTAGCAGCTCCTGTTGCGTGTTTTCCTTTCCCTTTCCTTTCCTTTCCTTTCCTTTCCTTTCCTTTCCTTTCCTTTCCTTTCCTTTCCTTTCCTTTCCTTTCCTTTCCTTTCCTTTCCTTTCCTTTCCTTTCCTTTCCTTTCCTTTCTTTCTCTTCCTCTCTTTCCTTCTTTCTTTTCTCTTTTTCCTCTTTCTCTCTTTTTCTCTTTCTTTTTCTTTCTTCCCTCGTTTCCCGGTCTTTCTCTCTCCCTTTCTTTCTTTCTGTTTTTCTTTCTTTCTTTGTCCTTTTTTCTTCCTTTCTTTCCTTTTTTCTGTCTTTCTCTTTCTTTCTTTCTTTCCTTCTTTCTTTTCTTCTTTCTCCCCTCCTTTTTCTTTCTTTTCCTTTTTCTTTTTTTTTGTTTCTTTTTTTTAACTTACTTTCTGTCTTCCTTTCTTTCCTTTATTTCTGTCTTTCTCTTTCTCTCTTTCTCTTTTTCCCTTCTCCCTTCCCTTCCCTTCCTTTCCTTCTTTCTCTTTCTTTTTCCTTTCCTTCTTCCTCTCCTTTTCCTCTCCGCAAGAAGCGATGGGAGACAAACCGACTGCAGAGACAAAAATCTGTAACAATTTAATTCCCGGAAAGGAATTCGAATAAAAGCCGCGAGGCCGGCTGGGCCGGGCAGCATTTATTGTCGGAAATAAACCCAAAAAGAGGATTTATTCCCAATTAAAAGGAATCCGAATAAAAACCGTGAGGCCGGCTGGGCTGAGCAGCGTTCAGTGTGGGAAATAAACCCGAAAAGAAGATTTATTCCCATAAAAACTTCATTCCCGGCAAGAAATCCCATTAAAAACCGGAAGGCAGAGGGCCGAGCAGCGTTTAGAGTCGGAAATAAACCCGAAAAGAAGATTTATTTCCGAAAACAGCCAAATTCTTATTACCGCATGAACCCTCCATCCGTGAGGGGAGGGGGCGTGGCTCCGTGTGGGCGTGGCCACGTTGCGTGATGGCTCACGACGCTGCGTGCCCACGCTAGCACCGTTGCCTAGCAACGCGGCGCGGGGTGGGTCCTCCCGCCCGCTAGGCGGCGCTAGAGGGAGCGGCTGAGGCGCGGCAAAATGGCGGCGGGGCCTGGGGGGGCCGAGGGGTTTGGGGTGGTTTTGGGGTTTTTTTGGGGGAATTTGGGGGATTTGAGGGGGATTTTGGGGTGGGGAGAAGGAGAAAGGAGAAAGGGGAGTTTTGGGTGATTTGGGGGAATTTGGGGGGTGTGAGGGGTTTGGAGGGGGATTTTGGGGTGGGGAGAAGGGAGAAAGGGAGTTTAGGGTGATTTTGGGTAGTTTTGGAGTTTTTTTGGGGAATTTGAAGGGTTTTGAGGGGGGAGATCAGGGTGGGGAGAAAGGAGAAAGGGGAGTTTGGGGTGATTTGGGGTTTTTTGGGGGAATTTGGGGGATTTGAGGGGGTTTTGACAGGGATTTTGGGGTGGGGAGAAGGCAGAAGGCGGGTTTGGGGTGATTTGGGGTAGTTTTGAGGCAGAAACCCCAGGATTTGGGGGTTCGGTGGACGAGGAGGGAGAATTGAGGGGATTTGGGGGTTTTGGGAAGAATTTGGGAAGGATTAGGGTTGGAGAAAGGGGGATTTGGGGGTTTGGGGAAGGATTTGGGGTGGAATTTGGGGGATTTGGGGGTGAAAAGTGGCAATTGAGGAGCAGGGAGGGAATTTGGGGTGCAAAAGGAGCTCCTCGACCCCAAAAACTGGGAGAAAAGGGGAAAATATGGATTTCAGGAGGGAAAATGGGGCAGAAAAGGGAATTTTGGGGTGAGATTTGGGGAATTCCTCTCGTTTTTTATGGTGTTTTGTGATTTTTTTTATCATTTTTGAGGCTCTGCGGGTGTTTTTTAAGGGATTTGGGGTGAAAAAAGGAGAATTTGGGGTGCGGGGTGGTGGGTTGGGCTGCGATTTTGGGGAAAAATTAAAGGTTTGGGGTGCGGGGGAGAGATTTGGGGTGAAAAAGGGGAAGTTTGGGGTGCGGAGATGGAATTTGGGGTGGAAATTGGGGGGAAATTGGGATGGAAATTGGGGGAATTTGGGGGAGTTTGGGGAATTGTGGGAGGAATTTGGGGGAATTTGGGGTGGAAACTAGGGAGTTTGGGGTGGAAATTGGGGGAAATTGGGGAATTTGGGGGAATTTGGGGAAATTGGGGGATTGGGGAATTTGGGGGAATTTGGGGTAGAAATTGGGGAAATTGGGGGAAATTGGGGGATTTGTGGTGGAAATTGGGGAATTTGGGGTGGAATTTGGGGTGGAAACTGGGGTAGAAATTGGGGAATTCGGGGGAAATTGGGGTGGAAATCGGGGAATTTAGGGTGGATTCGCCCTAACACACGTATTATATATTTTTATACTTGTATAAAATCGGGATTCTACATTATGTTTCCGTTTTCCACCCTCAAAACCCCGCTCCCGCCCCAAACTCTCCTCCCGATCCCCAAATCTCCATTTTCCACCCTCAAAACCGGATCAAAACCTCCAAAAACCCATAACAAATATCAGTTTTGTATATATAGCATTGAACCCTACAGCACGGCGCAAGCCCCGCCCCTTTCCCCGCCCTATTCCTTATAAGGCGATAAGAGGGCGTGGTTAACACGGAGAGGCGGGGGCTGTGGGCGGAGCGCGGCGTGGTGGGCGTGGCCACGGCGGCGTCGTTGCCAGGCAACAGCGGTGGGCGTGGCTACCCGCCATGCCCCGCGCGGTGCCGCCCCCCAGCGGAGGGAGCGGAGGCGCCGCGGTAAAATGGCGGCGCGGCCCGGGCGGGATTTTGGGGCGATTTTGGGGCTTTTTGGGGTTTTTTGGGGCGGGGGAGGGGGCGGGGGGGGGGGGAGGGGGAGCGGGGGGTTTGGGGGGGTTGGGGGCGGGGAGGGAGGGGGAGGGGGGAGGGGAGGGGGCGTGAGGGGAGCTGAGGGGGAAATTGGGATTTGGGGGAATTCGGGGTGAAAATGAGGGATTTTGGGTGAAAATTGGGAATTTGGGGTGAAAATGAGGGATTTGGGGGAAGAATTCGGGGTGAAAATGAGGGATTTGGGGGTGAAAATGAGGGATTTAGGGTGGAAATTGGGGATTTTGGGGGAATTTGGGGTGAAAATGAGGGATTTGGGGTGGAAATTGGGGATTTTGGGGGAATTTGGGGCGATAATGAGGGATTTGGGGTGAAAATTGGGGATTTTTGTGTGAAATTTGGCAATTTGGGGGGATTTGGGGTGAAAATGAGGGATTTTGGGGGAATTTGGGGTGAAAATTAGGGATTTTTGTGTGAAAATCGGGGATTTGGGGTGAAAATTGGAGATTTTTGTGTGAAAATTGGGAATTTGGGGTGAAAATGAGGGATTTTGGGGGAATTTGGGTGAAAATGAGGGATTTTGAGGTGAAAACGGGGGATTTGGGGTGAAAATGAGGGATTTGGGGTTTAAATTGGGGATTTGGGGGGAATTTGGGGTGATTATTGGGATTTTGGGGTGAAAATTGGGGATTTGGGGTGGGAATTGGGGATTTTGGGGAAATTTGGGGTGAAAATGAGGGATTTGGGGTGGAAATTGGGGATTTGGGGTGGAAATTGGGGATTTGGGGGGAGTTTGGGGTGATTATTGGGGATTTGGGGCTGAAAAAGGAGATTTGGGGTGAGAATTGGGAATTTTGGGGTGAAAAATGGGGATTTTGGGGGAATTTGGGGTGAAAATGAGGGATTTGGGGTGAAAATTGGGATTTTTGGGGTGAAAACTGGGGATTTGGGGTGAGAATTGGGGATTTGGGATGAAAATGAGGGGTTTGGAGTTTGAATTCGGGGTGGGAATTGGGATTTTTGGGGTGAAAAATGGGATTTTAGGGGTGAAAAATGGGATTTTAGGGGTGAAAAATGTGAATTTTGGATGGAAAATGGGATTTTTGGGATGGAAATTGGGATTTTTGGGATGGAAATTGGGATTTTTGGATGGAAAATGGGATTTTTGGGATGGAAAATGGGATTTTAGGGGTGGAAATGGTGATTTTTGGGGTGGAAATTGGGATTTTAGGGGTGGAAATGGTGATTTTTGGGGTGGAAATTGGGATTTTTGGGATGGAAAATGGGATTTTTGGGGTGAAAAATGTGAATTTTGGGATGGAATTTGGGATTTTTGGGATGGAAATTGGGATTTTTGGGGTGGAAATTGGGATTTTTGGGGTGGAAATTGGGATTTTTGGATGGAAAATGGGATTTTTGGGATGGAAAATGGGATTTTTGGGATGGAAATTGGGATTTTTGGGATGGAAATTGGGATTTTTGGATGGAAAATGGGATTTTTGGGGTGGAAATTGGGATTTTTGGGGTGGAAATTGGGATTTTTGGGGTGGAAACCGGGATTTTTGGGGTGGAAATTGGGATTTTTGGGGTGGAAATTGGGATTTTTGGGGTGGAATTTGGGATTTTTGGGGTGGAAATTGGGATTTTTGGGTGGAAATTGGGATTTTTGGGATGGAAATTGGGATTTTGGGATGGAAATTGGGATTTTTGGGATGGAAAATGGGATTTTTGGGATGGAAAATGGGATTTTTGGGGTGAAAAGTGGGATTTTTGGGGTGGAAATTGGGATTTTTGGGGTGGAAATTGGGATTTTTGGGGTGGAAATTGGGATTTTTGGGGTGGAAAATGGGATTTTTGGGATGGAAAATGGGATTTTAGGGGTGGAAATGGTGATTTTTGGGGTGGAAATTGGGATTTTAGGGGTGAAAAATGGGATTTTTGGGATGGAAAATGGGATTTTTGGGGTGAAAAGTGGGATTTTTGGGATGGAAATTGGGATTTTTGGGTGGAAATTGGGATTTTTTGGGATGGAAATTGGGATTTTTGGGGTGAAAACCGGGATTTTTGGGGTGGAAATTGGGATTTTTGGGGTGGAAATTGGGATTTTTGGGGTGGAAATTGGGATTTTTGGGGGAAAATTGGGATTTTTGGGGTGGAAATTGGGATTTTTGGGGCGGAAATTGGGATTTTTGGGGCGGAAATTGGGATTTTTGGGGCGGAAATTGGGATTTTTGGGGTGAAAAATGGGATTTTAGGGGTGGAAATTGGGATTTTTGGGGTGAAAAATGGGATTTTTGGGGTGGAAATTGGGATTTTTGGGGCGGAAATAGGGATTTTTGGGGCGGAAATTGGGATTTTTGGGGTGAAAAATGGGATTTTAGGGATGGAAATTGGGATTTTAGGGATGGAAATTGGGATTTTTGGGATGGAAAATGGGATTTTTGGGATGGAAATTGGGATTTTTGGGATGGAAATTGGGATTTTTGGGGTGAAAACCGGGATTTTTGGGGTGGAAATTGGGATTTTAGGGGTGAAAAATGGGATTTTAGGGGTGAAAAATGGGATTTTTGGGATGGAAATTGGGATTTTTGGATGGAAAATGGGATTTTTGGGATGGAAATTGGGATTTTTGGGGTGGAAATTGGGATTTTTGGGGTGAAAAACGGGATTTTTGGGGTGAAAACCGGGATTTTAGGGGTGGAAAATGGGATTTTTGGGATGGAAATTGGGATTTTTGGGGTGAAAAATGGGATTTTTGGATGGAAATTGGGATTTTAGGGGTGAAAACCGGGATTTTTGGGGTGAAAAATGGGAATTTTGGGATGGAAAATGGGATTTTTTGGATGGAAATTGGGATTTTGGGATGGAAATTGGGATTTTGGGATGGAAATTCCCAAATTTTCCCCCCAGGCTGTCGCTGCCCATGGAGGAGGAGGAGAAACCGCCGAGGGGGAGGGGCGGGGCGAGGAGGGGGGAGGGGCGCCGCTGGAGCCGATGGGGAGCTTACTGGTGAGACTGGGAGGGACTGGGAGGGTTTACTGGTGAGACTGGGAGGGACTGGGAGGGACTGGGATGGGTTACTGGTGAGACTGGGAGGGACTGGGATTGAACTGGGAGCACTGGGAGGGACTGGCATGGAACTGGGATGGACTGGGAGGGCTTACTGGTGAGACTGGGAGGGACTGGGAGGGACTGGGATGGACTGGGATGGGTTACTGGTGAGACTGGGAGGGACTGGGAGGGACTGGGATGGGTTACTGGTGAGACTGGGAGGGACTGGGAATGACTGGGATGGAACTGGGATGGAACTGGTTTAGACTGGGAGGGACTGGGATGGGTTACTGGTGAGACTGGGATGGACTGGGAGGGAACTGGGATGGACTGGGAGAGCTAATTGGGATGAACTGGGAGGAACTGGGAGGGGATTGGGATAAACTGGGATGGACTGGGATGGACTGGGATGGACTGGAAGGGGATTTGGGGTTACTGGGATGAACTGGTTTGAGGTTTTTCTTTACTGGTTTATACTGGTTTGGGGTTTTTTGTTACTGGTTTGGGGTTTGAGCCAAACTGGGATGGACTGGGATGGAACTGGGAATCCTTTGGGGGGAAATTTGGGGTTTTTTTGGGATCTCCTGACAGAATTTTGGGATTTTTTTGGGATTTTTGGGATTTTTTGGGTATTTTTTTGGGATGTTTTTTGGGATCTCCTGACAGGTTTTTGGGATTTTTTGGGGTTTTTGGGATTTTTTTGGGATCTCCTGACAGAATTTTGGGATTTTTTTTTGGGATTTTTTAGGGATCTCCTGACAGATTTTGGGATTATTTTTGGGTTTTGGGATCTCCTGACAGAATTTTGGGATTTTTTGGGGATTTTTGGGATTTTTTGGGTATTTTTTGGGGATTTTTTTTGGGATCTCCTGACAGGTTTTTGGGATTTTTTGGGTTTTTTGGGATTTTTTTTGGATCTCCTGACAGATTTTGGGATTATTTTTGGGTTTTGGGTTTTCCTGACAGAATTTTGGGATTTTTTTGGGATTTTTGGGGATTTTTTGGGATTTTTTTGGGATCTCCTGACAGAATTTTGGGATTTTTGGGATATTTTGGGATTTTTTGGGGATTTTTTTGGGATTTTTTTGGGATCTCCTGACAGAATTTTGGGATTATTTTTGGTTTTTGGGATTTCCTGACAGAATTTTGGGATTTTTTGGGGATTTTTTGGGATTTTTTGGGATTTTTTGGGATTTTTTTGGATTTCCTGACAGAATTTTGGGATTTTTTGGGATTTTTTTGGGATCTCCTGACAGAATTTTGGGATTTTTTTGTTGATTTTTGGGATTTTTTAGGATATTTTGGGATTTTCGGGATTTTTTGGGGATTTTTTGGGATTTTTTTTGGGATCTCCTGACAGGTTTTTGGGATTTTTTGGGATTTTTTTTTGGGATCTCCTGACAGGTTTTTGGGATTTTGGGGGATTTTTGGGATTTTTGGGATTTTTGGGATTTTTTTGGGATTTTTGGGATTTTTTTGGGATCTCCTGACAGGTTTTTGGGATTTTTGGGATTTTTTTGGGATCTCCTGACAGGTTTTTAGGATTTTTGGGATTTTTTTGGGATTTTTTTGGGATCTCCTGACAGATTTTTGGGATTTTTTTGGGATTTTTGGGATTTTTTTTGATTTTTGGGATTATTTTTTGGGATCTCCTGACAGGTTTTTGGGATTTTTTGGGATTTTTTTGGGATTTTTTTGGGATCTCCTGACAGGTTTTTGGGATTTTTTTTTGGGATCTCCTGACAGGTTTTTGGGATTTTTGGGATTTTTTTGGGATTTTTTTGGGATCTCCTGACAGGTTTTTGGGATTTTTTTTGGGATCTCCTGACAGATTTTTGGGATTTTTTTGGGATTTTTGGGATTTTTTGGGATTTTTGGGATTATTTTTTGGGATCTCCTGACAGGTTTTTGGGATTTTTTGGGATTTTTTTGGGATTTTTTTGGGATCTCCTGACAGGTTTTTGGGATTTTTTTTTGGGATCTCCTGACAGGTTTTTGGGATTTTTGGGATTTTTTTGGGATTATTTTTTGGGATCTCCTGACAGATTTTTGGGATTTTTGGGATTTTGGGGATTTTTTTGGGATCTCCTGACAGATTTTTGGGATTTTTGGGATTTTGGGGATTTTTTGGGATCTCCTGACAGATTTTTGGGATTTTTTGGGATTTTTGGGATTTTTTTGGGATCTCCTGACAGGTTTTTGGGATTTTTGGGATTTTTGGGATTATTTTTTGGGATCTCCTGACAGGTTTTTGGGATTTCTCTCCCCAGAAAGCTCTGCAGCGATTGGTCAGCGGCGACTTCGGCTGGGGACAAGGTGAGAGATGTCCCCAGGTGTCCCTGAAATGTCCCCAATGTCCCAAAATGTCCCAAAATGTCCCCAAACGTCCCTAAATGTCCCTAAGTGTCCCCAAAATGACCCTAAAATGTCCCCAAATGTCCCAAAATGTCCCAAAATGTCCCAAAATGTCCTCAAAATGTCCCTAAATTGTCCCAAATTGTCCCCAAATGTCCCCAAATTGTCCCTAAATGTCCCCAAAATGTCCCTAAATTGTCCCTAAATGTCCCCAAAATGTCCTCAAAATGTCCCAAATTGTCCCAAAGTGTCCCCAAAATGTCCCCAAAATGTCCCTAAATGTCCCCAAGTGTCCCCAAAATGACCCCAAAATGACCCCAAAATGACCCCAAAATGTCCCCAATGTCCCCAAATGTCCCCAAGTGTCCCTAAATTGACCCAAATTCTCTCTAAATGTCCCCAAATGTCCCTAAATTGTCCCAAAATGTCCCAAATTGTCCCTAAATGTCCCCAAAATGTCCCTAAATTGTCCCTAAATGTCCCCAAAATGTCCTCAAAAGTTCTCAAAATGTCCCAAAGTGTCCCCAAAATGTCCCCAAATGTCCCCAAAATGTCCCAAAATGTCCTCAAAAGTTCTCAAAATGTCCCCAAATGTCCCAAATGTCCCCAAAATGTCCCAAAATGTCCCTAAATTGTCCCAAAATGTCCTCAAAATGTCCCCAGGTGTCCCCAAATGTCCCAAAATTGTCCCAAAATTGTCCCAAAATTGTCCCTAAATGTCCCCAAAATGTCCCTAAATTGTCCCCAAATGACCCCAAAATGTCCCTAAATGTCCCCAAATGTCCCCAAGTGTCCCCAAAACGTCCCTAAATTGTCCCAAAGTGTCCCCAAATGTCCTCAAAATGTCCCTAAATTGTCCCAAAGTGTCCCCAAATGTCCCCAAAATGTCCTCAAAAGTTCTCAAGATGTCCCAAAGTGTCCCCAAAATGTCCTCAAAATGTCCCTAAATTGTCCCAAATTGTCCCCAAATGTCCCCAAAATGTCCTCAAAATGTCCCCAAGTGTCCCCAAAATGTCCCCAGGTGTGCCCAAATGACCCCTAAATGTCCCAAAATTGTCCCAAAATTGTCCCAAAATGTCCCCAAGTGTCCCCAAAATGTCCCAAATGTCCCCAAATGTCCCTAAATTGTCCCAAATTCTCTCTAAATGTCCCCAAATGTCCCTAAATTGTCCCAAATTGTCCCTAAATGTCCCCAAAATGTCCCTAAATTGTCCCTAAATGTCCCCAGATGTCCCCAGTCCATCCCAGTTTGGCTCAAACCCCAAACCAGTAACAAAAAACCCCAAACCAGTATAAACCAGTAAAGAAAAACCTCAAACCAGTTCATCCCAGTAACCCCAAATCCCCTCCCAGTCCATCCCAGTCCCTCCCAGTCCATCCCAGTTTATCCCAATCCCCTCCCAGTCCATCCCAGTCCCTCCCAGTCCATCCCAGTTTGTCACCAGTCCCTCCCAGTCCATCCCAGTTTGTCACCAGTCCCTCCCAGTTCATCCCAGTTTCCCTCCTGTCTCCCCAGTTCCTCCCAGGATCTCGCCGAGGTTTCGCTGCTGTTGGGGAGCTGCAGCTGAGGGCAGCCTGGTGAGTCCCAGTTCGCACCAGTTCACACCAGTTCACACCAGTTTGAACCAGTTCACACCAGTTCACACCAGTTCACACCAGTTCACACCAGTTCAAACCAGTTCACCCCACCTCAGACCCGTTTAAACTGGTTTATCCCTGTTCCTGTCCCAGTTCAAACCAGTACAGATCAGTTCCCATCCCAGTTCCCAGTTCAGTTCATCCCACTTCAAACCAGTTCGCACCAGTTTGAACCAGTTCATCCCTGTTCCCATCCCAGTCCATCCCAGTTCATCCCAGTTTGGCCTAGTTCATTTCAGTTCCCATCCCAGTCCATCCCAGTCCAATCCCAGTCCATCCCAGTTCCATCCCAGTCCATCCCAGTTCATCCCAGTTCATCCCAGTCCAATCCCAGTCCATCCCAGTTCATCCCAGTTCATCCCAGTCCATCCCAGTTCCATCCCAGTCCATCCCAGTCCATCCCAGTTCAATCCCAGTTCAATCCCAGTTCAATCCCAGTCCATCCCAGTTCATCCCAGTCCCTCCCAGTCCATCCCAGTTCCATCCCAGTCCATCCCAGTCCATCCCAGTTCAATCCCAGTCCCTCCCAGTCCATCCCAGTTCCATCCCAGTCCAATCCCAGTCCATCCCAGTTCAATCCCAGTCCATCCCAGTCCATCCCAGTCCCTCCCAGTTCCATCCCAGTCTGGATTCCCTGCCACCCCAAATTCCAGGATTTCTCCCCAAATTTCCGCAGGTTTGGGAATCTTTGGGGAGCTCTGGGGAGACTTTGGAGCAGCTGCAGCTCAGGTGAGAGAGAAACCCCAAAATCACCCCAAAATCACCCCAAAAATCACCCAAAATCACCCCAAAAATCACCCCAAAATCACCCCAAACCCCTCACCCCAAAATCACCCCAAAAATCACCCCAAAATCACCCAAAAAATTACCCCAAAATCACCCCAAAATCACCCCAAAAATGACCCCAAAATCACCCCAAAATCACCCCAAATCACCCAAAATCACCCCAAAATCACCTCAAAATCACCCCAAAAATCACCCCAAAATCACCCCAACATCACCCCAAAATGATCCCAAAATCACCCCAAAATCACCCCAAAAATGACCCCAAAATCACCTCAAATCACCCCAAAATTCACCCAAAATTACCCCAAATCACCCCAAAAATCACCCCAAAATTACCCCAAAATCACCCCAAAATTAACTCCAAATCACCCCAAGACTACCCAAAACGACCCCAAAATCACCCCAAAAATTAACCCCAAAATTACCCCAAAATTACCCCAAAATCACCCCAAAAATGACCCCAAAATCACCCCAAAATCACCCCAAAATGATCCCAAAATTACCCCAAAATTACCCCAAAAATTGCCCCAAAATTACCCCCAAAATTCACCCAAAATTACCCCAAAATGATCCCAAAATTACCCCAAAAATTAACCCCAAAATCACCCCAAAATAACTCCAAATCACCCCAAAAATGATCCCAAAATGATCCCAAAAATGAACCCAAAACGACCCTGAAATGACCCCAAAATGACCCAAAAAATTACCCAAAATGACCCCAGGATGACCCCAAAGTGACCCAAAAATTACCCCCAAAACGACCCCAAAGTGACCCCAAAGTGACCCAAAAATGACCCCAAAATGACCCCAAAGTGACCCCAAAAAACCCAAAATCACCCCAAAATGACCCCAAACTGACCCCAAAATAACCCCAAAAAATGACCCCAGAATCACCCCAAATGACCCAAAAAAACCCAAAAAGGAGGAAAAAACCCTGAAAAAAACCCAAAAAGGAGGAAAAAACCCTGAAAAAACCCCAAAAAGGACCCAAAAAAAAGAATCTGAAAAAGGAGAAAAAAATCCCCATTAAAGCGTTCCAAAAAACCCAAAAAAATACCCAAAAAACCCCAAAAGGGGCCAAAAAGGAGCCAAAAAACCCCAAAAAGGACCCAAAAAAGGACCCAAAAAACCCCAAAAAAGGAGTAAAACAAAAACCAAAAAGGACCCAAAAACCCTCAAAAAGAACCCAAAAAACCCTCAGAAAAGCACCCAAAAAAACCCAAAAAGGAGTTAAAAAAAAACCCAAAAAGGACCCAAAAACCCCCAAAAAGAAGTAAAAAAAAATCCCAAAAAGGAGGGAAAAAAAACTCCTAAAAGGACCCAAAGAAACCCCAAAAGGACCCAAAAAAACCCCAAAAAGAAGTAAAAAAAATCCCAAAAAGGACCCAAAAAACCCCAAAAAAGGAGTAAAAAAAACCTCAAAAAGGACCCAAAAACCCCGAAAGGACCCAAAAAACCTCAAAAAAGAAGTAAAAAAAAACCCCAAAAAGGTGTAAAAAAAACCCAAAAAGGACCCAAAAAATCCCAAAAAAGGAGTAAAAAAAGGAGTCAAAATATCCCCAAAAAATGAACCCAAAAGCTCAAAAAAACCCCAAAAAATGAACCCCAAACCACAAAAACCCCAAAAAGGACCCAAAAAACCCCAAAAAGGACCCAAAAAAGGACCCACAAAACCCCATAAAAAACCCCAAAAAAACTCGAAAAAGGACCCAAAAAACCGCAAAAAGGAGTAAAAAAAACCCCAAAAAGGACCCAAAAAAATCTCAAAAAGGAGCAAAAAACCCTCAAAAAAGGACCCAAAAAGGACCCAAAAAAGAACCCAAAAAGGACCCAAAAAGGACCCAAAAAAGAACCCAAAAAGGACCCAAAAAACCCCAAAAAGGAGTAAAAAAAAACGCCAAAAAGGACCCAAAAAAACCCCAAAAAGGACCCAAAAAACCCCAAAAAGGACCCAAAAAACCCTCAAAAAGAACCCAAAAAACCCCAAAAAGGAGTAAAAAAAAAACCCGAAAAGGACCCAAAAACCCCCAAAAACCCTAAAAAAGGAGTAAAAAAAACCCCAGAAACCCTAAAAAAGGAGTAAAAAAACCCCAAAAAGAAGTAAAAAAAACCCCAAAAAGGACCCAAAAAAATCTCAAAAGGAGCAAAAAACCCTCAAAAAAGGACCCAAAAAGGACCCAAAAAAGAACCCAAAAAGGACCCAAAAAACCCAAAAAGGAGTAAAAAAAATGCCAAAAAGGACCCAATAAAACCCAAAAAACCCCAAAACCCCCAAAAAGGAGTAAAAAAAAAAAACCAAAAGGACCCAAAAACCCCCAAAACCCTAAAAAAGGAGTAAAAAAACCCCAAAAAGGACCCAAAAAACCCCAAAAAGGACCAAAAAAAACCCTCAAAAAAGAACCCAAAAAACCCCAAAAAGGAGTAAAAAAAAAAAAACCCAAAAAGGACCCAAAAACCCCCAAAAACCCTAAAAAAGGAGTAAAAAAACCCCAGAAAGGACCCCAAAAAAAATCTCAAAAGGAGCAAAAACCCCAAAGGACCCAAAAACCCCCAAAAACCCTAAAAAAGGAGTAAAAAACCCCAGAAAGGACCCCAAAAAAAATCTCAAAAAGGAGCAAAAAACCCCCAAAAGGACCCAAAAAACCCCAAAAAAACCCTCAAAAAAGGACCCAAAAAAATCCCAAGAAAGGAGCAAAAAAAGGACCCAAAAAACCCCAAAAAGGACCCAAAAAAACCCTAAAAAAGGAGCAAAAAACCCCCAAAACCCCCAGGTTTCCCGACTCTGTTTTTGGGGTTTTTTTGGGTTTTTGGGGTTTTTTTGGGTTTTGGGTTTTCCCGACTCTGTTTTTGGGGGTTTTTTGGGTTTTTTTGGGTTTTCGGGTTTCCCGACTCTGTTTTTGGGGGTTTTTTGGGTTTTTTGGGGTTTTGAGGTTTCCTGGCTCTGTTTTTGGGGGTTTTGTGGGTTTTTTTTGGTTTTTGGGGTTTCCCAGCTCTGTTTTTTGGGGTTTTTTTGGGGTTTTTGGGGGGTTTGGGGGTTTTTTGGGGGTTTTTTTAGGGTTTTTGGTTTTTGGGGTTTCCCGACTCTGTTTTTGGGGTTTTTTTGGGTTTTTTGGGGTTTTGAGGTTTCCTGGCTCTGTTTTTGGGGGTTTTGTGGGTTTTTTTTGGCTTTTGGGGTTTCCCGGCTCTGTTTTTTGAGGTTTTTTTGGGGTTTTTGGGGTTTTTTTGGGTTTTTTTGGAGGTTTTTTTGGGGTTTTTGGGGTCCCTCACCCCGTTTCCCCCGCAGTGGTGAAGGCTCCCCCGAGGAGGAGGAGGAGGAGCTGCAGTTCATCTCTTTGGGGTTTTTGGGGTTTTTTTAGGGTTTTTGGTTTTTGGCGTTTCCCAGTTCTGTTTTTTGGGGTTTTTTTGGGGTTTTTTGGGGTTTTGGGGTTTTTGGGGTTTTTTGGGGTTTTTTTAGGGTTTTTGGTTTTTGGGGTTTCCCGGCTCTGTTTTTTGGGGTTTTTTTGGGGTTTTTTGGGGTTTTTGGGGGTTTTTTTGGGTTTTTTTGGGGTTTTTTTGGGGTTTTTGGGGTCCCTCACCCCGTTTCCCCCCGCAGTGGTGAAGGCTCCCCCGAGGAGGAGGAGGAGGAGCTGCAGTTCATCTCTTTTGGGGGTTTTGGGGTTTTTTTAGGGTTTTTGGTTTTTGGGGTTTCCCGGCTCTGTTTTTTGGGGTTTTTTTGGGGTTTTTTGGGGTTTTTGGGGTTTTTTTGGGTTTTTTTGGGGTTTTTTTAGGGTTTTTGGTTTTTGGGGTTTCCTGGCTCTGTTTTTTGGGGTTTTTTTGGGGGTTTTTTGGGATTTTTGGGGTTTTTTGGGTTTTTGGGAGGTTTTTTTGGGGTTTTTGGGGTCCCTCACCCCGTTTCCCCCGCAGTGGTGAAGGCTCCCCCGAGGAGGAGGAGGAGGAGCTGCAGTTCATCTCTTTTGGGGGTTTTGGGGTTTTTTTAGGGTTTTTGGTTTTTGGGGTTTCCCGGCTCTGTTTTTTGGGGTTTTTTTGGGGTTTTGGGGTTTTGGGGTTTTTGGGGTCCCTCACCCCGTTTCCCCCGCAGTGGTGAAGGCTCCCCCGAGGAGGAGGAGGAGGAGCTGCAGTTCGTCGCTGAGGTCCGAGTGGCACATTTGGGGCGAATCGGGGCGACTTCGGGGTTCCTGCGGCGCGACAGAGCCTGGCGAGCCCCGAAAGGAGGTGGGGGTGGGGGATTTGGGGGATTTCGGGGGATTTCGGGGGATTTTGGGGGATTTTGGGGTGGAAATTGGGGAAATTTGGGGGAATTTGGGGGGAATTTGGGGTGGAAATTGGGGAAATCTGGGGTAATTTGGGGGAATTTGGGGAATTTGGGGTGGAAATTGGGAGTTTTGGGGGGAAATGGGGAAATTTGGGGGAAAATTGGGGAAATGGGGGAATTTGGGGTGGAAAATGGGGAAAATGGGGGATTTGGGGTGGAATTTGGGGTGGAAATTGGGGAAATTTGGGGGAATTTGGGGTAATTAGGGGGAATTTGGGGTGGAAATTGGGAGTTTTGGGGTGAAATTTGAGAAATTTGGGAGAATTTGGGGTGGAAATTGGGAAATTTGGGGGAATTTGGGGGGTTTTGGGATGGAAATGGGGGAATTTGGGGGGTTTTGGGGTGAAATCGGGGAATTTTGGGGTAATTTGGGATGGGAATTGGGAAATTCGGAGTGGAAATTGGGGAATTTGGGGGGAAAATGGAGGAATTTGAGGGATTTGGGGTGGAAATGGTGGATTTGGGATGGAAATTGGGATGGAATTTGGGAAATTTGGGGCTGAAGTGAGGGATTTGGGGAGATTTGGGATGGAAATTCGGGACTTTTGGGGTGGAAATGGGGAATTTGGGGCAGAAATGGGGATTTTGGGGGATTTGGAGATCGGAAATGGAATTTGGGGTGGAAATGGGGGATTTGGGGCGGAAATTGGGATTTGGGGTTGGAATGATGAATTTGGGGCAGAAATGGGGATTTTGGGGTGGAAATGGAATTTGGGGTGGAAATTGGGAATTTGGGGTGGAAATGGGGAATTTTGGGGTGGAAATGGGGAATTTTGGGGTGGAAATGGGGAATTTGGGGCGGAAATTGGGATTTGGGGTTGGAATGATGAATTTGGGGCAGAAATGGGGAATTTGGGGTGGAAATGGGGAATTTTGGGGTGGAAATGGGGAATTTGGGGCAGAAATGGGGATTTTGGGGTGGAAATTGGGAATTTGGGGCGGAAATTGGGATTTTGGGGTTGGAATGATGAATTTGGGGCAGAAATGGGGATTTTGGGGCGGAAATTGGGATTTTGGGGCAGAAATTGGGAATTTGGGGTGGAAATTGGGAATTTGGGGCAAAAATAAGGAATTTGGGGCAAAAAAGGTCACTCAGGACAACATTTGGGTTTTTTGCTGTTTGGGGTGCTAAAACCCCATTTTTTGGCTCTCAGTGTGGAGGTTTTGGGATTTTTCTTTGGGATTTCTTCAGGATTTGGGGTTTTTTTGGGATTTTTCTGGGCTTTTTGTTGCGATTTTTTTTGGGATTTCATTTTTCAGGATTTATTTTTTAGGGATTTTTGGCATTTCTTTTTTCATGATTTTTTTGGGGGGGGTTTCTTGTTTTGGGATTTCTTTCTTTGGGATTTCTTTTTTTGAGATTTTTTTTCCGGGATTTCCTTTTTGGGGATTTTTTTAAATTTCTTTTTTTGGGATTTTTTTGGGTTTTGTTTTTCTGGGATTTTTTTGGGATTTCTTTTTTTGGGATTTCTTTCCTCGGCATTTTTTCAGGATTCTTTTTTTTTTTTTATTAATATTTTCTTTGGGTTTCCTTTTTTCACTATTTTTTCAGGATTCATTTTCTTTTGAATTTTTTTTGGATTTCTTTTTTCAGGATTTTTTCAGGATTTGTTTTTCTGGGATTTTTTCAGGATTTCTTCCTTTGGGATTTTTTTCTTTGGGATTTCTTTTCTCATGATTTTTTTTAAATTTCTTTTTTTTGCGATTTTTTCGGGATTTCTTTTTCTGGCATTTTTTTGGGGAGATTTCTTTCTTCGGGATTGTTTTGAGATTTCTTCTTTCTGAATTTTTTCGGGATTCCTTTTTTTAAAACTTTTTTTTTCATTTTTCACCATTTTTTTGGGATTTCTTTTTTCACCAATTTTTTGGGATTTCTTTTCTCACCATTTTTTGGGGATTTCTTTTTGGGGGATTTCTTTTTTCACCATTTTTTTTGGTTTTCCTTTTTTGGGATTTCTTTTCTCACCTTTTTTTGGCATTTCTTTTTTCACCATTTTTTTTGGGATTTCTTTTTTCAGGATTTCTTTTTTCAGGATTTTTCCAGCGATTTCCTTTTTCGGGATTCCTTTTTTCGGGGATTTCTTTTTTCAGCATTTTTTTTGGGATTTCTTCTTTCAGGATTTATTTGGGGATTTTTTTTTTTCATCACCATTTTTTGGGGGGAATTTCCTTTTTTCGGGATTTTATTTTTTCAGCGTTTTTTTCGGGGATTTCTTTTTTTGGGATTTTTTGGGGATTTTTTTGGGATTTTTTTTTTCAGGATTTCTTTTTTTGGGATTTTTTTGGGATTTTTTTTTCGGGATTTCTTTTTTTGGGATTTTTTTGGGATTTTTTTTCGGGATTTCTTTTTTTGGGATTTTTTGGGGATTTCTTTTTTTTCGGGATTTTTTTTTTGGGATTTTTTGGGGATTTTTTTTGGGGGGGGGATTTTTTTGGGATTTTTTTGGGATTTTTTTTTCGGGATTTTTTGGGGATTTTTTTGGGATTTTTTTTTCGGGATTTCTTTTCTTGGGATTTTTTTGGGATTTCTTTTTTTCGTGATTTCTCTTTTAGGGATTTTTTTGGGATTTCATTTTTTTCGGGATTTCTCTTTTCGGGATTTTTTTTTTTTCCGGGATTTCTCTTTTCGGGATTTTTTCGGGGATTCCTCTCCCCCCAGCCCCTTCTCACCCCGTTTTTTTATTTTTTTCTCTCCCCCCCCAGGTCACCTCCCCGCCGCCTCCTCCCGCCTCCGCCGGCTCCGCCCCGCCGCCCCGCCCCGCCCCCCTGCCCCTCCCCCCACCCGCCCCGCCCCCGCCGCGCCCCTCCCCCCCACCCCGCCCCGCCCCCGCCGCCCGCGAGGCCCTCGAGCCGCCGCCCCGGGGGGGTCGGGGGACCCCAAAAACCCCCCCCAGAAACCCCCCCAGCCGCCCCGCGACGAGCCCGGCCGCTCCCACCCGCCGGAAAAAGCCGATTCCTCCTCCTCCTCCTCCTCCTCCTCCTCCTCCTCCTCCTCCTCCTCCTCCTCCTCCCGCTCTTCCTCCTCCTCCTCCTCCTCCCGCCCCGTCCCCGCCGGCGTCCCCTCCCGCCCGCGCTCGCCCTGCCTGGATATTTATGACCCTTTCCACCCCACGGACGAGGAGAACCCCGCGGGGAACCCCCGGATCTGGGGTTCCCCGCTCCCTCCTCCTCCTCGCCGCCCAAGGAGGCCGAAGGCCGGCAGGACCAGAAGTACGACCCCTTCGACCCCACCGGCTCCAACCCCAGCTCCTCCCGCAGCAGCCCCAGCCCCGAGGAGGAGGAGGAGGAGGAGGACGAGGAGGAGGAGGAGGAAGACGAGGAGGAGGAAGAGGAGGAGGAGGAGGAGGAGGAGGGAGGAAGAGTCGCGGGAGCTTCCGGACGTTTCTCACAGCATCAGCCGGATTTCCGAGACGCTGGCCGGGATTTACAATGACAACAGCCTGAGCCAGGATTTCGAGAAGGAGCCGGAGGCCGGAGCCCAGAAAACTCCCCCGAACCCGCCCGGCGCCGACTCCACCCTGCCGGGAGAGGAGGAGGAGGAGGAGGAGGAGGAAGACGAGGAGGAGGAGGAAGAGCGGGAGGAGGAAAGCTCCGGAGCGCCGGCGGAGCCGCGGCGCCGCGTCTTCGTGGTGGAGCTGGGCGGCAAGGAGAGCGAGGCTCACCCCAAATTCGACGGCAAGCTCTCCCTGGAGGTGGTGACGGCCGGCAACCCCAAAGCGGCGGCGGCGGCGCCCCAAATCGCGGGGGTTCCGCCCCAAAACCGAGGGGGAGCGCGCCGAAAGCCTCCCGGCAGCACCGCGGGCGCCGCGAGTGGGGAGCGGCCGGCGGCGACTCGGAGATCGAGGAGGGCGAGATCGTGCAGCCCGAGGAGGAGAGGTTCAGCCCCCTGCGGGTTTTTCGGGGCAGCTCGGGGAACTCGGGCAACGGCCGGAGCAGAGCGCCGGAGCAGCCGCGAGCCGCCCGGCTGCCCGAGGGCGGCGGCGACGACTTCCTGTCTCTCCACGCCGACTCGGACGAGGAGGGAGATTTCGGCGCCGAGTCGCAGCCGGACCCGCGGTGGAAAAGCTCCAACTCGGACCTGCGGCGGAAAATCCTCACCCAGCGGCGACTCCGCGCGCCGCCCTCGCCGCCGCGCTCGCCCTCCGCGGCCTCCAGGAAGAAATCCAAGCGTTCCCGCGAGCGGGGAGGGTCCGGGACGAGCTGGGGCAACCCCAAAAAGCCTCCGGAGCCGGCGCCCAAAGCCAAGGATCGCCGGCGGCGGCGCGGGTCGCGCTCTCGCTCCCGGCGGCGCTCGTGGTCCAGGAGGTCGCGGTCGAGGGAGAAGCGCCGCGGCCGCCGCTCGGGGAGCTCCGGCCGCTCGCGGCACAAGGAGAAGCACCGCGGGGAGAAGAAGAAGAAGAAGCAGCGGTCGAGGTCGCGGGAGCGGCGCGGGTCGCGGCGGGAGGAGAACGCCAAGTCGGAGAAGGAGTCGGCGTCGGCGGGGCGGCAGAGGCGGGAGCCGCGCTCGGTGGTGCCGCCGTCGGTGCAGGAGCTCAACGACTCGGATCTCTTCGCCATCAAGAGGACCATCACCGTCAGCCGCAGAGCCGCCGCCACGCCCGAGCCCAAGCGGGAGGTTCTCTACGACTCGGAGGGGTTGAGCTTCGAGGGGTTCTCCGACCGGGAGCACGCCGAGTTCCCGGCGAGGAAGGGAGAGGCGAAAGCGGCGGCGGAGGGGAAGAAGGAGAAAGAGCGGAAACGCGGTCGCGCCGAGGAGAGATCGGCGACGAGGGAGAAGTACAAGAAGAAGTTCAAGGAGTACGCCGAGCCGGCGGCGCAGGATTTGGGGAAAAGCAAGGAGAAGCAGCGGGAGAAAGGCGGCAGGAAGGGGAAGACGGGCGGGGGGGCACAAGGAGGGGGGAAGGGGCGACCCCGAAATCGGCGGCGTGCCGGAAGGTGAAGCTGCAGTCGAAGGTTTCGGTGTTGATCCGGGAGGGGGTGAGCTCCACCACCGCCGGGAAGGACGGGAAGGACGGGAATTCAGCCGGCATCGGCGTGAAGTTCGCCCGCGACGCCGAGAGCCGGGCGGCGTTCCTGAAAGCCGAGGAGAAACCCGAGAAACCACCAAACCCCAAATCCTCCGAGTCCTCGGCGCCCCAGAAACCCCGCAAGGCGAAAACCCCCAAGAGCAAGAGCGGCGGCGGCGGCCAAGTCAAGAAGGTGAAAACCAAAACCAAGGGCGAGGCGAGGAAAAGCGCAAAACCAAAACCAAGGCGGCGGCGCTGAAGAAATCCAAAGCCGACAGCTGCAGCCAGGGCGCCTCGACCCCCCAGACCCGCCTCCCCCCCAAAGCCGAGCCCGCCTGGTCCGGCTCCGAAAAATCCCCCTCGGCCACCCCCAAACCCCCCAGCCCCCCCAAAGCCCCCCCGGCGGTCAGCGCGGCCGCGGCGGCCGAGCGGGAGCTGACCCCCGACTCGCAGACGGTGGACAGCAGCTGCAAGACCCCCGAGGTGTCCTTCCTCCCCGAGGAGGAGGAGGAGGAGGAGGAGGATGAAGGGCCGGGGGGTCCCCAGAATTTGGGGACGGAGGGGACGGCGGGGACGGCCGAGCCCGCCGGGGACGCCGAGGCCGACAGCCGGACGGAGGGCAAGGAGGAGGCGGCCGGCGGCCGGGCCCAGGGGCAAGCGGTGGCCGGAGCGGCGGCGGCCGTGCCCTGGGGGCTGCAGGGGGGAGTGGACTGCGCCGCCAGCGGGGTCTTGGCGCGTAGGTGGCGATTTTTGGGGGGGATTTGGGGTGATTTGGGGTCTCCCCGGGCAGTTTCAGGGGGTTTTGGGGTGGTTTGGGGGGTGTTTGGGGTGGTTTTGGGGGATTTTGGGGATGTTCAGGGTGGTTTGGGGTCATTTTTGGGGGATTTGGGGTGTTTGGGGTTTGCCCTGGGGGCTGCAGGGGGAGTGGACTGCGCCGCCAGTGGGGTCTTGGCGCGTAGCTGGCGATTTTGGGGGTTTTGGGGTTTTTTGGGTTTTTTGGGGTGATTTGGGGTGTTTTGGGGTCTCCACCGGGCAGTTTCAGGGGGTTTTGGGGTGGTTTAGGGGTTTTGGGGAGGTTTGGGGGTTTTGGGATGGTTTGGGGTGGTTTTGGGGTATTTGGGTACTTTTGGGGTGGTTTTGGGGTGTTTTGGGGTGTTTTTGGGGTGATTTTGGGGTAGTTTGGGGTGAATTTTGGGGTAGTTTGGGGTGAATTTTGGGGTATTTGGGGTGGTTTTGGGGTGGTTTTGGGGTATTTGGGGTGGTTTGGGGTAATTTTGGGATGGTTTGGGGTGGTTTTGGGGTATTTGGGGTGGTTTCGGGGGGATTTTGGGGTGTTTTAGGGTGGTTTGGGGTGGTTTGGGGTAGTTTTGGGATGATTTTGGGGTAGTTTTGGGGTTGTTTGGGGTGGTTTTGGGGTATTTGGGGTGGTTTGGGGTGATTTTGGGATGGTTTGGGGTAGTTTTGGGGTTGTTTGGGGTAGTTTTGGGGTGGTTTGGGGTGGTTTTGGGGTATTTGGGGTGGTTTTGGGGTGGTTTTGGGGTATTTGGGGTGGTTTGGGGTGATTTTGGGGTGGTTTTGAGGTGGTTTTGGGGTGGTTTTGGGGTATTTGGGGTGGTTTAGGATGGTTTGGGGTGGTTTGGGGTGATTTTGGGATGGTTTGGGGTGGTTTTGGGGTATTTGGGGTAGTTTTGGGGTGATTTTGGGATGGTTTTGGGGTAGTTTTGGGGTGGTTTGGGGTGGTTTAGGGTGGTTTGGGGTAGTTTTGGGGTGGTTTGGGGTGGTTTTGGGGCACTTTGGGGTTTGCCCTGGGGTGGTTTTGGGGTATTTTGGGGACGTTCAGGGTGGTTTGGGGTTTGCCCCGGGTGGTTTCAGGGGGTTTGAGGTAATTTTGGGGTGGTTTTGGGGGATTTTGGGGGGTTTTGAGATAGTTTGGGGTGATTTTGGGATAGTTTGGGGTGGTTTGGGGGTGTTTTGGGGTCTCCACCAGGCAGTTTCAGGGGGTTTTGGGGTGATTTGGGGTGATTTGGGATGTTTTTGAGATCGTTTGGGGTGGTTTGGGGGGATTTTGGGGTGTTTGGGGTTTGCCCTGGGTGGTTTTGGGGTGATTTGGGGTGATTTTGGGGTGGTTATGGGGTGTTTTGGGGACATTCAGGGGGGTTTGGGGTCATTTTAGAGTGTTTTTGGGGTGATTTTGGGATTGTTTGGGGTGGTTTTGGGGGATTTTGGGGGGTTTGGGGTCTCCCTGGGGGCGTCTAGGTGGCGATTTTGGGGTTTTTTTGGGGGGATTTGGGGATGTTTAGGGGGTTTTGGGGTCTCTGGGGGTTTTGGGTGTGGGGTGATTTCAGGGGTTTTCAGGGTGATTTTTAGGTAATTTCAGGGGTTTTGGGGTAGTTTTGGGGGATTTTCAGGGGTTTATGGTGTGTTTTGGGGTGATTTCTGGGGTTTTTGGGGTCATTTTGGGGTGATTTCAGGGGGTTTGGAGTATTTTTGGGGTGGTTTTGGGGTAATTTCCAGGGTTTTGGGGGGGATTGCAGGGGTTTTCCGGGGTTTTTGGGGCAATTTTGGGGTGATTTGGGGGTTTTAAGGGGTTTTTGGGGTGATTTCCAGGGGTTTTGGGTTCTTTTGGGGTGATTTCAGGGGTTTTGGAGTGATTTTGGGGTTTTTTTTGGGGTGATTTCTGTGGTTTTGGGGTGATTTTGGGGATTTTCAGGGGTTTTTGGGGTCATTTTGCAGTGATTTTGGGGTAATTTTGGGGTAGTTTTGGGTGTTGGGGTGATTTTGGATAATTTCAGGTGATTTGGGGTAATTTTGGGTGTTTTTGGGATGATTTTGTGGTTCTAAGGGGTTTTTGGGGTGATTTTTGAGTTTTTGGGGTGATTTTTGGGGTGATTTCAGGTGTTTTTGGGGTGATTTTGGAATTTTGGGGTGATTTCCGGGGTTTTTGTGGGTTTTTGTGGTGATTTTGTGTGATTTTTGGGGTGATTTTGGGGTAATTTCAGGTGGTTTTGGGGTGATTGGGTTTTTGGGGTGATTTTGGGGTAATTTTGGGGTAATTTCGGGTGTTTTTGGGGCGATTTTGGGGTGATTTTTGGGTTTTTAGGGTGATTTTGGGGTAATTTTGAGGTTTTTGGGGTGATTTTGGGGTGATTTTTGAGTCTCTGGGGTGATTTTGGGTAATTTCGGGTGGTTTTGGGGTGATTTTGGGGTTTTTGGCTCGCGCAGTGACCGCCCTGCTGTTCAAGATGGAAGAAGCCAACTTGGCCAGCAGAGCTAAAGCCCAGGAGCTCATCCAGGCAACCAATCAGGTGAGACCCCAAATCTGGGGGTTGGGACCCGAAAATTGGGGTTGAAAACCCAAAAATTTGGGATTTGGGACCCAAAAATTGGGGTTGGGAACCCAAAAATTGGGGTTGAAAACCCAAAAATTGGGGTTGGGAACCCAAAATTGGGGTTGGGAACCCAACAATTTGGGATTTGGGAGCCAAAAATTGGGATTTGGGACCCAAAAATTGGGGTTTGGGAGGCAAAAATTGGGATTTGGGAGGCAAAAATTGGGTGGGAA
The DNA here is from genome assembly GCA_024500445.1 of Entomyzon cyanotis. NCBI lineage: Eukaryota > Metazoa > Chordata > Aves > Passeriformes > Meliphagidae > Entomyzon > Entomyzon cyanotis. The sequence continues at coordinate 87,946 of JAKEPQ010000075.1, read as the reverse complement.
ATCCAAAAATTGGGATTGAGACTCAAAATTTGGGATTTGGGACCCAAAAATTTGGAGGTGGGAAGCCAAAAATTTGGGATTTGGGACCAAAAATTGGGGTTTGGGAGCCAAAAATTGGGGTTGAGACTCAAAATTTGGGATTTGGGAGCCAAAAATTGGGATTGAAAACCCAAAAATTGGGATGGAAAACCCAAAAATTGGGATTGAGACTCAAAAATTGGGGTTTGGACCCAAAATTTGGGATTTGGGAGGCAAAAATTGGGTGGGAAATCCAAAAATTGGGATTGAGACTCAAAATTTGGGATTTGGGACCCAAAATTTGGGATTTGGGAACCAAAAATTTGGGATTTGGAATCAAAAATTGGGGTTTGGGAACCCAAAAATTGGGATTGAGAACCCAAAAATTGGGATTGAGACTCAAAAATTGGGATTTGAAATCAAAAATTGGGATTTGGGAGCCAAAAATTGGGATTGAGACTCAAAAATTGGGGTTGGGAACCCAAAAATTTGGGATTTGGGAGCCAAAAATTGGGATTTGGAATCAAAAATTGGGGTTTGGGAGGCAAAAATTGGGTGGGAAATCCAAAATTAGGGTGGGAAATCCCAAAATTGGGGGAAATATCCAAAAATTGAGGGGAAAACATCCAAAATTGGGGGGAAATGTCAAAAAAATTGGGGGGAAAACATCCAAAATCGAGGGAAAACATCCAAAAATTGGGGGAAATATGAAAAATTGGGGGAAATAACCAAAAATTGGGAGAAAATATCCAAAAATTGGGGAAAATATCCAAAAATTGGGAGAAAACATCCAAAAATTGGGGAAAATATCCAAAAATTGGGGGAAAAGATTCAAAATTGGGGGAAATAGCTAAAATAGGAGAAAAAGAGACAAAAAAATTGGGATAAAACATCCAAAATTGGGGGAAATATCTAAAAATTGGGGGGAAAACCCAAAAATTGAGGAAATAGAAAAAAAATTTGGGGGGAAATATCCAAAAATTGGGGAAAATATCCAAAAATTGGGGAAAATATCCAAAAATTGGGGGAAAACAACCAAAAATTGGGGAAAAAACCCAAAAATTGGGGAGAATATCCAAAAATTGGGGAAAATATCTAAAAATTGGGGAAAATATCTAAAAATTGGGGGGAAACAACCAAAAATTGGGGGAAAAACCCAAAAATTGGGGGAAAATATTTAAAAATTGGGGGGAAATATCCAAAATTGGGAGAAAACATCCAAAAATTGAGAGAAAATATCAAAAATTGGGGAAACTCTCCAAAAATTGGGGAAAATAACCAAAAATTGGGAGAAAATATCAAAAATTGGGGGGAAAGATCCAAAAATTGGGGGAAAAGATCCAAAAATTGCGGGAAATGTCCAAAAATTGGGGAAATAGAAAAAAAATTTGGGGGGAAAATACCCAAAAATTGGGGAAAATATCCAAAAATTGGGAGAAAAATACACAAAAATTGGGAAAAAAATCAAAAAATTGGGGGAAAACAACCAAAAATTGGGGAAAAACCCCAAAAATTGGGGGAAAATATCCAAAAACAGGGGAAAATCTCCAAAAATTGGGGGAAAAGATCCAAAATTTGGGGGAAAAGATCCAAAATTGGGGCAAATTGCCAAAAATTGGGGAAAAATAATAAAAAATTGGGGGAAAATATTCAAAAATTGGGGGAAATATCCAAAAATTGGGGGAAATATCCAAAAATTGGGAAAAAATATCAAAAAATTGGGGAAAATATCCAAAAATTAGGGAAAAACCAAAAAATTGGGGAAAAAATAATAAAAAATAGGAGAAAAACACACAAAAAATAGGAGAAAAACACACAAAAATTTGGGGGAAAATCTCCAAAAATTGGGGAAAATCTCCAAAAATTGGGGGAAATATCCAAAAATTGGGGGAAAATATTTAAAAACTGGGGGGAAATATCCAAAATTGGGAGAAAATATCAAAAATTGGGGAAAAGATCCAAAAATTTGGGAAAATAACCAAAAATTGGGAGAAAATATCAAAAATTGGGGGAAAAGATCCAAAATTGGGGCAAATTGCCAAAAATTGGGGGAAAAATAATAAAAAATTGGGGGAAAATATTCAAAAATTGGGGGAAATATCCAAAAATTGGGAGAAAAATACACAAAAAATTTGGGGAAAATATTAAAAATTTGGGGGGAAACACCCAAAAATTGAGGGAAAATATCTAAAAATTGGGGAAAAATAATAAAAATAGGGGGGAAAACCTCCAAAAACGGGTGTGACCCCCCAAACCGGGTGTGACCCCCAAAACCTGGGTTTTGTCCCCAAATTTCCCGGCAGATCCTGAGCCAGAGCAAGGCCACGCCCCCTCTGGGCCAAGCCCCGCCCCTGCCGGCCCCGCCCGGCCCCGCCCACCTGGCCCCTCCCCCCTACCTGCTGCCCCCCCCGGCGCCCCCCACCCCCAGCGGGGGACAGCAGGGACAGCAGGGACAGGGGGGACAGCAGGGACAGGGACAGGGCCACCCCCCCTGTACGGAGCCGGCGGCGCCGCGGACAGGAGGGACAGCGAGGGACGAGGGGACAGCGACAAGGTCAGTGGGTGTTGGGGACACTTGGGGACATTGGGGACACTGGGGACATTGGGGGGATTTGGGGACAGGAGGGACAGCGAGGGACGAGGGGACAGCGACAAGGTCAGTGGGTGTTGGGGACACTTGGGGACAGTGGGGACATTGGGGGGATTTGGGGACAGTGGGGGGATTTGGGGACACTTGGGGACATTGGGGACAGTGGGGAAGTGGGGAATTGGGGACTTGGGGACAGGAAGGACAGCGAGGGATGAGGGGACAGCGACAAGGTCAGTGGGTGTTGGGGACACTTGGGGACACTGGGGACATTGGGGGGATTTGGGGACAGTGGGGGGATTTGGGGACACTTGGGGACATTGGGGACACTGGGGACAGTGGGGACAGTGGGGACAGTGGGGACATTGGGGACAGGAAGGACAGCGAGGGACGAGGGGACAGCGACAAGGTCAGTGGGTGTTGGGGACATTAATGGGGACATTGGGGACAGCAGGGACAAGAGGGACAGTGGGGACAGTGGGGACAGTGGGGACACTTGGGGACAGTGGGGACAGTGGGGACATTGGGGACAGGAGGGACAGCGAGGGACGAGGGGACAGCGACAAGGTCAGTGGCGATTTGGGGAGACTTGGGGACATTGGGGACAGTGGGGGGATTTGGGGACACTTGGGGACATTGGGGGGATTTGGGGACAGGGGGGACATGAGGATGAGGGGAAAAATCATGGTGTTGGGGACATTAATGGGGACATTGGGGACACTGGGGAAGGGGGGAGGGGGGGGGGGGGGGAGAAGGTAGTGGTGTTGGGGACATTGAGGGGACATTGGGGACACTGGGGGTGTTGGGGACAGGAGGGACAGCGAGGGACGAGGGGACAGCGACAAGGTCAGTGGGGATTTGGGGAAAAAAAAGGGGATTTGGGGACACTTGGGGACACTGGGGACGGGGATTGGGGACATTGGGGACATTGGGGACACTTGGGGACATTGGGGGGATTGGTTGGGGACAGGAGGGACAGTGAGGGACGAGGGGACAGCGACAAGGTCAGTGGGTGTTGGGGACATTGGAATGGGGACACTGGGGACACTTGGGGACATTGGGGGGGGGAATTGGGGACATTGGGGACAGTGCGGACAGGAGGGACAGCGAGGGATGAGGGGACAGCGACAAGGTCAGTGGGGATTTGGGGGAAAATACCCAAAATTGGGGGATTTGGGGACACTTGGGGACATTGGGGATGTTGGGGGGTTTGGGGACATTGGGGATGTTGGGGACACTTGGGGACATTGGGGGGATTGGGGACATTGGGGACAGCAGGGACAGGAGGGACAGCGAGGGACGAGGGGACAGCGACAAGGTCAGTGGGTGTTGGGGACATTGGGGACATTAATGGGGACAATGGGGAAGTTGGGGACACTGGGGGGATTTGGGGACACTTGGGGACATTGGGGATATTGGGGGATTGGGGACAGGAGGGACAGCGAGGGACAAGGGGACAGCGACAAGGTCAGTGGCGATTTGGGGACATTTGGGGACATTGGGGGGACATTGGGGATGTTGGGGATTTGGGGACACTTGGGGACGCTGGGGACATTGGGGATGTTGGGGACACTTGGGGACATTGGGGACATTGGGGACAGGAGGGACAGCGAGGGACGAGGGGACAGCGACAAGGTCAGTGGGGGGACATTAATGGGGACACTGGGGACACTGGGCACTGGGGACACTGTTGCCATGGCGATGGCACAGGGCTGGGGGACACCGGGGTGCAGGTTGGTGACAGAGAAGCTCCTTGATGACGTCATGGTGGCACTGGGGTCACTCTGTGGTGACCATGGTGGCTTTGGGGTCACTCTGGTGACCATCATGGCACTGGGGTCACTCTGTGGTGACCATGGTGGCTTTGGGGTCACTCTGTGGTGACCATCATGGCTTTGGGGTCACTCTGGTGACCATCATGGCTTTGGGGTCACTCTGTGGTGACCATGGTGGCACTGGGGTCACTCTGGTGACCATCATGGCTTTGGGGTCACTCTGGTGACCATCATGGCACTGGGGTCACTCTGGTGACCATCGTGGCTTTGGGGTCACTCTGTGGTGACCATGGTGGCTTTGGGGTCACTCTGGTGACCATCATGGCTTTGGGGTCACTCTGTGGTGACCATCATGGCTTTGGGGTCACTCTGGTGACCATGGTGGCTTTGGGGTCACTCTGTGGTGACCATCATGGCTTTGGGGTCACTCTGGTGACCATGGTGGCTTTGGGGTCACTCTGGTGACCATGGTGGCTTTGGGGTCACTCTGTGGTGACCATCATGGCTTTGGGGTCACTCTGGTGACCATGGTGGCTTTGGGGTCACTCTGTGGTGACCATCATGGCTTTGGGGTCACTCTGGTGACCATGGTGGCTTTGGGGTCACTCTGGTGACCATGGTGGCTTTGGGGTCACTCTGTGGTGACCATCATGGCTTTGGGGTCACTCTGGTGACCATCATGGATTTGGGGTCACTCTGTGGTGACCATCATGGCTTTGGGGTCACTCTGGTGACCATGGTGGCTTTGGGGTCACTCTGGTGACCATCATGGCACTGGGGTCACTCTGGTGACCATGGTGGCTTTGGGGTCACTCTGGTGACCATCATGGCACTGGGGTCACTCTGGTGACCATGGTGGCTTTGGGGTCACTCTGGTGACCGTCGTGGCTTTGGGGTCACTCTGGTGACCATCATGGCTTTGGGGTCACTCTGTGGTGACCATCATGGCTTTGGGGTCACTCTGGTGACCATCATGGCTTTGGGGTCACTCTGTGGTGACCGTGGTGGCACTGGGGTCACTCTGGTGACCATCATGGATTTGGGGTCACTCTGGTGACCATCGTGGCACTGGGGTCACTCTGGTGACCATGGTGACCTTGTGTGACCCTGAGGGACCCTAAATGACCTCATGTGACCTTGCTGACCCCAAGTGACCCTGAGTGACCAATGAGTGACCAATGAGTGACCAATGAGTGACCAATGAGTGACCATGAGTGACCAATGAGTGACCAATGAGTGACACCAAATGACCTCGAGTGACCGGAACTGACCAGTAACTGACCAGAAGTGACCAATAACTGACCGAACATGACCGCTAATTTACCGGAACTGACCGCTAACTGACCGGAAGTGACTGAAACTGTCCGGAAGTGACCAATAACTGACCGGAAGTGACCAATAACTGTCTGGAAGTGCCCTCTAACTGACCGGAAGTGACATCTAACTGACTGGAAGTGACCGCTAACTGACCGGAAGTGACCAATAACTGACCGGAAGTGACCAGTAACTGACCTGAACTTGCTGGTAACTGACCTGAAGTGACTGAAACTGACCGGAAGTTCCTTGTAACTGACCGGAAGTGCCCGCTAACTGACCGGAAGTGCCCGCTAACTGACCAATAACTGACTGCTAACTGACCGGAAGTGCCCGCTAACTGACCAGAAGTGTTCAATAACTGACCGGAAGTGCCCGCTAACTGACCGGAAGTGACCTCTAACTGACCGGAAGTGCCCGCTAACTGACCGGAAGTGACCGCTAACTGACCGGAAGTGACCTCTAACTGACCGGAAGTGCCCGCTAACCGCCCCTAACCCCCCCGCAGTACCTGAAGAAGCTGCACACCCAGGAGCGGGCGGTGGAGGAGGTCAAGCTCGCCATCAAGCCGTTCTACCAGCGCAAGGACATCACCAAGGACGAGTACAAGGACATCCTGCGCAAGGCCGTGCACAAGGTCAGCCAAAACCGGGGAGAAAAAACGAAATTTGGGGAAAAAACCCACGAAATTTGGGGAGAAAATCCTGAAATTTGGGGAGAAAACACATTAAATTTGGGGAGAAAACACAGAATTTGGTGGGAAAAACCTGAAATTTGGGGAGAAAACCACAGAATTTGGTGGGAAAATCCCGAAATTTGGGGAGAAAAACCTGAAATTTGGGGAGAAAAACCTGAAATTTGGGGAAAAAAAAAATTAATTTGGGGAGAAAATCCTGAAATTTGGGGAGAGAAACCTGAAATTTGGGCAGAAAAACCGGAAATATGGGGAGAAAAACATTTTGGTTTTTTCCCAAATTTCAGTTTTTTCTCCCCAAATTTTGCATTTTTCTCCCCAAATTTCAGGATTTTCTCCCCAAATTAATTTTTTTTTTCCCCAAATTTCAGGTTTTTCTCCCCAAATTTCAGGCTTTTGTCCCCAAATTTCAGGGTTTTCTCCCAAATTTCAGGTTTTTTCCACCAAATTTTGCATTTTTCTCCCTAAATTTTGGGGTTTTTTCCCCAAATTTCAGGTTTTTCTCCCAAATTTCGGGATTTTCTCCCCAATAAATGGATTTATTTCCCATTTGCAGATCTGCCACAGCCGCAGCGGGGAGATCAACCCGCTGAAGGTGACCAACCTGGTCATCTCCCCAGATTTCGGGGTTTCTCCCCAAATTTCAGGTTTTTCTCCCAAATTTTGATTTTTCTCCCCAAATTTCAGGTTTTTCCCACCAAATTTTGCATTTTTCTCCCCAAATTTCAGGTTTTTCCCCCCAAATTCTGCATTTTTCTCCCTAAATTTCGGGGTTTTCTCCCCAAATTTCGGGATTTTTCTCCCCAATAAATGGATTTATTTCCCATTTGCAGATCTGCCACAGCCGCAGCGGGGAGATCAACCCGCTGAAGGTGACCAACCTGGTCAGCGCCTACGTCCAGCGCTACAAGTACTTCCGGCGGCGCGGCCGCAGGGGGGGAGGGGCGGCCGGACCCCCCGAGGAGGGGGGGAGGGGGCGGGGGGAGGGGCGGCCCCGCCCCCACCCGGCGTGGGGAACCCGCTGGAGAAACCCCCCCCCGCCCTGCCCCTCCCCCCGCTGTAAATAACCCTTTGGAATTGCTGAAAATCCCGAAAAAAAATGGTTTGGGAACTGGGGTTTTAACCGTCTGAGGGGATGCGCTGAGATTCCCCAAAAAATCCCCAAAAATCCCCAAAAAATCCCGAGAAAATCCCCCGAAAAATCCTGAGAAAATCCCCAAAAAATCCTGAGAAAATCCCCAAAAATTCCCGAGAAAATCCACCGAAAATCCCCAAAAAATCCTGAGAAAATCCAAAAAAAATCCTGAGAAAATCCCCAAAAAATCCTGAGAAAATCCCCAAAAAATCCCGAGAAAATCCCCAAAAATTCCCGAGAAAATCCCCAAAAAATCCCCAAAAAATCCTGAGAAAATCCCCAGAAAATCCCAAGAAAATCCCAAAAAAATCCACCGAAAATCCCCAAAAAATCCCGAGAAAATCCCAAAAAAATCCCGAGAAAATCCACCGAAAATCCCCAAAAAATCCTGAGAAAATCCCCAAAAAATCCTGAGAAAATCCCAAGAAAATCCCGAGAAAATCCCCAAAAAGTCCTGAGAAAATCCCCAAAAAATCCCGAGAAAATCCCAAGAAAATCCCGAGAAAATCCCCAAAAAATCCCGAGAAAATCCCCAAAAAATCCCGAGAAAATCCCCAAAAATTCCCGAGAAAATCCCCAAAAAATCCCGAGAAAATCCCCAAAAAATCCCGAGAAAATCCACCGAAAATCCCGAGAAAATCCCCAAAAAATCCCGAGAAAATCCCAAATAAATCCTCCGAAAATTGGGGTTTTTACCCTTTGAGGGAATGTGCTGAAAATCCCCAAAAAAATCCCAAAAAAATCCCGAGAAAATCCACGAAAATCCCCCAAAAATCCTGAGAAAATCCCAAAAAATCCTGAGAAAATCCCCAAAAAATCCCGAGAAAATCCCAAGAAAATCCCAAAAAATCCCGAGAAAATCCCCAAAAAATCCCGAGAAAATCCCCAAAAACCCCAGAAAATCCCAAAAAATCCCGAGAAAATCCACCAAAAAATCCCAAAAAATCCCAAGAAAATCCCCAAAAAATCCCAAGAAAATCCCCAAAAAATCCCAAGAAAATGCCAAGAAAAGCCCCAAAAAATCCCAAGAAAATCCCCTAAAAATCCCAAAAAAATGGTTTGGGAATTGGGGTTTTTACCCTTGAGGAAATGCGCTGAAAATCCCCAAAAAATCCCAAGAAAAAAAAAATCCCGAGAAAATCCCAAAAAAATCCCAAGAAAATCCCAAAAAAAATCCTCCGAAAATTGGGGTTTTTACTCTTTGAGGGAATGTGCTGAAAATCCCCAAAAAATCCCAAGAAAATCCAAAAAAAATCCCGAGAAAATCCCCAAAAAATCCCAAGAAAATCCACCGAAAATCACCAAAAAATCCACAGAAAATCCCGAGAAAATCCCCAAAAAATCCTGAGAAAATCCCAAGAAAATCCCCAAAAAATCCCGAGAAAATCCCAAGAAAATCCCCAAAAAATCCTGAGAAAATCCCGAGAAAATCCCCGAAAAATCCCAAGAAAATGCCAAGAAAATCCCGAAAAATCCCAAAAAAATGGTTTGGGAATTGGGGTTTTTACCCTTGAGGAAATGCGCTGAAAATCCCCAAAAAATCCCAAGAAAATCCCCAAAAAATCCCAAGAAAATTCCCTAAAAATCCCAAGAAAATAAAAAAAAAAATCCCGAGAAAATCCCCAAAAAATCCCAAGAAAATTCCCTAAAAATCCCAAGAAAATAAAAAAAAAAATCCCGAGAAAATCCCCAAAAAATCCCAAGAAAATCCAAAAAAAATCCCGAGAAAATCCAAAAACATCCCCAAAAAATCCCAAGAAAATCCCCAAAAAATCCCCAAAAAATCCCCAAAAAATCCAAAAAAATCCCAAGAAAATCCCCAAAAAAATCCCCCAAAAATTGGGTTTTTACCCTGAGAAAATCCGCCAAAATCCAAAAAAATCTCAAGAAAATCCCCAAAAAATCCACTGAAAATCCCCAAAAAAATCCAAAGAAAATTGGGGTTTTTACTCCGAGGAAATCTGCCAAAAATCCCCAAAAAATCCCCAGAAAATCCCCAAAAAATCCCAAGAAAATAAAAAAAATCCCAAGAAAATCCCAAAAAAATCCCAAGAAAATCCCCCAAAAAATGGTCAGAAATTGGGGTTTTTACCCTTGAGGAAATACGCTGAAAATCCCCAAAAAATCCCAAGAAAATCCCAAGAAAATCCCCAAAAAAAATCCCCCAAAAATTGCAAGAAAATCCCAAGAAAATCCCCCAAAAAATCCCAAGAAAATCCCAAAAAAAAAGCTCTGAAAATTAGGATTTTCCCCCGTGGAAATCCCAAAAAAATCACAAGAAAAGCCAAAAAAAAATCCCCAAAAAATTGGGATTTTGCCCCGAGGAAAGCCGCTGAAAATCCCCCAAAAAATCCCCAAAAAATCCCAAAAAATTGGGTTTTTCTGTCTTTTTTCCCAGGAAAAACGGGATTTTCCTCCAAAAATTGGGATTTTCCCCCAAGGAAATTCCAAAAAAATCCAAAAAAATCCCCAAAAATTGGGATTTTCCCCAAGAAAATCCCAAAAAAATCCCCAAAAATAAAAAGAAAATTGGGTTTTTCTTCGTCTTTTTGCTGGGAAAATTGCCCCCAAAATCCCCTGAAAATCAAAAAAAATCCTCCGAAAATTGGGATTTTCCCCAGAGGAAATCCGTCAAAAATCCCAAAAAAATCCCCAAAAATTTGGGATTTTCTCTCTTTTTCCTGGGAAAAACCAGTATTTTCCTCCCTCCAAAAATTGGGATTTTCCATCTTTTTTCCCGGGAAAATATCCCCCAAAATCCCCCCAAAATTCCCCAAAATAATCCCCAAAAAATTGGGATTTTCCGTGTTTTGCCTGGGAAGAAATGGGATTTTCCTTCAAAAATTGGGATTTTTCCCCAAGGAAATCCCCGAAAATCAAAAAAAAAATCCAAAAAAATTGGGATTTTCTGTCTTTTTTCCTGGGAAAAATGGGATTTTCCTCCGAAAATTGGGATTTTCCATCTTTTTGCCTGGGAAAAATTGTATTTTCCTCCAAAAATTGGGATTTTCTGTCTTTTTTCCCAGGAAAAAATGTGATTTTCCTCCAAAAATTGGGATTTTCCATCCTTTTGCCTGGGAAAAAATTGTATTTTCCTCCAAAAATTGGGATTTTCTGTCTTTTTTCCCTGGGAAAAATGGGAATTTCCTCCAAAAATTGGGATTTTCTGTCTTTTTTGCTGGGAAAAACCGATATTTTCCTCCAAAAATTGGGATTTTCTGTCTTTTTGCTGGAAACCGAATTTCCTCCAAAAATTGGGATTTTCTGTCTTTTTTCCCAGGAAAAAATGGGATTTTCCTCCAAAAATTGGGATTTTGCGTCTTTTTCCCAGGAAAATATCCAAAAAAAATTCCAAAAAAATCCCCCGAAAATTGGGATTTTCTGTCTTTTTTCCCAGGAAAAAATGGGATTTTCCTCCAAAAATTGGGATTTTCCATTTTTTTTCCCCGGAAAAAATTGTATTTTCCTCCAAAAATTGGGATTTTCCATCCTTTTTCTCGGAAAAAAATGTGATTTTCCTCCAAAAACTGGGATTTTCCCTCTTTTTTCGTGGTGTTTTGTTCTGAAAATGGGATTTTCCATCTTTTTTCCCAGGAAAATATCCCCAAAAATCCTCCAAAAATTAAAACAAAACTCCCAAAAATTGGGATTTTCCATCTTTTTTCCTGGAAAAAAATTGTATTTTCCTCCAAAAAATTGGGATTTTCTGTCTTTTTTCCTGGGAAAAATGGGATTTTCCTCTGAAAATTGGGATTTTCCATCCTTTTTCTCGGAAAAAAATGGGATTTTCTGCCAAAAAATGGGATTTTCCCTCTTTTTTCCTGGTGTTTTCTTCTGAAAATGGGATTTTCCATCTTTTTTCCCAGGAAAATCCCCCAAAATCCACCGAAAATCCCCAAAAAAACCCCAAAAAATTGGGATTTTCTTGTCTTTTTCCCAGGAAAATCCCCCAAAAATCCCAAAAAAATTCCGAAAAAATCCCCAAAAAATTGGGATTTTTCCCTCTTTTTTCCCGGGAAAAAACATTTTCCTCCAAAACGTTGGGATTTTGGGATTTTCCCGGGAAATCTCGGATTTTTGGGGAGAAGGGAGTGGATTTTGGGATCCTCCAGGGGAGAAAAGGAAAATGTTGGATTTGCTCGTTGTGAACCCGAAATTGCTTCATAAATGGATTTAGCCACGAGGAGTGTGGGTGGTTTTTTGGGGTTTTTTGGGGTTTTTGGGGTTTTGGGGGTTTTTGGGGTTTTTGGGGTTTTTGGGGTTTTTTGGGGGTTGTTTTGGGGTTTTTTGGGGGTTTATTTGGGATTTTTTGGGGTCTTTTGGGGATTTTTTTGTGTTTTTTTTTAATTTTTGGGGGGTTTTTTAGGGGGATTTTGGGGGTTTTTGGGGTTTTTGGGGTTTTGGGGATTTTTGGGGTTTTTTGGGTTTTGGGGTTTTTTGGGTTTTTTGGGGTTTTTTGGGGTTTTTTTGGGGGTTGTTTTGGGGTTTTTTTGGGGGTTTATTTGGGATTTTTTGGGGTTTTTTGGGGATTTTTTTGGGATTTTTTTGGGTTTTTTTTTTAATTTTTGGGGGTTTTTTAGGGGGATTTTGGGGGTTTTTGGGGTTTTTTGGGGTTTTGGGGTTTTGGGGTTTTTTTGGGGGTTTATTTGGGGGTTTTGGGGTTTTTTTGGGATTTTTTTGGGGTTTTTTTGGATTTTTTGGGGGTTTTTTGGGTTTTGGGGATTTTTTGGGGGATTTGGGGGTTTTTGGGATTTTTTTGGGGTTTTTTGGGGGTTTTTAAAATATTTTGGTGGTTTTTGGGTTTTTTAGAAGGATTTTGGGGGTTTTGGGGTTTTTTTGGGTTTGGGGTTTTTGGGGGATTTTGGGGGTTTTGGGGTTTTCGGTTTTTTGGGGGGTTTGGGGTTTTGGGGTTTTTTGGGGGTTTATTTGGGATTTTTTGGGGGTTTTTGGGGTTTTTTTGGTTTTGGGGTTTTTTTGGTTTTTTTTTTAATTTTTTGGGGGGTTTTGGTGCTTTTGGGAAGTTTTTGGGGGATTTGGGGGTTTTCGGGCTTTTTGGGGTCTTTTGGGATTTTTTTGGGGTTTTTTGGGGTTTTTGTAATTTTTTGGGGGTTTTTGGGTTTTTTATGGGGATTTTGGGGGCTTTGAGGGTTTTTTTTGGGGGTTTATTTGGGGCTTTTTTGGGGGGGTTTTGGTGGTTTTTTTATTTTTTGGGGCTTTTTGGGGTTTCCAGGGTTTTTTTGGGGGATTTTGGGGGTTTTTGGGGGTTTTTTGGGGTTTATTTGGGAGTTTTGGGGTTTTTTGGGGGGGTTTTGGGGGGTTTTGGGGTTTTTGGGGGATTTTTGGGGAGTTTTGGGGTTTTCTGGGGTTTTTTGGGGTGGGGGAGGTTTGGTGAAGTTTGGGGGAAAATGAGCAAAATGAGGAGTGAAAGAAAAAGGAGAAGAAAAAGGAAAAAAAGGAGTGAAAAAGATGAAAAGGAGGAGAAAAAAGAAGAAAAAGGGAAAAAAATGAGAAAAAAGAGGAAAAAAGGAGAGAAAGGTGGAAAAAAAATGAGAAAAAGGAGAAAAAACAGGAAAAAAGAAAAAAGAAGAAAAAGGCAAAAAATGAGGAAAAGGAGAAAAAAGAGGAAAAAAGAAATTAAAGGGAGAAAAAAATGAGAAAAGAGAAAAAAACAAAAAGGCAAAAAAAATGAGAAAAAGGAGAAAAAGCATGAAAAAAAAAAAGGAAGAAAAAGCAGAAAAAAATGAGAAAAGAGGAAAAAAGGAGAAAAAGCAGAAAAAAATGCAAAAAGAGAAAAAAAGATGAAGAAAGTAGGAAAAAAATGGGAAAAAGGAGGAAAAATAGGAAAAAAGAGTAAAAAGAAAATAGATGAAAAAGGTGGAAAAAATGAGAAAAAGGAGGAAAAATAGGAAAAAAGGAAAAGTAAGAAAAAAATGAGGATAAAGGAGGAGAAAAAGAGAAAAGAAAAATGAGGAGAAAAGAGGAAAAATGAGGAGAAAAAGAAAAAAAGGAGAAAAAGAGGAAAAGGTGGAAAAGGAGGAGAAAAAAGGAAAAAGAGCAAAGGGAGGAAAAAAGGGGAAAAAAGGGAAAAATGAGAAAAAGGAAAAAAGAGTAAGAGGAGGGAAAAAGGAAAAAATAATGGAGGAAAAAAGGAGAAAAATCCCAAAAAATGAGAAAAAGGAGAAGAAAAAAGAAAAATGAAAAACGGGAGAAAAAGGAGGAAAAAAAGGACAAAAAAAAAAAAAGAAAAAAGAGAAAAAAGAAAAGAAAATGGAAAAGAAAATGGAAAAAAGAGAAAAAGGAAAAAAATAGAAAAGGAGGAAAAAAGGAGAAAAAGGGGAAAAAGAGGAGAAAAAGGAAAAATGAGGAAAAAGAGGAGAAAAATGAAAAAAGGAAAGAAAGAGAAAAAGGAGAATAAGTAGGAAAAAAAGGAAAATAAAAAGGAGAAATGAAGGAAAATGGCAAAAAAAGAAAAATGTTAAAAAGGAAGAAAAAGGGGGAAAAAGAGAAAAAAGGAAAAAAGAGAAAAAGGGAAAAAGGAGAAAAAAAGGGAAAAAAGGAGGAAAAAAAAAGAGGAAAAAAGAGATTAAAAGGAAAAAAAGGGGGAAAAGGGGAAAAGAGAAAGAGGAGAAAAAAGGGAAAAAACGAGAAAAAAAGATAAAAAGGAAAAAAGGGAAAAAAAGGAGAAAAAGAGGAGAAAAAAGGGGAAAAAGGAGGAAAAAAGGGAAAAAAGGAAAAAAGGGGAAAAAAGAGAAAAAGGAGAAAAAAAGAGAAGAAAAAGGGGGAAAAAAGGAGAAAAAAGGGAAAAAAGGAGAAGAAAAGGGAAAAAAGGAGAAAAAAGAGGAAAAAGGAGAGAAAAAAGGAAGAAAAAGGAGAAAAAAGAGAAGAAAAAGGGGAAAAACAGGAGAAAAAAAGGAAGAAAAAGGAGAAAAAAGGAGAAAAAAGAGGAAAAAAAAGGAGAAAAAAAGGAGAAAAAAGGGGAAAAGGAGAAAAAAGATAAAAGAGATAAAAAGAGATAAAAAGGAAAAAAAGGGAAAAAAGAGAAAAAAGGGAAAAAAGGAGAAGAAAAGGAAAAAAGGGGGAAAAAGGAGAAAAAAGAGAAAAAGGAGAAAAAAAGAGGAGAAAAAGGGAGAAAAAGGAGAAAAAAGAGGAGAAAAAAAAGGGAAAAAAGGAGGAAAAAGAGAGAAAAACAGGAGAAAAAAAGGAAGAAAAAGGAGGAAAAAAAAGGAGAAAAAAGGAGAAAAAACGAAAAAGAAGAAAAAAAACAAGAAAAAGGGGAAAAAAGGAGAAAAAAAAGAAAAAGGGGGAAAAAAGGAAGAAAAATGAGAAAAAAGAGGAGGAAAAAAAGGAGAAAAACAAGGAAAAGGAACAAAGAGAAAAAAAGGAAGAGAAGGAGAATAAAAAGGAAAAAAAAGGAGAAAAAAGAGGAAAAAAAAGGAAAAAAAAGAAGAAAAAAAGCGAAATTGGCTCCGGAATGTTCCATTCTCTCCGCGGGGGGAACAGGAATTCCCCCGCGATTCTCCCCACGTGATCTCTCCCTGGGGGCGTGGCCTGGCTGGGGACTGGCCAATGGGACGCGCCGGGGGCGGGGCCTAGAGGGGGCGTGGTCTGAAGGGGGCGTGGCGTTGTCTATAAAAGGCGGCGCCCGGCGCGCAGCGGTCAGTTGGTCAGTTGGTCACTCTGCGGAGCGCGGAGATGCCGGAAGCCAAAGCAGGTAATTAACGGGCGGGAGTTAATTAATTCCTGAGGGGAAACCCGGGGGTTGATGAGGTTTCGGGGGGTAATTAACGAGGGGTAATTAATTCGGTTCTGAGGGTGATTTTTGGGGTAATTTTGGCCGTTTTGGGTGAATTTTGGGGTAATTTTGGTGATTTTTGGGGTAATTTTGGCCATTTGGGGGTAATTCGTGAGGGGAAGTTAATTAATTAATTGACTTACGGGGGCTAATTTTGGGAGCTAATTAACGAGGGATAATTAATTTGGTTTTGAGGGTAATTTTTGGGTTAATTTTGGTCATTTTTGGGTGAATTTTGGGGTAATTTTGGTGAATTTTTGGGTTAATTTTGGTCATTTTTGGGTGAATTTTGGGGTAATTTTGGTGAATTTTTGGGGTAATTTTGGCCATTTTTGGGGAAATTCGTGAGGGGAAATTAATTAATTAATTGACTTTTCGGGGGTAATTTCGGGAGGTAATTAACGAGGAGTAATTAATTTGGTTTCGAGGTTAATTTTGGGCGTTTTGTGTGATTTTTGGGGCAATTTTAGCCATTTTGGGGTGAATTTTGAGGAATTGGATTTTTCTGGGATAATTCCTGAGGGAAATTAATTAATTAATTAACTTTCGGGGGTTAATTTCGGGAGGTAATTAATGAGGGGTAATTAATTTGGTTTTGAGGGTAATTTTTGGGGTAATTTTGGCCATTTTTGGGTGAATTTTGGGGTAATTGTGGCCATTTTTGGGGAAATTTTTGGGGTAATTCGTGAGGGAAAATTAATTAATTAATTAACTTTCAGGGCTAATTTTGGGAGGTAATTAACGAGGAGTAATTAATTTGGTTTTGAGGGTAATTTTTGGGGTAATTAATGGAATTTTTGGGTGAATTTTGGGGTAATTAGTGCTGTTTTTGGGGAAATTCCTGAGGGGAAATTAATTAATTAATTAACTTTTGGGGGTTAATTTCGGGAGGTAATTAACGAGGAGTAATTAATTCCCTCAGGGATGTAATTTTGAGGGAAATTAGTGAATTTTGAGGAATTTAATTTTGGCGGAGTTTGAATTTCATTTAATTCCTGAGGGGAAATGAATTAATGAATTAATGAATTAATTGGCTTTTGAATTAATTTTTGGGATTTGCAATTAAGGGAGAATTAATTAGCGAAGTGTAATTAATGAATTCCTTTGGGGCAAAATGTTTTTTGGAATTTAATTTTTGGGGTAATTAATTAATGAGCAGTAATTAATTTTTTTTGGGGTAAATTTTAAGGATTTCAAATTAATTAATGAATTTCAAATAAGGAATGAGTTTCAAAGTAATTAATTAGCCCAGGGTGGTTAATTAAGGGGTGCGAATTAATGAGTTCTTTAATTAATTGTTCATGGGGTTAGTTAATTAATTTTGGGGGGGAAAAAAGAGGATTTTGGGGTCATTTTTGGGGGGAAAAATGAGATTTTTTGGGCGATTTTTGGGGTGGAAAATGAAGATTTTTTGGGTGATTTTTGGGGTGAAAAATAAGGTTTTTTGGGGTGGAAAAATGAGATTTTTTGGGGTGAAAAATGAGATTTTTTTTGGCGATTTTTGAGGTGAAAAATGAAGATTGTGGGGAGATTTTTTGGGGGAATTCAGGACGATTTTGGGGCAAGAGAAGAGGATTTTGGGGTGATGTTTGGAGTGGAAAATAAGATTTTTTCGGTGATTTTTGGGGTGAAAAATTAAGATTTTTTGGGGCGATTTTTTGGGCTGAGAAAAGGAGAATTTGGGAGAATTTTTGGGGTGAAAAAAGAGGATTTGGGGCTGAAAAATGAGAATTTTTGTGCTGAAAAAAGAAGATTTTTTGGGGCTAAAAAAAAGGATTTTTGTGCTAAAAAGTGAGAATTTTGGGGTTGAAAAATGAGGATTTTTGGGTTGACAAATGAGGATTTTTGCGTTAAGAAATGAGAATTTTGGGGCTGAAAAAAGGAGATTTTTTGGGCTGAAAAAATAGGATTTTTGGGTTGAAAAAAGAGGAATTTTTGGGCTGAAAAAATAGGAATTTTTGTGTTAAAAAATGAGAATTTTTTGGCTGAAAAATAACGATTTTTGGGTTCAAAAATGAGGATTTTTGGAGTGAAAAATGAGAATTTTTGTGCTGAAAAAAGAGGATTTTTTGGGCTGAAAAAAGAAGATTTTGTGGGGCTGAAAGGATTTTGGGGCTGAAAAATGAGAATTTTTGGGGCTGAAAAATGAGAATTTTTGTGCTGAAAAAAGAGGAATTTTTGTGCTAAAACAGGGGATTTTGTGGCTGAAAAAAGGGGATTTTGGGGCTGAAAAAAGGGGATTTTGGGGCTGAAAAAAAGGAGATTTTTTTGGGTTGGAAAAAGAGCATTTTTGGGCTAAAAAATGAGAATTTTGGGGCTATTTTGGGGCTAAAAAAAGGGTTTTGGGGGCTGAAAAAAGAGGAATTTTGGGCTGAAAAGAAGATTTTTGTGTTAAAAAGAATTTTTGGGTTGAAAAAAGAAGATTTTTTGGGCTGAAAAAGAGATTTTTGGGTTGAAAAAAGATTTTTGAGCGACTTTTGGGCTAAAAAATAGGATTTTTGGGTTGAAAAAAGATTTTTGAGCGACTTTTGGGCTAAAAAAATAGGATTTTTGGGTTGAAAAAAGAGGATTTTTTGGGCTGAAAAAATAGGAATTTTGGGCTGAAAAAAGATTTTTATGTTTTAAAAAGTGAGAATTTTTGGGCTGAAAAAGGATTTTTTGGGCTAAAAAATAGGATTTTTTGGCTAAAAAAATAGGAATTTTGGGCTGGAAAAAGGATTTGTATGTTAAAAAAATGAGAATTTTGGCGCTGAAAATGAGATTTTTTGGGCTGAGAAAAGAGGGGTTTTTTGGGGGTGAAAAATAGGATTTTTGGGCTGAAAAAAAGGAGATTTTTTGGGCTGAAAAAATAGGATTTTTGGAGTTGAAAAGAGAGATTTTTTGGGCTGAAAAATCGGCTTTTTTGGGGTGAAAAAATAGGATTTTTGGGCTGAAAAAAAGAGGATTTTTGTGTTAAAAAGTGAGAATTTTCGGGGCTATTTTTGGGCTAAAAAAATGGGATTTTTGGGTTAAAAAAAATAGGATTTTTGGGCTGAAAAAAAGAGGATTTTTGTGTTAAAAAGTGAGAATTTTCGGGGCTATTTTTGGGGCTAAAAAAATGGGATTTTTGGGTTAAAAAAATAGGATTTTTGGGCTGAAAAAAAGAGGATTTTTGTGTTAAAAAGTGAGAATTTTCGGGGCTATTTTTGGGCTAAAAAAATGGGATTTTTGGGTTAAAAAAATAGGATTTTTGGGCTGAAAAAAAGAGGATTTTTGTGTTAAAAAGTGAGAATTTTCGGGGCTATTTTTGGGCTAAAAAAAGGGATTTTTGGGTTAAAAAAATAGGATTTTTGGGCTGAAAAAAAGAGGATTTTTGTGTTAAAAAGGGAGAATTTTCGGGGCTATTTTTGGGCTAAAAAAAGGGATTTTTGGGTTAAAAAATAGGATTTTTGGGCTGAAAAAAAGAGGATTTTTGTGTTAAAAAGTGAGAATTTTCGGGGCTATTTTTGGGCTAAAAAAAGGGATTTTTGGGTTAAAAAAATAGGATTTTTGGGCTGAAAAAAAGAGGATTTTTGTGTTAAAAAGTGAGAATTTTCGGGGCTATTTTTGGGCTAAAAAAAAGGGATTTTTGGGTTAAAAAAATAGGATTTTTGGGCTGAAAAAAAGAGGATTTTTGTGTTAAAAAGTGAGAATTTTCGGGGCTATTTTTGGGCTAAAAAATGGGATTTTTGGGTTAAAAGAATAGGATTTTTGGGGTCAAAAGGCTGATTCTGTGGGGGGAGGGAAGGAGGGAAATCCAACCCCCGAATTGGGAATTTCCCGAATTGGGATTTGGGGTTCGGATTTCGCTGAGTCGGCAGGATTTGGGGTGAGGAAAGGTCGAGGTTTGTCACCTGTTTGTCACCTGAGCTGGGGACAGGTGACAGAAATCGATCGGGGAGGTGACAGCTGGCGGAGCCGAGGGAGGGGAAATTGGGGAAATTTGGGGGTTTTTGGGGGAATTTGGGGATTTTTGGGGGAAATTTGGGGATTTTTGGGAGAAATTTGGGGAAAATTTGGGGATTTTTGGGGAAAATTTAGGGGAAATTTTGGGGATTTTTTGGGGAATTTGGGGATTTTTGGGGAATTTTGGGGATTTTTTGGGGATTTTTTGGGGATTTTTTGGGGGAATTTGGGGATTTTTGGGGAAAATTTGGGGATTTTAGGGCAAAATTTGGGGATTTTTGGGGGAAATTTGGGATTTTTGGGGAAAATTTGGGGATTTTTGGGGAAAATTTGGGGATTTTAGGGGGAAATTTGGGGATTTTTGGGGAAAATTTGGGGATTTTTGGGGAAATTTGGGGATTTTTGGGAGAAATTTGGGGGAAATTTGGGGATTTTTGGGCGAAATTTGGGGATTTTTGGGAAAATTTGGGGGAAATTTGGGGGATTTGGGAGGAAATTTGGGGATTTTTGGGGAAAATTTGGGGATTTTTGGGGAAAATTTGGGGATTTTAGGGGGAAATTTGGGGATTTTTGGGGGAAAATTTGGGGATTTTTGGGGAAAATTTTTGGGAAATTTGGGGATTTTTTGGGGAAATTTGGGGATTTTTGGGAGAAATTTGGGGGAAATTTGGGGGATTTTGGGGGAAATTTGGGGGATTTTGGGGGGAAATTTGGGGATTTTAGGGGAAAATTTGGGGATTTTTTGGGGGAAATTTGGGGATTTTTTGGGGGAAATTTGGGGATTTTTGGGGAAATTTGGGGATTTTAGGGCAAAATTTGGGGATTTTGGGGGAAATTTGGGGATTTTGGGGAAAATTTGGGGATTTTAGGGGAAATTTGGGGATTTTGGGAAAATTTGGGAATTTTGGGGTTTTTTTGAGGAGAAATTTGGGGATTTTGGGGGGAAAATTTGAGGATTTTTGGGGCAATTTGGGGATTTTAGGGATTTTTGGGGGAATTTGGGGATTTAGGTTTGAATTTTTGGGGATTTAATGTTGGATTTTTGGGGTTTTGGGGAATTTTTTGGGGATTTTTGGGGATTTAGGTTTGAATTTTTGGGATTTTGGGGATTTTGTTTTGGATTTGTGGGATTTAGGTTTGGAATTTTTGGGATTTACGGGATTTGGGGAGAATTGTTTTGAGATTTTGGGATCTCAGTTTGGATTTTTTGGGATTTTGGGAATTTCAGTTTGAATTTTTGGGATTTGGGGATTTTGCTTTGGATTTTTGGGGATTTGGGGTTTGAATTTCTGGGATTTGTGGGATTTTGGGGAAATTCTTTGGGATTTTGGGGATTTGATGTTGAACTTTGGGGGATTTTTGGTGGAATTTGGTTTTTTATTTTTTGGGATTTAGGTTTGGATTTTTTGGGATTTTGGGGCTTTGATGTTGGATTTTTTGGGATTTGATGTTGAATTTGTGGGATTTTGGGGGATTTTTTTTGGGGGGATTTCAGTTTGGAATTTTTGGATTTTTTTGGATTTGGGATTTAGTTTTTTTAGGGATTTTTGGGATTTGTGATGTTGGATTTTTGGGATTTTTTGGGGGATTTCGGGTTTGAATTTCTGGGATTTGTGGGATATTGGGGAAATTCTTTGGGATTTTTGGGGATTTCAGTTTGGATTTTTTGGGGATTTTGGGGGATTTGGGGTTTGAATTCTTGGGATTGATGGGATTTGATGTGGGATTTTTGGGATTTCGGTTTGGATTTTTTGGGATTTGGGGATTTTCTGTTCGGATTTTTGGGGATTTTGGGCATTTTGGGGATTTTGGGTTTGGATTTTTGGGATTTTGGGATTTGGGGGATTTTGGGGGAATTTTTTGGGGGATTTTGGTGATTTTTAGTTTGGATTTTTTTGGAATTTTTGGGGATTTCGATTTGGATTTTTGGGATTTGTGGGATTTTGGGGTTTTTTTATTTTTTGGGATTTTTGGGATTTGATCTTGAATTTGTGGGATTTTGGGGATTTGGTTGGGAAATTCTTTGGGATTTTGGGGAAATTCTTTGGGATTTTGGGGATTTCAGTTTGAATTTTTTTGGGATTTGGGGAAATTTTTTTTGGATTTTTGGGGATTTTCCGTTTGGATTTTTGGGGATTTAGGTTTGGATTTTTCGAATTTATGGGATTTGGAGTTGGATTTGTGGGATTTTGGGGATTTTTGGGAAAATGGATTTTGGTTTTGGGAAAATCTGTGGGATTTTGGGGAATTTTTGGGTGGATTTTGAGGATTTCAGTTGGAATTTTTGGATTTTTTTGGGATTTTCCGTTTGGGATTTTTTGGGATTTCTTTGGATTTTTTGGTTTGAATTTTTGGGATTTTCCGTTTGGATTTTTTGGGATTTTGGGATTTAGGTTTGGATTTTTGGGGATTTTGGGATTTTGGGGATTTTTTTTGGATTTTGGCGATTTTGTGGTTTTTTTTGGGATTTTGGGATTTACTGTTGGATTTTTTGGGATTTTTTGGGATTTAATGTTGGATTTTTGGGGTTTTTTGGGATTTTTGGGGATTTTGGGTTTGGATTTTTGGGATTTTTGGGATTTAATGTTGAATTTTTGGGGATTTTTGGGGATTTTTGGGTTTGAATTTCTGGGATTTTTGGGATTTAATGTTGGATTTTTTGGGGATTTTTGGGTTTGAATTTCTGGGATTTTTGGGATTTTATGTTGGATTTTTGGGGATTTTTGGGTTTGAATTTTTGGGATTTTTGGGATTTTCCGTTTGGATTTTTTGGGATTTTTGGGGATTTTTGGGATTTAATGTTGGATTTTTGGGGATTTTTGGGGATTTTTGGGATTTAATGTTGGATTTTTGGGGATTTTTGGATTTGAATTTTTGGATTTTTGGGATTTTCCGTTTGGATTTTTTGGGATTTTTGGGGATTTTGGGATTTTGTTTGGATTTTTTGGGATTTTTGGGGATTTTTGGGTTTGGATTTCTGGGATTTTTGGGATTTAATGTTGGATTTTTGGGGATTTTTGGGGATTTTTGGGTTTGAATTTTGGATTTTTGGGATTTTCCGTTTGGATTTTTTTGGATTTTTGGGGATTTTTGGGATTTAATGTTGAATTTTTGGGGATTTTTGGGGATTTTTGGGATTTAATGTTGAATTTTTGGGGATTTTTGGGTTTGAATTTTTTGATTTTTGGGATTTTCCGTTTGGATTTTTGGGATTTTTGGGATTTTTGGGATTTAATGTTGAATTTTTGGGGATTTTTTGGGATTTTTGGGTTTATTTTTGGGATTTTTGGGATTTAATGTTGGATTTTTTGGGATTTTTGGGGATTTGGGGTCCCGGCGGTGGGGGATGGGCTGTCCCCAAATTCCCCTCCCCACCCCGCTGTCACCCGAGCCGCGGTCACGTGACCCGGGGCTATTTTTGGGGTTCACATCCCCAAATTCCCCAAATTCCCAACCTTATATGGCCGCGGGGGGAGGGGCGACCCCAAAGCTGCCCCCCCGGAATCTCCAACCCCCCGCGGCAGTTTGGGATTTTTTGGGAGTTTTTTGGGAGTTTTTTGGGAGTTTTTTGGGGATTTTTTGGGGATTTTTTGGGGATTTTTTTGAGGTTTTTTGGGATTTTTTGGGGATTTTTTTGGATTTTTTGGATTTTTTGGGGGTTTTTTGGGGTTTTTTTGGGGTTTTTTGAGGTTTTTTGGGATTTTTTGGGATTTTTTTTGAGGTTTTTTGGGGATTTTTGGAGATTTTTGGGGATTTTTGGGGATTTTTAAAAAATTTTTATTTTTTGTTTTGGATTTTGGGGGTTTTTGGGATTTTGGGGATTTTGGGATTTTTGGGATTTTTGTTTGGGGTTTTGGGTTTTGGGTTTTGGATTTTTTTAGGTTTGGGGATATTTGGGGATTTTTGGGGTTTTTGGGATTTTTAAAAAATTTTTGGGATTATTTTTTAGGTTTTGTGGGGATTTTTTAGGGTTTTTTTAGGGTTTTTTGAGGTTTTTGAGGGGTTTTTTGGGATTTTTTTTGAGGTTTTTTGGGGATTTTTTGGAGTTTTTTGGGGATTTTTTGGGGATTTTTGGGGATTTTTTGGGGATTATTTTTTGATTTTTTGGGGATTTTTTGGGATTTTTTTGGGGACTTTTTGGGGATTTTTGGGGGATTTTGGGAACTTTTAACCCGCAGAAAAAATTAGGATTTCAACTTTTTCCTTTCCCTTCCCTCAGCTGCCAAAAAAGAGGTGAAAAAGGAGAAAAAAGAGGAAAAAAAGGAGAAAAAAAGAAGAGAAAAAAGAGGAGAAAAAAGAAGAGAAAAAAGAGGAAAATGGGAAAAAAGAGGGAGAGGAAACCCAAAAAGGTGAGAGAGTTTTGGGGATTTTGGGTGGAATTTGGGAGAAATTTGGGAGAATTTTGGGGATTTTTTGGGAGAATTTTGGGGATTTTTTGGGAGAATTTTGGGGATTTTTTGGGAGAATTTTGGGGATTTTTGGAGAATTTTGGGGATTTTGGGAGAATTTTGGGGATTTTGGTGGAATTTTGGGGATTTTGGTAGAAATTTGGGAGAATTTTGGGGATTTTGGGAGAATTTTTGGGATTTTTTGGGGAGAATTTTGGGGATTTTTTGGGAGAATTTTGGAGATTTTGGTGGAAATTTGGGAGAATTTTGGGGATTTTTGGAGAATTTTGGGTAAATTTGGGGGTTTTGGGAGAATTTTGGGGATTTGGGGCAATTTTGGGAGGAATTTTGGGGATTTTGGGAGAATTTTGGGGTTTTTGGTGGAAATTTGAGGATTTTTGGGAGAATTTTTGGGATTTTGGGTGGAATTTTGGGGAGAATTTTGGGGATTTTGGTGGAAATTTGGGAGAATTTTGGGGGTTTTGGGAGAATTTTGGGGTAGAATTTGGGGGGTTTTGGGAGAATTTTGGGGATTTGGGATAATTTTGAGGGAGGAATTTTGGGGATTTTGGGAGAATTTTTGGGTTTTTGGTGGAAATTTGAGGATTTTTGGGAGAATTTTTGGGATTTTGGGTGGAAATTTTGGGAGAGAATTTTGGGGATTTTGGTGGAAATTTGGGAGAATTTTGGGGATTTTGGGAGAATTTGGGGAAGAATTTTTGGGATTTTGGGAGAATTTTTGGGATTTTGGTGGAAATTTGGGAGAATTTTGGGGATTTTGATTGAATTTTGGTAGAATTTTGGGGGTTTTGGTGGAAATTTGGGGGATTTTGGGGAGAATTTTGGGGATTTTGGGAGAATTTTTGGGATTTTGGGAGAAATTTGGGAGAATTTTGGGGATTTTGGGAGAATTTTGGGGATTTTGGGAGAATTTTGGGAGAATTTTGGGGATTTTGAGTGAATTTGGGAGAATTTTTGGGATGAATTTTTGGAGATTTTTGGGATGAATTTTTGGGATTTTGGGTTTTTCTCTCACTTTTCCCATTTCTTTCCAGAACCCAAAGATGATTTAGGTGAGTTTTGCCCAAATTTCCCCCAAATTCCCCAAATTTCCCCAAATTCCCAAATTTCCCCAAATTCCCCAAATTTCCCCAAATTCCCCAAATTTCCCCCAAATTCCCCAAATTTCCCCCAAATTCCCCAAATTTCCCCCAAATTCCCCAAATTTCCCCAAATTTCCCCCAAATTCCCCAAATTTCAAAAAAAATTATCCATATTTCCCCCAAATCCCTCCCAGGACCCAAAATTTCCCCAAAAATTCCCCAAATTTCCCCAAAAATCCCCAAATCCACTCGAAAAATCCCAAATCCCCCAAAATCCCAAATCCCCAAAATCCCAAATTTCCCCAAAAATTCCCCAAATTTCCCCCCCAAAATCCCCAAATCCACTCAAAAAATCCCCAAATTTAAAAAAATATCCCAAATTTTCCCCAAAACCCCCCAAATTTCCCCCCCGAATATCCTAAATCCACCCTAAAAATCCCAAATCCCAAAAAATCCCAAATTTTCCCCAAAATTCCCAAAACTTCCCCAAATTTCCCCCCAAAAATCCCCAAATCCACTCGAAAAATCCCAAATTTTCCCCAAAATTTCCCCTAAAAAGCTCAAAATTTCCCCCAAATTTCCCCCAAATTTCCCCCAAATTTCCCCCAAATATTCCCCCCAATTTCCCCCAAAAATTCCCCATATTTCCCCCAAAAATTCCCCAAATTTTCCCCCAAATTTCCCCCAAAAATCCCAAATTTTCCCCCAAATTTCCCCCAAACCTCCCCCAGAAATCCCAAACCTCCCTCCAAAAATCCCAAATTTCCCCCAAAATCCCAAATTTTCCCAAAATCCCAAATCCCCAGAGGACATTCACCCTCCTGAGGCTCGAGATCCCGAAGGACTTTTCATCAGCAAACCCCAAAACGTCCTGGTGGAGAGCGGTGAGGTTTGGGGTTTTGGGGTTTTTGGGGTTTTGGGGTTTTTGGGTTTTGGGGTTTTTGGGTTTTGGGTTTGGGTTTTTGGTTTTTTTTTGGGGTTTTTGGGTTTTGGGGATTTTGGTTTTTTTGGGGATTTTGGTTGGGTTTGGGGGATTTTGGGGTTTTTGGGGGTTGGGGTTTTTGGTTTTGGGGTTTTGGGGTTTTGGGGATTTTTGGGGTTTTTTGGGGGATTTCTTTGGGTTTTGGGGGTTTTTTGGAGGTTTTTTGGGGTTTTTTGGGATTTTTGGGGGTTTTTGGGGATTATTTGGGGTTTTTGTGGGTTTTTGGGGTTTTTGGGGGTTTTGGGGTTTTGGGGTTTTTGGGGGATTTTGGGGTTTTGGGGATTTTTGGGGTTTTTGGGGGTTTGGGTTTGTTTTTGGGTTTTTGGGGTTTTGGTTTTTTGGTTTGTTGGGTTTGGGTTTTTGGTTGGTTTTGGGGTTTTGGGGTTTTTGGGGTTTTGGGGTTTTTGGGGTTTGGGGATTTTTGGGGTTTTTGGGGGATTTTTTGGGGTTTTGGGTTTTTTTTGGAGGTTTTTTGGGGTTTTTGGGGGTTTTGGGGGATTTTTGGGGATTTTTGGGGTTTTTGGGTTTTTTGGGGTTTTGGGGGTTTTTGGGGTTTTTGGGGGTTTGGGGTTTTGGGGTGTTTTGGGGGATTTTTTGGGTTTTGGGTTTTTTGTGGGGGTTGGGTGTTTTTTTGGGGTTTTTTGGAGATTTTTTGGGGGTTTTTTGGGAGTTTTGGGGGATTTTGGGGTTTTTAGGGTTTTTTGGGGTTTGGGGTTTTTTGGGGATTTTTGGGGATTTTTTGGGGGATTTTTTAGGGTTTTTTTGGCTTTTGGGGATTTTTTGGGGATTTTTGGGGGGTTTTTGGGGTTTTGGGGGATTTTGGGGTTTTTTGGGGATTTTTTGCAGGATTTTTTGGGTTTTGGGGGTTTTTTTGGATTTTTAGGGTTTTTTTGGGTTTTGGGGTTTTTGGGGAATTTTGGGGATTTTTGGGGTTTTTTTGGGTTTTGGGGGATTTTGGGATTTTTTGGGGGATTTTTTTGGGTTTTGGGGTTTTTTTGGGGATTTTTGGGGTTTTTTTTGGGTTTTGGGGGATTTTTGGGGTTTTTTGGGGATTTTTTTGGATTTTGGGATGTTTTTGGGTTTTGGGGGTTTTTTGGGTTTTAGGGGATTTTTGGGATTTTTGGGGGGATTTTTTGGGTTTTGGGGTGTTTTTGGGGGTTTTTGGGAATTTTTTGGGGGATTTTGGGATGTTTTGGGGTTTTGGGGGATTTTTGGGGTTTTTGGGGATTTTGGGGATTTTTGGGGGTTTTGGGGATTTTTTGGGGGATTTTGGGGTGTTTTGGGGGAATTTTGGGGATTTTTGGGGTTTTTTGGGTTTTGGGGGATTTTGGGATTTTTTGGGGGATTTTTTTGGGTTTTGGGGTTTTTTGAGGATTTTTGGGGTTTTTTGGATATTTTTGGGGTAGATTTTGGGGTATTTTTGGGGTAGGTTTGGGGTTTTTTGGGGTGAATTTCAGGGCAGATTTTGGGTATTTTTGGGGTGTATTTGGGGTATTTTTGGGGTGAATTTTCGGGATTTTTTGTGGTAGATTTTGGGGCAGATTTTGGGTATTTTTGGGGTAGATTTTGGGGTATTTTTGGGGTGTATTTGGGGTATTTTTGGGGTATATTTTGGGTATTTTTGGGATTTTTTGGGCTATTTTTGGGGTGGTTTTGGGGTATTTTTGGGGTATTTTTTGGGTGTATTTGGGGTGTTTTTGGGGTGAATTTTGGGGTATTTTTGGGGTATTTTTGGGGTGAAATTTGGGGTATTTTTGGGGTGTTTTTGGGTGAATTTTGGGGTGTTTTTGGGGTATTTTTGGGCAATATTTAGGGTGTTTTTGGGGTGAATTTTGGGGTATTTTTGGGTAATTTTGGGGTGTTTTTGGGGTATTTTTGGGGTATTTTGGGTGAAATTTGGGGTATTTTTGTAATTTTGGGGTGTTTTTGGGTATTTTATATTTAGGGTATTTTTGGGGTGTTTTGGGGTGAATTTTGGGGTGTTTTTGGGGTATTTTTGGGGTGTTTTGGGTATTTTTGGGGTGGTTTTGGGGTATTTTTGGGGTGGTTTTGGGGTATTTTCGGTGTTTTTGGGGTATTTTGGTTTGGGGTATTTTGGGGTGTTTTTGGGGTGAATTTTGGGGTGTTTTTGGGGTATTTTTGGGGTGAATTTTGGGGTGTTTTTGGGGTATTTTTGGGGTGTTTTTGGGGTGAATTTTGGGGTGTTTTTGGGGTATTTTTGGGGTGAATTTTGGGGTGTTTTTGGGGTATTTTTGGGGTGTTTTTGGGGTATTTTGGGGTGGTTTTGGGGTATTTTTCGGGTGTTTTTGGGGTATTTTCGGGTGTTTTTGGGGTATTTTTGGGGTGTTTTTGGGGTATTTTTGGGAATATTTAGGGTGTTTTTGGGGTGGTTTTGGGGTGAATTTGGGGATTTCTGGCTCCCAACCTCCCATTTCCCCAGGCGGTGACGTGCTCCTCCAGGCCAAGGTGGACGGCGCTCAGCTCCCAGTTAAACCCAGTATAAAATGGTTCAAGGGGAAATGGCTGGAACTGGGAGTGAAGAGCGGGGCGAGGTTCCAGTTCAGGGAGAGCTGCGACAAGGAGACCAAGGTGACTGGTTTGGACTGGTTTGGACTGGTTTGTACTGGTTTGTGCTGGTTTGTACTGGGTTGAGGGTTACACTGGGATGGACTGGGATGAACTGGGATGGGGACTGGGATGAACTGGGACTGGGATGGACTGGGATGGACTGGGATGAACTGGAACTGGGATGGACTGGGATTAGACTGGGATTAGACTGGGATTGAACTGGGATTAAACTGGGATAGACTGGGATTGAACTGGGACTGAACTGGGATGTGAACTGGGATGGACTGGGATTGAACTGGGATGGACTGGGATTAGACTGGGATTGAACTGGGATGAACTGGGAGAGGTGCCATTGATGTCCCCGACGTCCCCAAATCCCCCGAAGTCTCCAATGCCCTCAATGTCCCCAAATCCCAATGGATGTCCTAAATGTCCCCAAATCCCCAGTGATGTCCCCATTAATGTCCCCAATGTCCCCAGTTGTCCCCCATGTCCCATTAATGTCCCCAATGTCCTACTGATGTCCCCACTGATGTCCTAAATGTCCCCAATGTCCCATTGATGTCCCCAATGTCCTAAATATCCCAAATCCCCAATGTCCCCAAGTGTCCCCAAATCCCCACTGATGTCCCCAAATGTCCCCAAATCGCCAATATCCCATTAATGTCCCCAAATGTCCCCAAATCCCATATCCCATTAATTCCCCATTCCCCAATTCCCCAAATCCCCAATATCCCATCAATGTCCCCAGTGTCCCCAATGTCCCCAAATCCCCAATATCCCATCAATGTCCCCAGTGTCCCCAAATGTCCCCAAATCCCCAATGTCTCCAAATCCCCACTGATGTCCCCAAATGTCCCCAAAACGCCAATATCCCATCAATGTCCCCACTGTCCCCAATGTCCCCAATAACGTCCCCGATGTCCCCAGTGATGTCCCCAGTGATGTCCCCAAATGTCCCCAAATCCCCAATATCCCATTAATGTCCCCAATGTCCCCAAGTGTCCCCAAATCCCCATTCATGTCCCCAAGTGTCCCCAAATCCCCACTGATGTCCCCAGTAATGTCCCCAAATGTCCCCAAATCGCCAATATCCCATCAATGTCCCCAGTGTCCTCAATGTCCCCAAATGTCCCCAATGTCTCCAAATCCCCACTGATGTCCCCAAATGTCCCCACTGTCGCCAATATCCCATCAATGTCCCCAAATGTCCCCCCTGTCCCCAATATCCCATCAATGTCCCCAAATGTCCCCACTGATTTCCCCAAATGTCCCCAATGTCCCCAAATCCCCACTGATGTCCCCAGTAATGTCCCCAAATGTCCCCAAATCGCCAATATCCCATTAATGTCCCCAGTGTCCTCAATGTCCCCAAATGTCCCCAATGTCCCCAAATCCCCACTGATGTCCCCAAGTGTCCCCAAATCGCCAATATCCCATCAATGTCCCCAAATGTCCCCCCTGTCCCCAATATCCCATCAATGTCCCCAAATGTCCCCACTGATTTCCCCAAATGTCCCCAATGTCCCCAAATCCCCACTGATGTCCCCAAATGTCCCCAAATCGCCAATATCCCATCAATGTCCCCAATGTCTCCAAATCCCCAATAATGTCCCCAAATGTCCCCGCTGATGTCCCCAATGTCCCCAATGTCCCCAAATGTCCCCAGGTGTACACCTTCCAGCTGGCAATCTCCAAGGTGGCGCC
Source organism: Entomyzon cyanotis (assembly GCA_024500445.1). Lineage (NCBI taxonomy): Eukaryota > Metazoa > Chordata > Aves > Passeriformes > Meliphagidae > Entomyzon > Entomyzon cyanotis. The sequence continues at coordinate 57,959 of JAKEPQ010000075.1, read as the reverse complement.
AGGGGACAGAGGGGACTATCGCTGTGAGGTGACAGCCAAGGACAAGAAGGACTCGTGCTCCTTCAACATCGACGTCGAGGGTGAGGAACCCAAAAATCCCAAAAAATCCCAAAAAACCTAAAAAATAAAAAAAATCCCCAAAAAAAACCCACAAAAAACCACACAAAACCACAAAAAACCCCTAAAAAACACCCAAAAATCACCTGGAAAACCCAAAAATCCCATGGGAAACCCCAAAATCCCTCAAGGACAAGCAGGACTCGAGTTCCTTCAACATCGACGTCGAGGGTGAGAACCCAAAAAATCCCAAAAAAACCCCAAAAAACACCCGAAAATCACTTGGAAAACCCTAAAAAACCCTAAAAAAAACCCCAAAAAAACCCCAAAAACACCCGAAAATCACTTGGAAAACCCTAAAAAACCTTAAAAAAAACCCAAAAAAACCAAAAAACCCTCAAAAAACCCCCAAAAAAACCCAAAAAGCCCCAAAAAACCCCCAAAAACCACCCGAAAATCACTTAAAACCCTAAAAAAACCCCAAAAAAACCCCCAAAAACCACCCGAAAATCACTTGGAAAACCCCAAAAAAACCCCAAAAAACCCCAAAAAACCCCAAAAAAACCCCAAAAAACCCCAAAAAAGCCCCAAAAAAACCCCCAAAACCACCCGAAAATCACTTGGAAAACCCCAAAAAAACCCAAAAAAAACCCAAAAAAACCCCAAAAAAACCCCAAAAAACCCCAAAAAAGCCCCAAAAAACCCCCCAAAACCACCCGAAAATCACTTAAAACCCTAAAAAAACCCAAAAAAACCCCAAAAAAACCCCAAAAAGCCCCAAAAAACCCCCAAAAAACACCCGAAAATCACTTGAAAACCCTAAAACTCTAAAAAACCAAAAAACCCTAAAAACCCTAAAAAAACCCCCAAAAAACCCCAAAAAACCCCTAAAAAACACCTAAAATCACTTAAAACCCAAAAAACCCTAAAAATCCCCAAAAAACACCCCAAAACCACTAAAAATCACCTGGAAAACCCAAAAATCTCCAAGAAATCCCAAAAAAAACCCAAAATCCCCCAAAGACAAGAAGGACTCGAGTTCCTTCAACATCGACGTCGAGGGTGAGAAACCAAAAATCCCAAAAAAACCCTAAAAAACACCCAAAACCACCATGAAATCCAAAAAATCCCAAAAATCCCATGAAACCCTAAAAAACCCCAAAAAAACACCCAAAAACAACCAAAAATCACCTGAAAACCCCAACATAACCCCAAAAAACACACCAAAAACAACCAAAAATCACCTGAAAACCCAAAAACCCTAAAAAACCCCTAAAAACCCAAAAACCCAAAAAATACTCCCCAAAACACCCAAAAATCACCTGAAAACCAAAAAACCCCTAAAAAACCCTTAAAATAACCAAAAAACCCCTAAAAACACCCAAAAATCACCTGGAAAACCCAAAAACCCTAAAAAACCCAAAAAACCCCTTAAAATAACCCAAAAAACACCCCAAAAAACCCACAAGAAAACCCCTAAAAAACACCCAAAAATCACCTGGAAAACCCCAAAATCCCATGGGAAACCCAAAATCCCTCAAGGACAAGAAGGACTTGTGTTCCTTCAACATCGACGTCGAGGGTGAGGAACCCAAAAAATCCCAAAAAAACCCGAAAAACCCCTAAAAAACCCAAAAAAATCCCCCAAAAAACCCACAAAAAACCACACAAAAACCCCAAAAAACCCCTAAAAAACACCCAAAAATCACCTGGAAAACCCAAAAATCCCATGGGAAACCCCAAAATCCCTCAAGGACAAGAAGGACTCGAGTTCCTTCAACATCGACGTTGAGGTTGAGGAACCCAAAAATCCCAAAAAACCCAAAAAATGAAAAAAAATCCCCCAAAAAACCCACAAAAAACCACACAAAAACCCCAAAAAACCCCTAAAAAACACCCAAAAATCACCTGGAAAACCCAAAAATCCCATGGGAAACCCCAAAATCCCTCAAGGACAAGCAGGACTCGAGTTCCTTCAATGTCGATGTTGAGGTTGAGGAACCCAAAAAATCCCAAAAAACCCAAAAAACGAAAAATATCCCCCCAAAAAACCCCCCAAAAAACCACAAAAACCCCAAAAAAACCCCAAAAAAACCCTAAAAAACACCCAAAAATCACCTGGAAAACCCAAAAACCCCAAAATCCCATGGGAAACCCCAAAATCCCTCAAGGACAAGAAGGACTCGAGTTCCTTCAACATCAACGTCGAGGGTGAGGAACCCAAAATCCCCAAAAAAACCCCAAAAACCCCCGAAAATCACTTGGAAAACCCTAAAAACCCTAAAAAACCCCCAAAAAACCCCAAAAACACCCGAACATCACTTGGAAAACCCTAAAAAACCTTAAAAAAACCCCAAAAAACCCAAAAAAACCCCAAAAAACCCAAAAAGCCCCAAAAAACCCCCAAAAAACACCCGAAAATCACTTGGAAAACCCTAAAAACTCTAAAAAACGCCAAAAAAACCCTAAAAAACCCCTAAAAAACCCCCAAAAAAACCCCAAAAAACACCCGAAAATCACTTGGAAAACCCTAAAAACCCTAAAAACCGCCGAAAAAACCCTAAAAAACCCTAAAAAAACCCAAAAAAACCCCAAAAACCCCTAAACAACACCTGAAAATCACTTGGAAAACCAAAAAAACCCTAAAAATCCCCAAAAAACACCCCAAAACCACTAAAAAGTCACCTGGAAAACCCAAAAATCTCCAAGAAATCCCAAAAAAAAACCCCAAAATCCCCCAAAGACAAGAAGGACTCGAGTTCCTTCAACATCGACGTCGAGGGTGAGAAACCAAAGATCCCAAAAAAAACCCGAAAAAAACCCTAAAACCCCCCAAAAAAGCCTAAAAAAGCCTAAAAAACCCAAAAAACCCATTAAAAAAACCAAAAAAACCACCCCAAAAAATCCTAAAAAACCCTAAAAAACCCAAAAAATCCCCAAAAAAACCCTAAAAAACCCAAAAAATTAAAAAATCCCCCAAAAAACACCCGAAAATTACCTGGAAAACCCAAAAAATCCCAAAAAACACCCAAAAATCCCATGGGAAACCCAAAATCCCTCAAGGACAAGAAGGACTCGAGTTCCTTCAACATCGACGTCGAGGGTGAGAAACCAAAAAACCCCAAAAAACCCTAAAAAACCCTAAAAAAACACAACAAAGACACCCCAAAATCACCTGGAAAACCAAAAAAACCCCCAAAAAAACCCTTAAAAAAACCCCAAAAAACACCCCAAAAAACCCAAAAAAATACCCCCAAAAACACCCAAAAATCACCTGGAAAACCCAAAAAAACCCTAAAAAAACCTTTAAAATAACCCAAAAAAACCCTTAAACCAAAAAACCCCCAAAAACCCCAAAAAATACCCCAAAAACACACAAAAATCACCTGGAAAACCCAAAAACCCAAAAAACCCCAAAAAACCCCTAAAAAACACAATAAAAACACCCAAAAATCACCTGGAAAACCCAAAAACCCCTAAAAAAACAAAAAAAAAATCCCAAAAAACCCAAAAAATACCCCAAAACCACCCAAAAATCACCTGGAAAACCCAAAAACCCTAAAAAAACCCAAAAACCCCAAAAAAGCCCCAAAAAAACCCTAAAAAAACCCAAAAAAACCAAAAAAACCCCAAAAAACCCCTAAAAAAACCCCAAAAAACCCTAAAAAACACAACAAAAACACCCAAAAATCACCTGGAAAACCCAAAAAACCCCTAAAAAACCCTAAAAAAAAACCAAAAAACATCCCAAAAAAACCAAAAAATACCCCCAAAAGCACCCAAAAATCACCTGGAAAACCCTAAAAAACCCTAAAAAACCCTTAAAATAACCCAAAAAACCCCAAAAAACCCTAAAAACACCCAAAAATCACCTGGAAAACCCTAAAAAAACCCCAAAAAACCCCCAAAAAACCCCTTAAAATAACCCAAAAAACACCCCAAAAACACCCAAAAATCACGTGGAAAACCCTAAAAAAACCCCAAAAAATCCCCAAAAAACACCCCAAAAAACCCAAAAAATACCCCCAAAAGCACCCAAAAATCACGTGGAAAACCCAAAAACCCTAAAAAAAAACCCCAAAAAAGCCCAAAAAGGCCTCCTGACCCCAAAGCTCTCCCCGCAGCCTCTCGCCCCACTGGCTCCGACAATGTGCTGGAGGCGTTCAAGAGAACGTGAGTGAGAAACCCCAAACCCCTGGATTGACCCCAAAACCCCACCTGGGACCCCAAAATTACCCTGATTGACCCCAAAATCCCATCCAGGACCCCAAAATTACCCTGATTGACCCCAAAATCTTCATTGTGACCCCAAAACCCCACCTGGGACCCCAAAATTACCCTGATTGACCCCAAAATTACCCTGATTGACCTCAAAATTACCCTGATTGACCCCAAAATCCCATCCAGGACCCCAAAATTACCCTGATTGACCCCGAAATCCCACCCGGGACCCCAAAAACCTTCATTGTGACCCCAAAACCCTGGATTGACCCCAAAATCCCACCTGGGACCCCAAAATTACCCTGATTGACCCCAAAACCCCACCTGGGACCCCAAAATTACCCTGATTGACCCTGAAATCCCATCCGGGACCCCAAAATTACCCTGATTGACCCCAAAATCTTCATTGTGACCCCAAAACCCCACCTGGGACCCCAAAATTACCCTGATTGACCCCAAAATTACCCTGATTGACCTCAAAATTACCCTGATTGACCCCAAAATCCCATCCAGGACCCCAAAATTACCCTGATTGACCCCGAAATCCTACCCGGGACCCCAAAAACCTTCATTGTGACCCCAAAAACCCTGAATTGACCCCAAAATCCCACCCGGGACCCCAAAAACCTTCATTGTGACCCCAAAACCCTGGATTGACCCCAAAATCCCACCTGGGACCCCAAAATTACCCTGATTGACCCCAAAATCCCATCCAGGACCCCAAAATTACCCTGATTGACCCCAAAATCCCACCCGGGACCCCAAAATTACCCTGATTGACCCCAAAATCTTCATTGTGACCCCAAAATCCCACCTGGGACCCCAAAATTACCCTTGGGACCCCAAAATCCCTCAAATTTCCCCCAATTTCTCCTCTGGAGACCCCAAATCCCCCAAATTGTCCCCCAAAGACCCCAAATTTCCCCAAATTGCCCCCAAAGACCCCAAAATCCCCCAAATTGCCCCCAAAGACCCCAAATTCCCCCTGGAGACCCCAAAATCCCCCAAATTCCCCCTGGAGTCCCCAAAATCCCCCAAATTGCCCCCAAAGACCCCAAATTTCCCCAAATTCCCCCCCAAAGACCCCAAAATTCCCCAAATTTCCCCCAAATCCCCCAAAATCCCCCAAATTTCCCCCAAATCCCCCAAATTTCCCCCAAATTCCCCCTGGAGATCCAAAATCCCCCAAATTCCCCCCCCAAAGACCCCAAATTTCCCCAGATTTCCCCCAAAGACCCCAAATTCCCCCAAATTCCCCCCAAACCCAGGGGTGACGCCAAGGACGACGCCGCCGGGGAGCTGGACTTCAGCGGGCTGCTGAAAAAACGGTGAGGGGAGGAGGAGGAGGGTGGGAGGAAGGTCAGGGGTGGGGTGAGGAGGGTGGAGGTGAGGAGTGAAGGTGAGGATGATGAAGGTGAGGATGATGAAGGTGGGATGGAGAGGATGAAGATGAAGGTGAGGATGAGGATGGAATGGAGATGATGAAGAGGATGATGATGAGGATGGGGATGGAATGGAGATGATGAAGATGACGATGATGAAGATGGGGATGGGATGGAGATGATGAAGGTGAGGATGATGAAGATGAGGATGGGATGGAGATGAAGATGATGATGAAGACGGAGTTGGGATTGGGATGGAGATGATGAAGGTGAGGATGATGAAGATGGGGATGGAATGGGATGGAGATGAAGGTGGAGATGATGATGAAGATGAGGATGATGAAGATGAATTGGGGATGGGATGGAGATGATGAAGGTGAGGATGATGAAGGTGGGATGGAGATGATGAAGATGAAGATGAATTGCGGTTGGGATGGAGAATGATGAAGGTGAGGATGATGAAGATGAGGATGGGATGGGATCGAGATGATGAAGATGAGGATGATGAAGGTGGGATGGAGATGATGAAGATGAGGATGGGATGAAGATGATGAAGATGAAGATGAATTGGGGTTGGGATGGAGAATGATGAAGGAGAGGATGATGAAGATGAGGATGGGATGGGATCGAGATGATGAAGGTGAGGATGATGAAGGTGGGATGGAGATGATGAAGGTGAGGATGATGAGGATGGGATGGGATCGAGATGATGAAGGTGAGGATGATGAAGGTGGGATGGAGATGATGAAGGTGGAGGATGATGATGCAGATGAGGATGATGAAGATGGAATTGGGATGAGGATGATGAAGGTGAGGATGATGAAGATGGGATGAGGATGATGAAGGTGGCGATGGGATGGAGGTGAAGAGGAGGAGGATGATGGGATGGGATGAAGGTGAAGATGGTGATGGGATGGGATGAGGATGAGGATGAGGATGAAGATGACCCCGTGTCCCCCAGGGAGGTGCAGGAGGAGGAGATGAGGAAGAGGAGGAGGAGGATGAAGATGGGATGGGATGGTGGGAATGAGATAACTTTGGGATGAAGATGAGGATGATGAAGGTGAAAACCCTCAGGGAAGTGAAGGAGGAGGAGGAGGATGGGGATGATGGGATGGGATGAGGATGAAGATGAGGATGGGATGAGGATAAGGAGGATGAGGACAGGAATGGGATGAAGATGAGGATGAAGATGAGGATGATGATGGTGAAAACCCTCAGGGAGGTTCAGGAGGAGGAGACGCGGAGGAAGAAGAAGAAGGAGGAGGATGAGGATGGGGATGGAGATAGGATGAGGATGATGAGGATGGGGATGGGATGAAGATGAAGATGATGAAGATGATGAAAACTCAGGGAGGTTCGGGAGGAGGAGACGCGGAGGAAGAAGGAGGAGGAGGAGGATGAGGATGGAGATAGGATGAGGATGGGGATGGGATGATGATGATGATGATGAAGATGGGGAAGATGATGATGAAGATGATGATGAAGATGATGATGGTGAATCCCCCAGGGAGGTTCAGGAGGAGGAGACGCGGAGGAAGAAGGAGGAGGAGGAGGATGGGGATTAGGATGGAATGAGGATGATGATGATGATGATGGGAAGATCTGGGGGGAGGGGGGGATCCCCAGGGGGTTCGGGGAGGGCGGGGAGAAGGGGAGGAGGAGGAGGGGAGGAGGAAGAGGATGATGAGATGATGATGGGACTGAGATCATGAGGATGGGGATGGGATGAAGATGAGGATGATGAGGATGATGATGATGATGAAACCCCCAGGGAGGTCCAGGAGGAGGATAGGGATGGAGATAGGATGAGGATAATGATGATGGGGATGGGATGATGATGAAGATGATGATGAAGATGATGATGATGACAACTCAGGGAGGTGCAGGAGGAGGAGACGAGGAGGAAGAAGGAGGAGGAGGAGGATAGGATTAGGATGACTTTAGGATGGAGATGAGATTGAGGATGGGGATGGGATTGGGATGAAGATGAAGATGATGAAAGATGATGATGATGACAACTCAGGGAGGTGCAGGAGGAGGAAACGAGGAGGAAGAAGGAGGAGGAGGAGGATGGGATGGAGATAGGATGAGGACAATGATGATGGGGATGGGATGAAGATGAAGATGATGATGATGAAGATGATGATGATGACAACTCAGGGAGGTGCAGGAGGAGGAGACGAGGAGGAAGAAGGAGGAGGAGGAGGATGGGATGGAGATAGGATGAGGACAATGATGATGGGGATGGGATGAAGATGAAGATGAAGATGATGATGATGATGAAGATGATGATGATGATGACAACTCAGGGAGGTGCAGGAGGAGGAGACGAGGAGGAAGAAGGAGGAGGAGGAGGATGGGATGGAGATAGGATGAGGACAATGATGATGGGGATGGGATGAAGATGAAGATGATGATGATGATGAAGATGATATGATGACAACTCAGGGAGGTGCAGGAGGAGGAGACGAGGAGGAAGAAGGAGGAGGAGGAGGACACCATCCCCCCCGAGATCTGGGAGCTGCTCAAAGGCGTCACCAAGAAGAGCGAGTACGAGAGGATCGCCTTCCAGTACGGCATCACCGACCTGCGCGGCATGCTGAAGCGCCTCAAGAAGGTCAAGGTGGAGCCCAAGAAGAGCGAAGGTGGGGACTTGGGATTTTGGGGAATTTTGGGGATTTTTTGGGAATTTTTTGCGGATTTTTTGGGAATTTTTTCCGAATTTTTTTCGATTTTTTTCAGATTTTTTTTCGATTTTTTAATGCATTTTTTAAAATTTTTTTCCGATTTTTTGTGAATATTTTCGGGAGTTTCTGAGGGAGGCTGAAACGCCTCAAGAAGGTCAAGGTGGAGCCCAAGAAGAGCAAAGGTGGGGACTTGGGATTTTGGGAATTTTGGGGATTTTTGGGAATTTTTTTTCAATTTTTTGGGAATTTTTTGGAATTTTTTTGGATTTTTTTCCGGTTTTTTTTTTTTTTCCGATTTTTTTCGAATTTTTTTCCGATTTTTTGTGAATATTTTCGGGAGTTTCTGAGGGAGGCTGAAACGCCTCAAGAAGGTCAAGGTGGAGCCCAAGAAGAGCGAAGGTGGGGATTTTGGGGAATTTGGGGATTTTTTGGGATTTTTTTGGGATTTTTTGGGAATTTTTTGAGATTTTTTTCGAATTTTTTTTCTATTTTTTGCGAATTTTTTTGAACTTTTTGCCAATTTTTTGTGAATTTTTTTGGGAGTTTCTGATGGGATGAGGCTGAAACGCCTCAAGAAGGTCAAGGTGGAGCCCAAGAAGAGCGAAGGTGGGGACTTGGGAATTCTGGGAATTTTGGGGATTTTTTGGGGATTTTTTGGGAATTTTTTGGGGATTTTTTTCTGGTTTTTTTCCGATTTTTTTTCAATTTTTTGCAAATCTTTTTCGATTTTTTTAATGCATTTTTTAAATTTTTTGCCGATTTTTTGTGAATTTTTTGGGAATTTCAGGGGAGGCTGAAGCGCCTCAAGAAGGTCAAGGTGGAGCCCAAGAAGAGCGAAGGTGGGGGTTCGGGAATTTTGGGAATTTTGGGGATTTTTTGGGAATTTTTTGGGATTTTTTGGGATTTTTTTTTCTGGTTTTTTTCCGATTTTTTTTTCAATTTTTTGTGACTTTTTTCCAATTTTTTTTTAAATTTTTTTCGATTTTTTTGCCCATTTTTTGTGCATTTTTTTTTGAGTTTCTGATGGGATGAGGCTGAAACGCCTCAAGAAGGTCAAGGTGGAGCCCAAGAAGAGCGAAGGTGGAAATTTGGGAATTTTGGGGATTTTGGGGATTTTTTGGGATTTTTTTCCGATTTCTTGGGATTTTTTGCGAATTTTTTTCAATTTTTTTTTGGATTTTTTTCGATTTTTTTGCCGATTTTTTGTGAATTTTTTGGGGAGTTTCTGAGGGAAGCTGAAGCGCCTCAAGAAGGTCAAGGTGGAAATTCGGGATTTTGGGAAATTTTGGGATTTTTTGGGGGAATTTTTTGGGATTTTTTTTTTTTTCTCATATTTTTTCGAATTTTTAAAAACTTTTTTTACAACCTTTTTCTGAATTTTTGGGAGTTTCTGGCATGAGGCTGAAACTCCTCGAAAAGGTCAATTTTTTCCCAAATTTTTTTCGATTTTTTGGGGTTTTTTTTTTAATTTTTGGCCAATTTTTTGCGAATTTTGGGGGGAATTTTTTGGGGATTTTTTTTTTTTAATTTTCCTGTGGACTTCTCCTTGGGTTTTCGGTGCTCTCAGGTGATTCTCAGGTATCTCAGGTGATTTTTTAGGCTCTCAGGTGATTTTTTTGGGGATTTTTGTGATGATTTTTATGGCGATTTTTCGGCAATTGTTCAGTGATTTTTTTTGGGAATTGTTTTGGGGATTTTCCTGTGGATTTTCGGTGCTCTCAGGTGATTCTCAGGTATCTCAGGTGATTCTCAGGTATCTCAGGTGCTTTTTTGGGCTCTCAGGTGATTTTTTGGGGATTTTTGTGACGATTTTTTTGGCAATTTTTCAGTGATTTTTGGGGATTTTTGGGGGATTTTCCTGTGGATTTCCGGTGCTCCCAGGTGATTTCTCAGGTACCTCAGGTGATTTTCAGGTATCTCAGGTGATTTTTTGGGCTCTCAGGTGATTTCTGTATGGATTTTTTGGGGATTTTTTGGGACGATTTTTAAGCGATTTTTGGGGAATTTTTTGGGGGATTTTCCTGTGGATTTTCGGTGCTCCCAGGTGATTTCTCAGGTACCCCAGGTGATTCTCAGGTACCTCAGGTGATTTCTCATGTATCTCAGGTGATTTTTTGGGCTCTCAGGTGATTTCTGTATGGATTTTTGTGATGATTTTTTCAGTGATTTTTTGGGGGATTTTTTTGGGGATTTTCCTGTGGATTTCTCCATGGATTTCTGGTGCTCTCAGGTGATTTCTCAGGTATCTCAGGTGATTTTTTGGGGATTTTTGTGACGATTTTTATGGCGATTTCTCAGCAATTTTTTTTGGGATTTATTTTGGGATTTTTTTGGGGATTTCTCCGTGGATTTCCAGTGCTCCCAGGTGATTCTCAGGTAGCCCAGGTTACCCAGGTGATCTCTCCTCTCCCACAGCGTTCGTCCGGAAGCTGGACCCCGCCTACCAGGTGGACAAAGGGAACAAGATCCGGCTGATGGTTGAGCTCAGCAACCCCGACCTGCCGCTCAAGTGGTACAAGAACGGGCAGCTGATCAAACCCAGCAACAAGTGAGTACAGGTGTGCCCAGGTGTGCTCAGGTGGGTCTGGGGATATCCCCAGGTGTGTCACAGGTGTGGGCAGCTGATCAAACCCAGCAACAAGTGAGTACAGGTGTGCTCAGGTGTGCCCAGGTGTGTCACAGGTGTGGGCAGCTGATCAAACCCAGCAACAAGTGAGTACAGGTGTGCCCAGGTGTGTCACAGGTGGGTCTGGGGATATCCCCAGGTGTGTCACAGGTGTGTCACAGGTGTGCCCAGGTGTGCTCAGGTGTGTCACAGGTGTGCTCAGGTGTGCCCAGGTGTGGGCAGCTGATCAAACCCAGCAACAAGTGAGTACAGGTGTGTCACAGGTGTGTCACAGGTGTGCTCAGGTGTGTCACAGGTGTGCTCAGGTGTGCCCAGGTGTGGGCAGCTGATCAAACCCAGCAACAAGTGAGTACAGGTGTGTCACAGGTGTGTCACAGGTGTGTCACAGGTGTGGGCAGCTGATCAAACCCAGCAACAAGTGAGTGTCACAGGTGTGCTCAGGTGTGTCACAGGTGTGCCCAGGTGTGTCTGGGGATATCCCCAGGTGTGCCCGTAGTCCCAGGTGGGTCTGGGGATGTCCCCAGGTGTGCCCAGGTGTGCTCAGGTGTGTCTGGGGATATCTCTAGGTGTGCCCAGGTTTGTCTCAGGTGTCCCCAGTTACACTCAGATGTGTCTCACCTGTCCCAGGTGCACTCAGGTGTCCCCAGGTGTGCTCAGGTGTGTCTCACCTGTCCCCAGTCACACTCAGGTGTGTCTCAGGTGTCCTCAGGTGCGCTCAGGTGTGTCTCAGGTGTATCTCAGGTGCCCCAGGTGTGTCTCACCTGTCCCCAGGTGTATCTCAGGTGTGCTCAGGTGTGTCCCAGGTGTCCCCAGGTGCACTCAGGTGTGTCTCACCTGTCCGCAGGTGTATCTCAGGTGTGCTCAGGTGTGTCCCAGGTGTCCCCAGGTGCACTCAGGTGTGTCTCACCTGTCCGCAGGTGTGTCTCAGGTGTCCCCAGGTGCGCTCAGGTGTGTCTCAGGTTTATCTCAGGTGCGCTCAGGTGTGTCTCACCTGTCCCCAGGTGTGTCTCAGGTGTCCCCAGGTGTGCTCAGGTGTGTCTCAGGTTTATCTCAGGTGTGCTCAGGTGTGTCTCACCTGTCCGCAGGTGTATCTCAGGTGTGCTCAGGTGTGTCCCAGGTGTCCCCAGTCGCACTCAGGTGTGTCTCACCTGTCCGCAGGTGTATCTCAGGTGTGCTCAGGTGTGTCCCAGGTGTCCCCAGGTGCACTCAGGTGTGTCTCACCTGTCCCCAGGTGTGTCTCAGGTGTCCCCAGGTGTGCTCAGGTGTGTCCCAGGTGTCCCCAGGTGCACTCAGGTGTGTCTCACCTGTCCCCAGGTGTGTCCCAGGTGTCCCCAGTCGCACTCAGGTGTGTCTCACCTGTCCCCAGCTGTCCCCAGGTGTGCTCAGGTGTGTCCCAGGTGTCCCCAGTCGCACTCAGGTGTGTCTCACCTGTCCGCAGGTGTATCTCAGGTGTGCTCAGGTGTGTCCCAGGTGTCCCCAGTCGCACTCAGGTGTGTCTCACCTGTCCCCAGGTGTATCTCAGGTGTGCTCAGGTGTGTCCCAGGTGTCCCCAGTCGCACTCAGGTGTGTCTCACCTGTCCGCAGGTGTATCTCAGGTGTGCTCAGGTGTGTCCCAGGTGTCCCCAGTCGCACTCAGGTGTGTCTCACCTGTCCGCAGGTGTATCTCAGGTGTGCTCAGGTGTGTCCCAGGTGTCCCCAGTCGCACTCAGGTGTGTCTCACCTGTCCCCAGCTGTCCCCAGGTGTGCTCAGGTGTGTCCCAGGTGTCCCCAGTCGCACTCAGGTGTGTCTCACCTGTCCGCAGGTACGTTTTCGAGAACGTCGGCCTCAAGCGCATCCTGACCATCAACAAGTGCTCTCTGGCCGACGACGCCGCGTACGAGTGTCGCGTCAACGACGAGAAGTGCTTCACCGAGGTCTTCGTCAAGGGTCAGTGGGATCCCAAAATGCCCCAAAATATCCCAAAAACAACCCAAAATCACCCCAAAATATCCCAAAATTACCCCAAAATATCCCGAAATTACCCCAAAATATCCCAAAACCACCCCAAAAATGGAGAAATTCCCCCCCAAAAAACGGGGAACCCCCAAAAACACCCCAAAACCCTCTGAGTGAACGACAGGAAGTGCTTCACTGAGGTCTTTGTCAAGGGTCAGTGGCACCCCAGCCCAAAATATCCCAAAAACAACCCAAAATATCCCAAAATACCCCAAAATTACCCCAAAATATCCCCAAAAACATCCCAAAAATGGGGAGAAACACCCCAAAAACCCCCGAAAAACAGCCCAAAACCAGCCCAAAATGTGAGCAAACAGACAAGAAGTGCTTCACTGAGGTCTTTGTCAAGGGTCAGTGGGACCCCAAAATATCCCAAAAACAACCCAAAATCACCCCAAAATATCCCAAAATATCCCAAAATATCCCAAAACAGCCCAAAAATGGAGAAATCTCAAAAAAAAACCTGGGAAAAATACCCCAAAAAACTGGGAAAACAGCCCAAAATGTGAGTGAAAGACAAGAAGTGCTTCACTGAGGTCTTCGTCAAGGGTCAGTGGGATCCCAGAAATCACCAAAAAACCCAAAATTACCCCAAAATATCCCCAAAACAGCCCAAAATCACCCCCAAAAATTGAGAAATCCCAAAACAACCCTGGGAAAAAGAGCCCAAAAACAGGAAAACAGCCCAAAATCTGAGTGAACGACAAGAAATGTTTCACCAAGGTCTTCGTCAAGGGTCAGTGAGATCCCAAAAAACCAAAAAAAATCCCAAAAATGGGGAGAAACACCCCAAAAACCCCAAAAAACCCCAAAAATGGAGAAGTCCCCCCAAAAAAACTGGGAAAAATATCCCAAAAAACTGGGGAAAAAATCCCAAAAATGGGGAAGACACTCCAAAAAAAATTGGGAAAAAAATCCCAAAAATCGGGAAAACACCCCAAAAAAAATTGGGAAAAAAATCCCAAAAATCGGAAAACACCCCAAAAAAATTGGGAAAAAAATCCCAAAAATTGGGAAAACACCCCAAAAAAAATTGGGAAAAAAATCCCAAAAATCGGGAAAACACCCCCAAAAAAAATCAGGGAAAACACCCCAAAAATTGGGGTAAAACCCCTGAAAAACTGGGGAAAAAATCCTAAAAATTGGGAAAACACCCCAAAAAAATCGGGAAAACACCCCAAAAATGGGGATAAACATCCCAAAATGGGGGTAAAACCACAAAAATGGGGGAAAAAACCAAAAAAAACTGGGAGAAAAATCCCGAAAATGGGGGAAACACCCCAAAAACTGGGGAAAAAAATCCCAAAAATCGGGAAAACACCCCAAAAAAATTGGGAAAAAAATCCCAAAAATTGGGAAAAATCCCCCAAAATCAGGAAAACCCCCCAAAGCTGGGGACAGGAGCCCAGAGTGACCCCTGCTGACCCACAGAGCCGCCGGTGACCATCGTGAAAGGGCCGGAGGACCAGCAGGTGGTGGTCGGAGAGAGAGCCGTGCTGGAGGCCGAGGTGTCCGAGGAGGGAGCCCAGGTCATGTGGTAAGGCTGGGTGGTCATCTTGGGGTCATCTTGGGGTCAGCTGGGGTTATCTGTGGTCATCCTGTGGTTATCTGTGGTCATCCTGTGGTCATCTTGGGGTCAGCTGGGGTCAGCTGGGGTCATCCTGTGGTTATCTGTGGTCATCCTGTGGTCATCTGGTGGGGTTTTTTGTGGGGGGGTTTTTTGTTTGGTGGGGGGGGGGGTGGGGTTTGTGTTTTGTGTTTTGGGGTGAGGGGGGGTATCTTTTGTTTTTTTTTGGTAATTTTGGGGTGGGGGGGGGTCAGGTGGGGGTAGGTGGGGGTGAGCTGGGGTTATCTGTGGTCATCTTGTGGTCATTTTGGGGTCAGCTGGGGTTATCTGTGGTCATCCTGTGGTCATCTTGGGGTCAGCTGGGGTCAGCTGGGGTCATCCTGGGGTTATCTGTGGTCATCCTGTGGTCATCTTGGGGTCAGCTGGGGTCATCCTGTGGTTATCTGTGGTCATCCTGTGGTCATCTTTCCTGGTTGTTATCTGGGGTCATCTTGTGGTCATCTTGTGATCAGCTGGGGTCAGCTGGGGTCATATTGCAGTCATCTGTGTCCATCCTGTGGTCCTCTGTAGTCATCTGTGTCCATCCTGTGGTCAGCTGTGGTCATCTTGTGGCCATCCTGGGGTCAGCTGTGGTCATCTTGTGGTCAGCTGGGGTCATCTGCACTGTCCTGTGGTCATCTTGTGGTCAGCTGTGGTTATCTGGGGTCAGCTGTGGTCATCTTGTGGTCAGCTGGGGTCATCTGCACTGTCCTGTGGTCATCTTGTGGTCAGCTGTGGTTATCTGGGGTCAGCTGTGGTCATCTTGTGGTCAGCTGGGGTCATCTGTGGTCATCTACATTGTCCTGTGGTCGTCTTGTGGTCATCTGTAGTTATCTGTGTCCATCCTGTGGTCAGCTGGGGTCATCTGTGGTCATCTACATTGTCCTGTGGTCGTCTTGTGGTCATCTGTAGTTATCTGTGTCCATCCTGTGGTCAGCTGGGGTCATCTGTGGTCATCTGCACTGTTCTGTGGTCATCCTGTGGTCATCCTATGGTCATCCTATGGTTATCTGTGGTCATCTTGTGGTCATCTTGTGGTCATCTTGTGGTCATTTGTATCCATCTGCACTGTCCTGTGTCCGTGCTGTGGTCAGCTGGGGTCATCCTGTGTCAGTGTCCCTCTATGTCCACCCCATGTCCACCCATGTTCACCTCCATGTCCACCCCATATCCCTCCATGTCCACCACCATGTCCACCCATGTCCACCCATGTCCACCTCACATCCACCCTATATCCCTCCATGTCCACCACCACGTCCACCACCACGTCCCTCCCATGTCCACCCATGTCCACTTCACATCCATTCCATGTCCATCCCATGTCCACCACCATGTCCACCACCATGTCCACTTCACATCCACCCCATGTCCACCACCATGTCCCTTCCATTTTCCCCACGTCCATCACCACGTCCACCACCACGTCCACCACCACGTCCATTCCATGTCCACCTCACATCCACCCTATATCCCTCCACGTCCACCACCACGTCCACCACCACTCCACCACCACGTCCACCACCATGTCAATTCCATGTCCACCCCACATCAACCCCATATCCCTCCATGTCCACCGCCATGTCCACCGCCATGTCCACCACCACATCCACCACCAAATCCCTCCCATGTCCATCCCACGTCCACCACCAACTCCATCACCATGTCCATTCCATGTCCACCACCATGTCCACCTCACATCCACCCCATGTCCACCACCACGTCCCTTCCATTTTCCCCATATCCACCACCACGTCCACCCATGTCCACCCTGTGTCCATCCTGACCATTCCATGTCCACCCATGTCCACCCTGTGTCCATCCTGACCATTCCATGTCCACCCATGTCCACCCTGTGTCCATCCTGACCATTCCATGTCCACCCCCATGTCCACCCTGTGTCCATCCTCACCATTCCACGTCCACCCATGTCCACCCTGTGTCCATCCTGACCATTCCATGTCCACCACCGTGTCCACCCATGTCCACCCCACATCCACCCCATATCCCTCCATGTCCACCACCATGTCCACCACCATGTCCCTTCTATTTTCCCCATGTCCACCACCATGTCCCTCCCATCCACCCCATGTCCACCACCGTGTCCATTCCATGTCCACCACCATGTCCACCCCGTATCCACCCCACATCCACTACCATGTCC
The DNA here is from genome assembly GCA_024500445.1 of Entomyzon cyanotis. NCBI lineage: Eukaryota > Metazoa > Chordata > Aves > Passeriformes > Meliphagidae > Entomyzon > Entomyzon cyanotis. Next base: position 41,220 of record JAKEPQ010000075.1, on the reverse strand, counting down.
ACCCATGTCCACCACCATCTCCACCACCGTGTCCACCCCATGTCCACCATCATGTCCACACCATGTCCACCCCACATCCACCATCATGTCCATTCCATGTCCACCACCATATCCCTCCCATGTCCATTCCATGTCCACCCCATATCCATGCCACATCCACCCCATATCCCTCCATGTCCACCCCTGTGTCCACCCCATGTCCACCCTGTGTCCATCCTCACCATTCCACGTCCACCACCATGTCCACCCTGTATCCACCACCTTGTCCACCCCATGTCCCTCCAAGTCCACCCCACGTCCACCACCATGTCCATCACTATGTCCACCCCATGTCCACCCTGTATCCCTCCATGTCCACCACCATGTCCACCACCATGTCCACCACCATGTCCACCACCATGTCCACCTGCGTCCACCACCATGTCCATTCCATGTCCATCCCACATCCATCCTATATCTCTCCATGTCCACTTCACATCCACCCCATGTCCACCACCATGTCCATTCTATGTCCACCCCATGTCCACCACCATATCCACCCCATGTCCACCACCATGTCCATCCCACATCCACCCCATATCCCTCCATATCCACCACCATGTCCACCACCATATCCCTCCCATGTCCACCCCATGTCCATCCTCAGCATTCCATGTCCACTACCATGTCCATCACCATGTCAACCCATGTCCACCCCCCCGCATCCACCACCATCTCCACCCATGTCCACCACCATCTCCACCACCATGTCCATTCCATGTCCACCACCATGTCCACCTCACATCCACCCCATGTCCACCACCATGTCCACCCCTGTCCACCCCACATCCACCCCATATCCCTCCATATCCACCACCATGTCCATCATGTGTCCATCCTCACCATTCCATGTCCACCACCATGTCCACCACTGCGTCCACCCCATGTCCACCTCACATCCACCCTATATCCCTCCATGTCCACCACCATGTCCACCACCATGTCCACCACCACATCCACCACCACATCCCTCCCATGTCCATCCCACGTCCACCACCATGTCCATCCTTACCATTCCATGTCCACCACCATGTCCACTTCACATCCACCCCATGTCCACCACCACGTCCCTTCCATTTTCCTCACGTCCACCACCATGTCCACCAGTCCACTCCACATCCACCGCCATATGTCCACCCTGTGTCCATCCTCACCATGTCCACTCCCCGCCCGCCCACGCCGCGGTGTCCCGCAGGATGAAGGACGGCGTGGAGCTGACCCGCGAGGACGCCTTCAAGTATCGCTTCAAGAAGGACGGCAAGAAGCACTTCCTGATCCTCAACGAGGCCACCAAGGAGGACACCGGCCGCTACAAGATCCTCACCAACGGCGGCGAGGCCGAGGCCGAGCTCATCGTCGAGGGTGACCACCTGGGGGGCCTGGGGGTCACCTGGGGGTCAAGGGAGGTCCTGGAGAAGGTTGAGGGTCACCTGGGGGTTCAAGGGAGGTCCTGGAGAAGGTGGGCCTGGGGGGTTCTGGAATGTCCTGGAGAAGGTTGAGGGTCACCTGGAGTCCCAGAAGGTCCTGGAGATGGTTGAGAGTCACCTTGGAGTCCCAGAAGGTCCTGGAGATGGTTGAGAGTCACCTTGGAGGTCCCAGAAGGTCCTGGAGATGGTTGAGGGTCATCTTGAGGTCCTGGGAGGTCCTGGAGATGGTTGAGGGTCACCTGGGGGTCAAGGGAGGTCCTGGAGGTGGTTGAGGGTCACCTTGGGGTCCCAGGAGGTCCTGGAGAAAGTCCTGGGGGTTCTGGAATGTTCTGGAGATGGTTGAGGGTCATCTTGAGGGTCCCAGTAGGTCCTGGAGATGGTTAAGGGTCACCTTTTGGTCCTGGAATGTCCTGGAGATGGTTGAGGGTCACCTTGGGGTCCCAGGAGGTCCTGGAGATTGTCCTAGAAGGTCTCAGAGGTGTTGGAGAAGGTTCTAGAAGTATCTGGAGGGTCCTGCAATGTCCTGGAGATGGTTGAGGGTCACCTTGGGGGGGAGTCCCAGGAGGTCCTGGAGAAGATCCTAGAAGGTCTCAGGGGTATTGGAGAAGGTTCCAGCATGTTCTAGAAGGTTCCAGCAGGTCCTGGGAGGTCCTGGAGATGGTTGAGGGTCACCTTGAGGTCCCAGGAGGTCCTGGGGTGTCCATGGAGAAGGTTCCAGAAGGTTCCAGAAGGTCCCAGGTGTCTCCCAGCTCACCTGTGTGGCTCCATAGAGGATCCTGTAGGTTCTCCATGGATTCCCATGAGCAGCTTTGGGTTCCTGAGGATTTTTGGGGATCCCTGACCCCACTTTTGGGGTCCTTAACCCCAATTTTAGGGTCCCTAAGCCAAATTTTGGGGTCTCCCACCCCAGAGAAGCAGCTGGAGGTGCTGCAGGGCATCTCAGGAGGTTCTCCAGGAGGTTCTCCAGGATCACTTTCATGACTCTGTTTAGGTTCCTATGGGTTCCCATGAACACCTATGGGGTCCAGGTGAATTTTTGGGGTTCCTGACCCACTTTTGGGGTTTCTCACCCCATTTTCCACCCCAGAGAAGCAGCTGGAGGTGCTGCAGGACATCTCAGGAGGTTCTCCAGGAGGTTCTCCAGGATCACATTTATGACTCTATTTAGGTTTCAATGGGTTCCTATGGGATCCTATGGGGTCCCACAGACATTTATGGGGTCCAGGTGAATTTTTGGGCTTCCTGACCCATTTTTGGGGTTTCTCACCCCAATTTTGGGGTCTCTCACCCCCCAGAGAAGCAGCTGGAGGTGCTGCAAGGCATCTCAGGAGGTTCTCCAGGAAGTTCTCCAGGATCACTTTTATGGTTTTATTTAGGATCCTATGTGTTTCTATGGGATTCTATGGGATCCTATGGGTTCCCATGAACACCTATGGGGTCCAGGTGAATTTTTGGGGTTCCTGACCCACTTTTGGGGTCTCTCACCCCCCAGAGAAGCAGCTGGAAGTTCTCCAGGGCATCTCAGGAGGTTCCTCAGGATCACTTTTATAGTTTTATTTAGGATTCTATGGGATCCTATGGGATCCTATGGGTTCCCACAGACATTTATGGGGTCCAGGTGAATTTTTGGGCTTCCTGACCCACTTTTGGGGTTTCTCACCCCATTTTCCACCCCAGAGAAGCAGCTGGAGGTGCTGCAGGGCATCTCAGGAGGTTCTCCAGCAGGTTCCTCAGGATCACTTTTATGGTTTTATTTAGGATCCTATGGATTCCTATGGGTTCCCATGAACACCTATGGGGTCCAGGTGAATTTTTGGGCTTCCTGACCCATTTTTGGGGTCTCTCACCCCGGAGAAGCAGCTGGAGGTTCTCCAGGGCATCTCAGGAGGTTCTCCAGGATCACATTTATGACTCTATTTAGGTTTCAATGGGTTCCTATGGGATCCTATGGGGTCCCACAGACATTTATGGGGTCCAGGTGAATTTTTGGGGTTTCTGACCCATTTTTGGGGTCTCTCACCCCCCAGAGAAGAAGCTGGAGGTGCTGCAGGACATCTCAGGAGGTTCTCCAGCAGGTTCCTCAGGATCGCTTTTATGGTTTTATTTAGGATCCTATGGGTTCCTATGGGTTCCTATGGGTTCCCATGAACACCTATGGGGTCCAGGTGAATTTTTGGGGTCCCTGACCCATTTTTGGGGTTTCTCACCCCATTTTCCACCCCAGAGAAGCAGCTGGAAGTTCTCCAGGGCATCTCAGGAGGTTCCTCAGGATCACTTTTATAGTTTTATTTAGGATTCTATGGGATCCTATGGGTTTCTATGGGTTCCCACAGACATTTATGGGGTCCAGGTGAATTTTTGGGGTCTCTCACCCCGGAGAAGCAGCTGGAGGTGCTCCAGGGCATCTCAGGAGGTTCCTCAGGAGGTTCTCCAGGAAAACATTTATGATTTGATGTAGGATTCTATGGAATTCTATGGGATCCCACAGACATTTATGGGGTCCAGGTGAATTTTTGGGCTTCCTGACCCATTTTTGGGGTTTCTCACCCCATTTTCCACCCCAGAGAAGCAGCTGGAGGTGCTGCAGGACATCTCAGGAGGTTCTCCAGGAGGTTCTCCAGGATCACATTTATGACTCTATTTAGGTTTCAATGGGTTCCTATGGGATCCTATGGGTTCCCACAGACATTTATGGGGTCCAGGTGAATTTTTGGGGTCTCTCACCCCGGAGAAGCAGCTGGAGGTGCTCCAGGGCATCTCAGGAGGTTCCTCGGGATCACTTTTATAGTTTTATTTAGGATTCTATGGGATCCTATGGGATCCTATGGGTTCCCACAGACATTTATGGGGTCCAGGTGAATTTTTGGGCTTCCTGACCCATTTTGGGGTTCCTGACCCACTTTTGGGGTCTCTCACCCCCCAGAGAAGCAGCTGGAGGTGCTGCAGGACATCTCAGGAGGTTCTCCAGCAGGTTCCTCAGGATCACTTTTATGGTTTTATTTAGGATCCTATGGGTTCCTATGGGTTCCTATGGGTTCCTATGGGTTCCCATGAACACCTATGGGGTCCAGGTGAATTTTTGGGGTTCCTGACCCACTTTTGGGGTTTCTCACCCCATTTTCCACCCCAGAGAAGCAGCTGGAGGTGCTGCAGGGCATCTCAGGAGGTTCTCCAGCAGGTTCCTCAGGATCACTTTTATGGTTTTATTTAGGATCCTATGGATTCCTATGGGTTCCCATGAACACCTATGGGGTCCAGGTGAATTTTTGGGGTTCCTGACCCACTTTTGGGGTCTCTCACCCCCCAGAGAAGCAGCTGGAGGTTCTCCAGGGCATCGCTGACCTCACGGTGCAGGCCACGGAGCAGGCCGTGTTCAAGTGCGAGGTTTCGGACGAGAAGGTCACAGGGAAATGGTACAAGAACGGGGTGGAGGTCAAACCCAGCAAGAGGATCCACATCTCCCACACCGGCAGGTCAGACCCCAAAAAATTCGGGAACCCCCAAAAAAAAATTCGGGGAAAAAATTTGGGGTCGGGGAATTCCCGAAAAATGTGGGGTTGGGGTGGTTTGGGGGCAGTTTTGGGGTGGTTTGAGGCAATTTTGGGGTGATTTGGGGCTTTTTTGGGGTGATTTCAGGAATTTTTGGGGTCATATCAGGCATTTTTGGGGGGATTTGGGGTAATTTTGGGGGATTTGGAGCATTTTTGGGTGATTTGAGGCGTTTTTGGGGTGATTTGAGGCAATTTTGGGGGATTTGAGGCATTTTGGGGTGATTTGAGGCATTTTTGGGGTGATTTGAGGCAATTTTGGGGGATTTGAGGCAGTTTTGGGGTGATTTGAGGCATTTTTGGGGTCATTTCAGGCAACTTTGGGGTGATTTGAGACATTTTTGGGGGATTTGAGGCGTTTTTGGGGTGGTTTGAGGCAACTTTGGGGTGATTTGAGGCATTTTTGGGGTGATTTGGGGCATTTTTGGGTGGTTTGAGGTCCTTGGGAACCCCAAAATGTGGGGTCGGGGCAGAGAACCCCAAAAATTGTGGGATTGCGGTGGTTTGGGAGCAATTTTGGGGTGATTTGGGGCATTTTTGGGGTCATTTGGGGCATTTTTGGGGTCATTTGGGGCATTTTGGGGTGATTTGGGGCATTTTTAGGGTAATTTGAGGCATTTTTTTGGTGGTTTGGAGCATTTTTGGGGGATTTTGGGGCATTTTTAGGGTGATTTGAGGCAATTTTGGGGGATTTGAGGCAGTTTTGGGGTGATTTGAGGCATTTTTGGGGTCATTTCAGGCAACTTTGGGGTGATTTGAGACATTTTTGGGGTGGTTTGGAGCATTTTTGGGGGATTTTGGGGCATTTTTAGGGTGATTTGAGGCATTTTTGGGGATTTTGGGGCAACTTTGGGGTGATTTGAGGCATTTTTGGGGTCGTTTGGGGCATTTTTGGGATGATTTGAGGTCCTTGGGAACCCCAAAATTTGGGGTTGGGGCGGTTTGGGGGCAATTTTGGTGTCAATTGAGGCATTTTTGGGGTGATTTGGGGCCACCTGTGTCAGATTATTTTGAATTTTTGGGGGGATTTTGGGATTTTTTCTGGATTTTTTGGGGGTTTCGGGACGTTCAAGAACAAGGACAATTCTGGGAATTTTGGGATATCCGGATGGGTTTTTTGGTTTTTTTGGGATTTTTGGGATTCCTGGGTGGAATTTTTGGGGATTTTGGGATTGCTGCGTGGATTTTTTTGGGGGATATTCTTAGGATTTTTGGATTTTGGGATTTTTTTGGGGGATTTTGGTATTTTTTGGGGGATTTTCTCAGGATTTTGGGATTCCTGGGTAGATTTTTTTGGGGATTTTTCTAGGGATTTTGGGATTCCTGGATGGATTTTTTTTCGGATTTTGGGATTCCTGGGTGGATTTTTTGGGGGGATATTTTTAGGATTTTTGGATTTGGGGATTTTTTGGGGGATTTTGGGATTTTTTTGGGGATTTTCTCAGGATTTTGGGATTCCTGGGTGGATTTTTTGGGGGATTTTTTCTGGGATTTTGGGATTTTTTTGGGGATTTTTTTGATTTTGGGATTCCTGGGTGGATTTTCTCAGGATTTTGGGATTCCAGGGTGGATTTTTTGGGGATTTTTTTAGGATTTTGGGGTTTTCTTCGGGATTTTTTTCGGGATTTTGGGCTTCCTGGGTGGATTTTTGGGGGATTTTTTCTGGAATTTGGGATTTTGGGATTCCTGGGTAGATTTTTTTTGGGATTTTTCTAGGGATTTTGGGATTCCTGGATGGATTTTCTCAGAATTTTGGGATTCCTGGGTGGATTTTTTCGAGGATTTTGGGATTTTTTCCAGGATTCTTTCTGGGATTTTTTTTGAATTTTGGGATTTTTTGGGTGGATTTTTCTCAGGATTTTGGGATTTTTTTTTTTTTGGATTTTTCTATAATTTGGGATTTTCAATCCCCCAGGATCCACAAGCTGGTGATCGATGACGTCCGGCCCGAGGATGAGGGACATTCTGGGGATTTTTTAGGGATTTTGGGATTCCTGGGTGGATTTTTTGGGGGATTTTGGGGTTTTTTTGGGAATTTTTTGGGGGATTTTTTCGGGATTTTGGTATTTTTTTCGGGATTTTCTCAGGATTTTGGGATTCCTGGGTGGATTTTCTGGGGGATTTTTTCAGGATTTTGGGATTCCTGGGTGGATTTTTTCTCGGGATTTTGGGATTTTTTGGGGACTTTCTCGGGATTTTGGGATTCCTGGGTGGATTTTTCGAGGATTTTGGGATTTTTTCCAGGATTTTTTCTGGGATTTTTTGGAATTTTGGGATTTTTGGGCGGATTTTTTCAGGATTTTGGGATTCCTGGGTGGATTTTCTGGGGGATTTTTTCAGGATTTTGGGATTCCTGGGTGGATTTTTTCGGGATTTTGGGATTTTTTGGGGACTTTCTCGGGATTTTGGGATTCCTGGGTGGATTTTTTCGAGGATTTTGGGATTTTTTCCAGGATTTTTTCTGGGATTTTTTTGGAATTTTGGGATTTTTTTGGGGCGGATTTTTCTCAGGATTTTGGGATTCCTGGGTGGATTTTTTGGGGGATTTTTTTAGGGATTCCTGGGTGGATTTTTCTCAGGATTTTGGGATTTTTTTGGGGGGGATTTTTCTGGAATTTGGGATTTCTGACCCCGCAGGATCCACAAGCTGGTGATCGATGACGTCCGGCCCGAGGACGAGGGCGATTACACCTTCATCCCTGACGGCTACGCGCTCACCCTCTCGGCCAAACTCAACTTCCTGGGTCAGCCTGGGGGGCTTGGGGGGCAGCTGGGGGGCAGTTATGGGGCATTGGGGGGAACTTGGGGGGCACTTCGGGGCAATTGTGGGGCTGGGGATTTTGTTATGGGGCTGGGGGGCATTTGGGGGGGCACTGGGGGGCAGTTATGGGGCATTTATGGGGCTGGGGGGCACTTGGGGTGCAACTGGGGGTCATTTATGGGGCTGGGGGTCACCCTTGGGGCATTTGGGGGGCACTGGGGGGGGCAGTTATGGGGCTGGGGGGGGGGGGGGCACTTGGGGGTCACTTAAGGGGCACTTGGGGGTCGTTTATGGGTCTGGGGGTCACCCTTGGGGCACTTGGGGGGCATTTGGGGGTCACTTATGGGTCTGGGGGGTCACTTTGGGGTGATGACGTCATCAGGTTATTTCCCAATGACGTCACCGGGGAAAACCCCAATGACGTCATCAGCGGGAACCTCAATGACGTCACTATGGGGATTCCCCAGTTACATCACTGGGAACTTCACTGTGGAGAAATTTCCCCGATGACGTCATCAGCGGGGAACCCGGTGACGTCACTGTGGGGATTCCCCAATGATGTCATCACCGGGAGCCAAGTGACATCACAGTGGGGAATTCCCTGATGACGTCATCGCCTGGAACTGGGGGGGGTCACTTTGCCGATGATGACGTCATCGGGGCAAACCCCAGTGACGTCACTATGGGAATTCCTGGATTGCATCACTAGGAACCTCGATGACGTCACTGGGGGGGGAGAATTCCCCCGATGACGTCATCGCCGGGAAAAACCCAATGATGTCATCGTGGGGAGTTCCCCGATGACGTCATCACCGGGAACCCAATGACGTCACTATGGGGAAATGTCATGATGACGTCATCACCTGAAAACCCCCCCCCCAAATGATGTCGTTAAGGGGAATTTCCTGATGACGTCATCACCGGGAACCCCGATGACGTCACGGGGGTGTGTCTTTGGGGTCTCTGACGTCACTAACCGCCCCTCCCCCTCCCCCCGCAGAGATCAAGGTGGAATACGTGCCGAAACAAGGTGAGGGGGGAGGGGAGCTGGGGGGACAGGTGACACCTGGGGATGGACAGGTGACACCTGGGGGGAGGGGACAGGTGACACCTGGGGGGGGACAGGTGACACCTGGGGGGGGACAGGTGACACCTGAGTGGGACAGGTGACACCTGGGGAGGGACAGGTGACACCTGAGGGAGGAACAGGTTGACACCTGGGGGGGGACAGGTGACACTGGGGAGGGACAGGTGACATCTGAGTGGGACAGGTGACACTTGGGGAGGGACAGGTGACACCTAGGGAGCGCAGAGGTGACATTGGGGGAGGGACAGGTGACATCTGGGGATGGACAGGTGACACCTGAGTGGGATCACATGGCACCTGGGAGGGTCATGTGACACCTGAGGGAGGACAGGTGACACCTGAGTGGCACCTGGGAGGTGACATCTGAGGGAGAAACAGGTGACACCTGGGCAGGACAGGTGACACCTGGGGATGGACAGGTGCCACCTGGGGAGCGCAGAGATGCCACCTGAGCGGCACAGGTGCCACCTGAGGTCCCCAGCTGTCCCCACCTGTCCCCAGAGCCGCCCAAGATCCACCTGGACTGCTCGGGGAAGGACACGGAGAACACCTTGGTGGTGGTGGCCGGCAACAAACTGCGCCTGGACGTCCCCATTTCGGGAGAGCCGCTACCTGTGGCCACCTGGAGCAAGGACGGACAGGTGGACATACCTGTGTGTCACACCTGTGTCACCTGTGTGTCACCTGAGTCACACCTGTGTCATACCTGTGTGTCACCTGTGTCACACCTGTGTCACCTGAGTCACACCTGTGTGTCACCTGGATGTCCCCATTTCGGGAAAGCCGCTGCCCACGGCCACCTGGAGCAAGGACGGACAGGTGACATACCTGTGTGTCACACCTGTGTCACCTCTGTGTCACCTGAGTCACACCTGTGTCATACCTGTGTGTCATTGTGTCACTGTGTCACACCTGTGTCACCTGAGTCACACCTGTGTGTCACCTGGATGTCCCCATTTCGGGAGAGCCGCTGCCCACGGCCACCTGGAGCAAGGACGGACAGGTGACATACCTGTGTGTCACACCTGTGTCACCTGTGTGTCATTGTGTCACTGTGTCACACCTATGTGTCACCTGTGTCACACCTGTGTGTCACCTGTGTGTCACCTGTGTGTCATTGTGTCAGTGAGTCACACCTGTGTGTCACCCCTGAACCTTTGTGCGTCACACCTGTGTGTCACCTGAGTCACACCTGTGTGTCACCTGGATGTCCCCATTTTGGGAGAGCCGCTGCCCACAGCCTCCTGGAGCAAGGACGGGCAGGTGACATACCTGTGTGTCACACCTGTGTGTCATTGTGTACCTGAGTCACACCTATGTGTCACCTGTGTCACACCTGAACCCCTGTGACCATTCAGTCCCCACCTGTCCCCAGGTGTTCTCAGCCCACTAAGGTTGGGTGAGGCTGGAGGAGAAGCACGGCCTGAGCAGCTGTGTGTGTGTGTCCCACCTGTCCCCAGGTGTTCTCACCTGTCCCACCTGTCTCACCTGTCTCACCTGTCTCTCACCTGTGGCAGGTGTTCTCGGCCAAGGAGGGCAGGGTGCGGCTGGAGGAGAAGCACAGCCTGAGCACCTGTCTGTGTGTGTCCCACCTGTCCCCACCTGTCCCCAGGTGTCCCCACGTGTTCTCACCTGTCTCTCACCTGTCCCAGGTGTTCTCGGCCAACGAGGGCAGGGTGTGGCTGGAGGAGAAGCACAGCCTGAGCACCTGTCTGTGTGTGTCCTACCTGTCCCACCTGTCCCTCACCTGTCCCCAGGTGTTCTCACCTGTCTCACCTGTCCCACCTGTCCCCAGGTGTTCTCGGCCAAGGAGGGCAGGGTGCGGCTGGAGGAGAAGCACAGCCTGAGCAGCTTTGTCACCTGTCCTACCTGTCCCTGTGTGTCACTCCTGTGTCCCCAGGTGTCCCCAGGTGTTCTCACCTGTCTCACCTGTCCCACCTGTCCCCAGGTGTTCTCGGCCAAGGAGGGCAGGGTGCGGCTGGAGGAGAAGCACGGCCTGAGCAGCTTTGTCATCGAGAGCGCCGAGCGCGGCGACGAGGGGCGCTACGACATCGTTGTCACCAACCCGGCCGGCGAGGACAAGGCGGCCATCACCATCCGCGTTGTGGGTCAGTGACACACCTGGGCACACCTGGGGGTAGCCACAGACACACCTGGGACACACCTGGGATACACCTGAGGACACCTGGGCATACCTGGGGGCAATGGAGACACACCTGGGTACACCTGGGGGCACCTGGGGATAGCCACAGACACACCTGGGATACACCTGGGCACACCTGGGTACACCTGGGGGCACCTGGGGATAGCCACAGAGGGCAATGGGGACAATGGGGACACACCTGGGACACACCTGGGCACACCTGGGCACATCTGGGGCACACCTGGCGGTCGTTGCCCGCCATGCCAGCACAGGTGTGTCTCACCTGTGTGTCTCACCTGTATGTCTCTCTCACCTGTCCCGCAGATGTCCCTGACCCCCCCGAGGCTGTGCGAGTGACCTCGGTGGGCGAGGACTGGGCAGTGCTGGTCTGGGAGCCGCCCAAGTACGATGGGGGACAGCCGGTGACAGGTGAGACACCTGGGCACACCTGGGGACAGGTGAGACACCTGGGGACAGCCGGGGACAGGTGAGACACTTTGGGGTGCCTGGGGCACCTGTCCCTGTCTCACCTGTCCCACCTGTCCCTATTTCAGCTGTCCCACCTGTCCCTCACCTGTCCCACCTGTCCCTGTCCCACCTGTCCCCATCCATTCTATTCTATTTGTCCCACCTGTCCCTCACCTGTCCCACCTGTCCCTCACCTGTCCCACCTGCCTCACACCTGTCCCACCTGTCACTATCTCACCTGTCACACCTGTCACACCTGTCCCTCACCTGTCCCTATCTCACCTGTCCCATCTGTCCCCATTCATTCTATTTTATTTGTCCTACCTGTCCCTCACCTGTCCCTCACCTGTCCCCTACCTGTCCCTCACCTGTCCCTCACCTGTCCCTCACCTGTCCCCCACCTGTTCCCTCACCTGTCCCACACCTGTCCCACCTGTCCCACACCTGTGCCACCTGTCTTAACTGTCCCACCTGTCCTACCTGTCCCTCACCTGTCCCCCACCTGTCCCACCTGTCCCACCTGCCTCACACCTGTCCCACCTGTCACTATCTCACCTGTCACACCTGTCACACCTGTCCCTCACCTGTCCCTATCTCACCTGTCCCATCTGTCCCCATTCATTCTATTTTATTTGTCCCACCTGTCCCTCACCTGTCCCTCACCTGTTCCCTCACCTGTCCCACACCTGTCCCACCTGTCTTAACTGTCCCACCTGTCCTACCTGTCCCTCACCTGTCCCTCACCTGTTCCCTCACCTGTCCCACACCTGTCCCACCTGTCTTAACTGTCCCACCTGTCCTACCTGTCCCTCACCTGTCCCTCACCTGTCCCTCACCTGTCCCCCACCTGTCCCCCCACCTGTCCCCCACCTGTCCCCCCACCTGTCCCCCACCTGTCACACACCTGTCCCCCACCTGTCCCACCTGTCCCACCTGTCCCCCACCTGTCACACACCTGTCCCACCTGTCCCTCACCTGTCACACACCTGTCCCACCTGTCCCTCACCTGTTCCCCACCTGTTCCCCACCTGTCACACACCTGTCCCACCTGTCCCCCACCTGTCGCACCTGCAGGTTACCTGGTGGAGCGCAAGAAGAAAGGCTCCATGCGCTGGATGAAGCTGAATTTCGAGGTGCTGCCGGCGCTCACCTTCGAGTCGACGCGCATGATCGAGGGCGTGCTCTACGAGATGAGAGTGTTCGCCGTGAACGCCATCGGGGTGTCTGCGCCCAGCCTCAACACCCAGCCCTTCATGCCCATCGGTGAGACCATTTTGGGGTGAATTCCTGGGATTTTGGGTCACTTTGGGTCATTTTGGGTCATTTTGGGGTGATTTGGGGTGATTTTGGGTGATTTGGGGTTCTGTACGAGATGAGAGTGTTCGCCGTCAACGCCATCGGGGTGTCTGCGCCCAGCCTCAACACCCAGCCCTTCATGCCCATCGGTGAGACGATTTTTGGGGTGAATTCCTGCGATTTTGGGTCATTTGGGGTCATTTCGGGGTGATTTGGGGTGATTTTGGGGTGATTTGAGGAGTTTATTGGGGAGAATTGGGAGGATTATGGAGGATTTAGGGGATTTGGGGATCCTGAATTGGGTCTGGGGGATCTCAGAAGGATCTGAGGGGTCCTAGAGAGAATTTTGGGGTGAATTTTGGGGATTTTGGGTCATTTGGGGTCATTTCAGGGTGATTTGGGGTGATTTGAGGTCGATTTGGGGAGTCGTGGAAGGTCCTGGAAGGGATTTAGGGGGATTTGGGGAGGAATTTGGGGTCCTGAATTGGGTCTGGGGGATCTCAGAGGGATCTGAGGACTCCTAGAGGGGATTTTGGGGTGAATTTGGGGGATTTTGGGTCATTTTGGGTGGATTTGGGGTGATTTGAAGGGTTTATTGGGGAGCATAGATTGGGATTAAGGAGGATTTAGGGGATTTTAGGGTCTGGGGGATCCCAGTGGGATTTTGGGGTGAATTTGGGGGACTTGGGATAATTTTGGGGGATTTGGGGAGATTTGGAGAGTCCTGGGGTGATTTGGAGGTGGTGATTTGGAGGTGGTTTTGGGGTGATTTTGGGATATTTTTGGGATTTTTTGGGCTGATTTTGGGATGATTTTGGGATGATTTTGAGGTGATTTTGAGATGATTTTGGGGTGATTTTGGGATGAATTTGGGATGATTTTGGGGATGATTTTGAGGTGATTTTGGGATAATTTTGAGGTGATTTTGGGATAATTTTGAGGTGATTCTGTGGATATTTTTGGGACGATTTTGAGATGATTTTGGGGTGATTTTGGGGTGATTTTGGGATGATTTTGAGGTGATTCTGGGATGATTTTGGGATGATTTTCAGGTGATTTTTGGCTGATTTTGGGGATATTTTTGGGCTGATTTTGGGGTGATTTTGGGGTGATTTTAGGGTGATTTTGGCTGATTTTGGGATGATTTTGAGGTGATTTTGGGATGATTTTTAGGACAATTTTGCTGCAATTTTGGTATGATTTCTGGGTGATTTCTGGTGTGATTTTAGGGTGATTTTGGCTGATTTTGGGATGATTTTGAGGTGATTTTGGGATGATTTTTAGGACAATTTTGCTGCAATTTTGGGATGATTTCTGGGTGATTTCTGGTGTGATTTTAGGGTGATTTTGCAGTGATTTTGTGATGATTTTTGAGATAATTTTGGGCTGATTTTGGGGTGATTTTGGGATGATTTTGGGATGATATTTTTGGTGATTTTGCAGTGATTTTGGGATAATTTTGCAGTGATTTCTGGGGTGATTTCACGATGATTTCACTGTGATTTTGGGCTAATTCTGGGCTGATTTTGGGCTAATTTTGAGCTAATTTTGGGCTGATTTTGGGCTAATTTCGGGCTGATTTTGGGCTGATTTCAGGCTGATTCTGGGCTGATTTTGGGATAATTCTGGGCTGATTTAGGGCTAATTTTGGGCTGATTTTTGGGTGATTTTTTTGTGATTTCAGGGTCATCTTTGGGATAATTTTGGGCTAATTCTGGGATAATTCCAGGCTGATTTTTTTTGGGCTAATTTTGGGCTGATTTTGGGCTAATTTTGGGCTGATTTTTGGGTGGTTTTTTTGTGATTTCAGGGTCACTTTTGGGCTGATTTCAGGCTGATTTTGGGCTAATTTTGGGCTGATTTTGGGATGATTTTTGCGGTGATTTTGCAGTGATTTTGGGGTCATTTTTGGGCTGATTTTGGGCTAATTCTGGGCTGATTTTGGGCTGATTTTGGGCTGATTCTGTCTCCCCTCAGCCCCCACGAGTGAACCCACCCACCTGACCCTGGAGGACGTCACCGACACCACGGCCACCCTCAAGTGGAGACCCCCGGAGCGGCTGGGGGCTGGGGGCATCGACGGCTACCTGGTGGAGTGGTGCAAGGAGGGGGGTGAGGAACTGAAATTTGGGGTTGGGAACCTGAAATTCGGGTTTGGGACCCCAAAATTTGGGGGTATCCCAAAATCTGGGGAGAAATCACAAAATTTGGGGAGGGAGGAACTGAAAATTGGGTTTGGGAACCTGAAATTGGGGGGAAATCCCAAAATTTGGGAAAGAAACAAACCCCAAATTGTTTGGGACCCCAAAATTGAGAGGAGATCCCAAAATCTGGGGCATCGATGGATACCTGGTGGAGTGGTGCAAGGAGGGGGGTGAGGAACTGAAATTTGGGTTTGGGACCCCAAAAACTGGGGGAAAATCCCAAAATTTGGGGGTTGAGGAACCCAAATTTGGGGGAAATCCCAAAATCCGGGGGGGTGAGGAACTGAAATTTGGGTTTGGGACCCCGAATTTGGGGCTGGGACCCCGAAATTCAGGTTTGGGACACCAAAATTCGGGTTTGGGACCCCAAAATTTGGGGAGAATCCCGAAATTTGGGGGGAAATCCCAAAATTTGGGGGGTGAGGAACCACAAATTTGGGTTTGGGAGCCTGAAATGTGGGGTTGGGACCCTGAATTTGGGTTTGGGACCCTAAAATTTGGGTTTGGGACCCCAAAATTGAGAGGAGATCCTGAAATTGGGGGAAATCCCAAAGTTTGGGGGGTGAGGAACTGAAAATTGGGGGAAATCCCAAAATTTTGGGGAGTGAGGAACCCAAATCTGGGGGGAAATCCCAAAATCTGGGGGGAAATCCCAAAATCTGGGGAGAAATCCCAAAATCTGGGGAGAAATCCCAAAGTTTGGGGGGTGAGGAACTGAAAATTGGGTTTGGGAACCTGAATTTGGGGGGAATCCTGAAATTGAGAGGACAGACCCCAAAATTGAGAGGGGAATCCCAAAATTATAGGAAGGAATCCCAAAATTATAGGAAGGAATCCCAAAATTGAGTGGGAGAATCCCAAAATGTGGGAGATTGACCCCAAAATTGAGGGGAAATCCCAAAATTGGGGTGGGAATCCCAAAATTGGATGTGGAGAATCCCAAAATCTGGGGGGTTGACCCCAAAATCTGGAGGAGAAACAGAAGGAATGACCCCAAAATTAATGGAAGGAATCCCAAAATTGATGGGATTGACCCCAAAATTTGGGGGAGAAAGTGAAGGATTGACCCCAAAACTGAGTGTGAGATCCCAAAATTGAGGGGAGAACCCCAAAATTTGGGACAGAAATCAAGGGAGTGACCCCAAAATTGAGGGGAGAATCCCAAAATCTGGGGGATTGACCCCAAAATTGAGGGGGAAACCCCAAAATTTGGAGAGGAAACTGAGGGAGTGACCCCAAACTTGAGGGGAGATCCCAAAATTAACAGAAGAAATCCCAAAATTGAGTGGGAATCCTAAAATGGAGTGGGGAATCCCAAAATTGATGGGGGAATCCCAAAATGGATGGGATTGACCCCAAAATTCGGGGGAATCCCTAAAACTTTGGGGTTCTCCCAGGGGAACTTCAGGAACACGGAGCTGGTGGAGACCCCAGACCCAAATCAGGCCAATCCCAAAATCCCCCAACCCCATAAATCCCCAAAATTCCCATTTTTTCCCCACAAATCCCCAAATTCCCATTTTTTCTCCACAAAACCCCAAATATCCAATTTTCCCCCATTTTCCCCCAAAATTCCCATTTTTCCCCCCATAAATCCCCAAAATTCCCATTTTTCCCCCCATAAATCCCCAAAATTCCCATTTTTCCCCCCATAAATCCCCAAAATTCCCATTTTTCCCCCCATAAATCCCCAAAATTCCCATTTTTCCCCCCATAAATCCCCAAAATTCCCATTTTTCCCCCCAAACCCCAAACTTCCTATTTTTTCCCCACAAATCCCCAAAATTCCCATTTTTCCCCCCAAACTTCCCATTTTTTCCCCCCATTTTTCCCCAGAATTCCCATTTTTCCCCACAAATCCCCAAAATTCCCATTTTTTCCCCACAAATCCCCAAATTCCCATTTTTTCTCCACAAAACCCCAAATATCCGATTTTCCCCCATTTTCCCCCAAAATTCCCATTTTTCCCCCCCATAAATCCCCAAAATTCCCATTTTTTCCCCCATAAAACCCCAAAATTCCCATTTTTCCCCCCAAACCCCAAAATTCCTATTTTTTCCCCACAAATCCCCAAAATTCCCATTTTTCCCCCCCAAACTTCCTATTTTTTCCCCACAAATCCCCAAAATTCCCATTTTTCCCCCCCAAACTTCCCATTTTTTCCCCCCATTTTTCCCCAGAATTCCCATTTTTCCCCACAAATCCCCAAAATTCCCATTTTTTCCCCACAAAACCACAAAATTCCCATTTTTTCCCCATAAAACCCCAAATTTCCCATTTTTCCCCAATAAAACCCCAAATTTCCTATTTTTCCCCCCCATAAATCCCCAAAATTCCCATTTTTTCCCCACAAAATCCCAAAATTCCCATTTTTTCCCCCATTTTTCCCCAAATTCCCATTTTTTCCCCACAAAATCCCAAAATTCCCATTATTTTCCCCCATAAAACCCCAAAATTCCCATTTTTCCCCCACAAATCCCCAAAATTCCCATTTTTCCCCCCAAATCCCCAAAATTCCCGTTTTTCCCCCAGAATCCACCTGGACTCCCGCCAACACGGAGCTGGTGGAGCGCTGTGGTCTCAAATCACCCCAATCCCATAAATCCCAACCCCAAATCACCCCAACCCCATAAAATCCCAACCCCACAAAACCCCAAAATTCCCATTTTTCCCCCCAAAACCCCAAATATCCAATTTTTCCCCACAAATCCCCAAAATTCCCGTTTTTCCCCCAGAATCCAACTGGACTCCCGCCAACACGGAGCTGGTGGAGCACTGTGGTCTCAAATCACCCCAATCCCATAAATCCCAACCCCAAATCACCCCAAAATCCCCGTTTTTCCCCCAGAATCCAACTACTCCTCCAACACGGAGCTGGTTGGCGCTGTGGTCTCAAATCACCCCAATCCCATAAATCCCAACCCCAAATCACCCCAATCCCATAAATCCCAACCCCGTAAAGCCCCAAAATTCCCATTTTTCCCCATAAAACCCCAAAATTCCCATTTTTTCCCCACAAATCCCCAAAATCCCCGTTTTTCCCCCAGAATCCAACTGGACTCCCGCCAACACGGAGCTGGTGGAGCGCTGTGGTCTCAAATCACCTCAACCCCATAAATCCCAACCCCATAAAACCCCAAAATTCCCATTTTTTTCCCCAACCCCAAAATTCCCATTTTTCCCCCCCCAAAACCCCAAATCCCCGTTTTTCCCCCAGAATCCAACTGGACTCCCGCCAACACCGAGCTCGTTGAGCGCTGCGGTCTCACCGTCCGCGGTTTGCCCACCGGGGAGAAACTCCTCTTTAGGGTCGTCGGGGTGAACATCGCCGGCCGCAGCCCGCCGGCCACCATGGCCCAGCCGGTGACCATCCGCGAGATCGTGGGTGAGCGGCGACCCCGAACGGGGCGGGGACCCCAAAATATGGGGTGGGAGCCGAAAAATATGGGGTGGGAGCCCAAAAACCAAGGGGAAATCCCAAAATTGCGGGGGAAACCCTAAAAGAAGGGGGAAGTCCCAAAATTATGGGGGAAATCTCAAAACTATGGAGAAGATCCCAGAATTATGGGGGAAGCCCTAAAAGAAGGGGGAAATCCCAAAATTGCGGGGGAAACCCTAAAAGAAGGGGGAAATCCCGAAACAAGGGGGAAGATCCCAAAATTATGGGGGAATCCCAAAACTTTGGGGAGACCCCAAAATGTGGGGGAAATCCCAAAATTATGGGGGAAATCCTAAATCAAGGGGGAAATCTTAAATCAAGGGGGAACCCCAAAATTATGGGGGAATTCCTAAATTAAGGGGGAATCCCAAAATGTGGGGTGGGAGCCTAAAATTATGGGGTGGGAGCCTAAAGTTATGGGGGAATTGCTAAAATGTGGGGGAAATCCTAAAAGAAGGGGGGAAATCCTAAAATTATGGGGGAAATCCTAAAAGAAGGGGGAAATCCCAAAACGTGGCAGGGAAATCCCAAAATTATGGGGGAAATCCTAAAATGAAGGGGGAAATCCCAAAAGTATGGGGGAAATCCTAAAACGAAGGGGGAAATCCCAAAATATGTGATTGGAATTATGGGAAATCCTAAAAGAAGGGGGAAATCCCAAAAATATGGGGGGAATCCTAAAAGAAGGGGGAAATCCCAAAAAATGGGGGAAATCCCAAAATATGGCAGGGAAATCCCAAAACCATGGCAGGGGAATCCCAAAACTATGGCAGGGAGACCCTAAAATATGGGGTGGGAGCCGAAAATTGTGGGGGAATTGCTAAAACGTGGGGGAAACCCTAAAAGAAGGGGGAAATCCCAAAATTATGGGGAGATCCCAAAATATGGTGGGGAGAGCCCAAAGTGTGGGGTGGGAATTGCTAAAACAAGGGGGAAATCCCAAAATTATGGGGGAATTCCTAAATTAAGGGGGAGATCCCAAAATTATGGGGGAAACCCTAAAACAAGGGGGAAATCCCAAAATTATGGGGGAATCCCTAAACTTTGGGAAGACCCCAAAATATGGGGTGGGAGACCCGAAAATATGGGGTGGGAGCCCAGAAATTATGGGGGAAGGATCCCAAAATTATGGAGAAGATCCAAAAATTATGGGGGAAATCCCAAAACCAAGGGGGAATCCCAAAATTATGGGGGAAGTCCTAAATCAAGGGGAACCCCAAAATGTGGGGTGGGAGACCCGAAAATATGGGGTGGGAGCCCAAAAATTATGAGGGAAATCCCAAAATTATGGGGAAGATCCCAAAACTGTGGAGAAGATCCAAAAATTATGGGGGAATCCCAAAACCATAGGGGAAGATCCCAAAACCATGGGGGAATCCCAAAATTATGGGGGAAATCCCAAAACAAAAGGGAAAATCCCAAAACCAATGGGGGAATCCCAAAACCAATGGGGGAATCCCAAAACCAATGGGGGAATCCCAAAACGAAGAGGAAAATCCCAAAACAAGGCGGGAGAGGAAAATCCCAAAACCAATGGGGGAATTTCCGAGCCAAATTGGGGGAAAATCCCAAAATCAGAGGAGAGAGCCCAAAATACGAGGGAAACCCCAAAAATGATGAGCACCCCAAAATTGGGGGTTCTGATCCCAAAAATGGGCGTTTTCCCCCAGAACGCCCCAAAATCCGATTGCCGAGACACCTGAGGCAAACCTACGTCAGGAAGGTGGGAGAGCAGGTGAACCTGGTGATCCCCTTCCAGGTGAGCTGGAAATCCCAAAAAATGGGAAATCCCAAAAATGGGGAGCAGGTGAACCTGGTGATCCCGTTCCAGGTGAGCTGGAAATCCCAAAAAATCCCAAAAATGGGAAATCCCAAAAATGGGAAATCCCAAAAATTGAGGGACCCAGGGGCTGGGGGTTGATCCATAGGGACAACTCAGCCCCATAGATCTATAGGGACACCTGAGCCTATAAGGACACCTCAGCCCCATAGATCTGTAGGGCTGACCAAGCCCCGCCCCCTGTAGGGCAAGCCCCGCCCCCAGGTGACGTGGACAAAAGAGGGCGGGGCTCTGGGCGATGACATCCACGTGCGCACGTCGGACCGCGACACGGTGTTCTTCATCCGCGCCGCCGCCAGGGGGCACTCGGGGCGCTACGGGCTGAGCGTGCGCATCGAGGGCATGGAGGACACGGCCGAGATGAGGCTGAGGATCGTCGGTAACTGGGGGAACTGGGACATACTGGGAGCGACTGGGAGGGATGGGATTGGGAACTGGGAGTGATGGGACACACTGGGATTGGGAACTGGGAACACTGGGAGTGTCAGCATCGAGGGCATGGAGGACACGGCCGAGATGAGGCTGAGGATCGTCGGTAACTGGGGGAACTGGGACATACTGGGAGCGACTGGGAGGGATGGGATTGGGAACTGGGAGTGATGGGACACACTGGGATTGGGAACTGGGAACACTGGGAGTGTCAGCATCGAGGGCATGGAGGACACGGCCGAGATGAGACTGAGGATCGTCGGTAACTGGGGGAACTGGGACATACTGGGAGCGACTGGGATTGGGAACTGGGAGTGATGGGACACACTGGGATTGGGAACTGGGAACACTGGGAGTGTCAGCATCGAGGGCATGGAGGACACGGCCGAGATGAGGCTGAGGATCGTCGGTAACTGGGGGAACTGGGACATACTGGGAGCGACTGGGATTGGGAACTGGGAGTGATGGGACACACTGGGATTGGGAACTGGGAACACTGGGAGTGTCAGCATCGAGGGCATGGAGGACACGGCCGAGATGAGGCTGAGGATCGTCGGTAACTGGGGGAACTGGGACATACTGGGAGCGACTGGGATTGGGAACTGGGAGTGATGGGACACACTGGGATTGGGAACTGGGAACACTGGGAGTGTCAGCATCGAGGGCATGGAGGACACGGCCGAGATGAGGCTGAGGATCGTCGGTAACTGGGGGAACTGGGACATACTGGGAGCGACTGGGATTGGGAACTGGGAGTGATGGGACACACTGGGATTGGGAACTGGGAACACTGGGAGTGTCAGCATCGAGGGCATGGAGGACACGGCCGAGATGAGGCTGAGGATCGTCGGTAACTGGGAGCGACTGGGAGCGACTGGGAGGGACTGGGAGGGATGGGATTGGGAACTGGGAGTGATAGGACACACTGGGATTGGGAACTGGGAGCACTGGGAGTGTCAGCATTGAGAGCATGGAGGACACGGCCGAGATGAGGCTGAGGATCGTCGGTAACTGGGGGAACTGGGACATACTGGGAGCGACTGGGAGCGACTGGGGAACGGGGAAGGGTGACTGGGATTGGGAACTGGGAGCACTGGGAGATACTGGGAGTGTCAGCATCGAGGGCATGGAGGACACGGCCGAGATGAGGCTCCGGATCGTCGGTAACTGGGAGCACTGGGAGCGACTGGGAGCGACTGGGGAACTGGGAAGGGTCATTGGGATTGGGAACTGGGAGATACTGGGAGCACTGGGATTGGGAACTGGGAGATACTGGGAGCACTGGGATTGGGAACTGGGAGATACTGGGAGCACTGGGATTGGGAACTGGGAGCACTGGGAGTGATTGGACGCACTGGGATTGGGAACTGGGAGCACTGGGAGATACTGGGATTGGGAACTGGGAGCACTGGGAGATACTGGGATTGGGAACTGGGAGCACTGGGAGTGATTGGACGCACTGGGATTGGGAACTGGGAGATACTGGGATTGGGAACTGGGAGCACTGGGAGATACTGGGATTGGGAACTGGGAGCACTGGGAGATACTGGGATTGGGAACTGGGAGCACTGGGAGATACTGGGATTGGGAACTGGGAGTGATGGGACACACTGGGATTGGGAACTGGGAGCACTGGGAGATACTGGGAGACACTGGGAATGATGGGAATGGGAACTGGGAGTACTGGGAGTACTGGGAGGGACTGGGAGATACTGGGATTGGGAACTGGGAGCACTGGGAGATACTGGGAGACACTGGGAATGATGGGAATGGGAACTGGGAGTACTGGGAGTACTGGGAGGGACTGGGAGATACTGGGATTGGGAACTGGGAGCACTGGGAGCACTGGGAGGGACAAGAGGAGCACTTGGGGGTATTTTAGGGGTATTTAGGTTATTTTTTTTGTAATTAGGGTATTTTTGGGGGATTATTTTGGGGATTTTTTTGGTTTTTGGGGTATTTTTGGGGCTATATGAGGGATTTTTTCGATATTTAGGAACATTTTTTGGGGTTTTTTGGGTTTTGGGGTGTTTTGGGGTCTCTGAGGTCACTTTGTCCCCCAAGAACCAGCAGGTGAAGGAGGTTTGGGGCTAGTTAGGGGTTTTTTGGGGCTAGTTAGGGGATTTTTGGGGCTAGTTAGGGGATTTTTGGGGTTATTTAGGGTATTTTTGGGGATTTTTTTGACATTTAGGGTATTTTTGGGGATTTTTTTGGGGGTTTTTTTGGGTTTTGGGGTATTTTGGGGTCCCTGAGGTCACTTTGTCCCCCAAGAACGTGCAGGTGAAGGAGGTTTGGGGCTATTTAGGGGATTTTTGGGGCCATTTAGGGGATTTTTGGGGCTATTTAGGGGATTTTTTCAATATTAGGGTATTTCTGGGTGTATTTTTTTGGGGTTTTTTTGGGTTTTGGGGTGTTTTGGGGTCTCTGAGGTCACTTTGCCCCCCAAGAACCAGCAGGTGAAGGCGGTTTGGGGCTAGTTAGGGCATTTTTGGGGCTAGTTAGGGGATTTTTGGGGATTTTTTTGATATTTAGGGTATTTCTGGGTGTATTTTTTTGGGGTTTTTTTGGGTTTTGGGGTGTTTTGGGGTCTCTGAGGTCTCTTTCCCCCCAGAGAAGCCAGGGCCCCCCAGGAACGTGCAGGTGAAGGAGGTTTGGGGCTATTTGGGGGATTTTTGGGGCTATTTAGGGGATTTTTGGGGCTATTTGGGGCATTTTTAGGGATTTTTTCGCTATCTAGGGTATTTTTTGGGATATTTTTTGGGGGTTTTTTGGGGTTTGGGGTCTCTGAGGTTTCTTCCCCCCAGAGAAGCCAGGGCCCCCCAGGAACGTGCAGGTGAAGGAGGTTTGGGGTTATTTGGGGGATTTTTGGGGCTATTTAGGGCATTTTTGGGGCTATTTGGGGGATTTTTTCGCTATCTAGGGTATTTTTTGGGATATTTTTTGGGGTTTTTTTGGGGTTTGGGGTCTCTGAGGTCTCTTTCCCCCAGAGAAGCCAGGGCCCCCCAGGAACGTGCAGGTGAAGGAGGTTTGGGGTTATTTAGGGATTTTGGGGTTATTTAGGGGATTTTTGGGGCTGTAGAAGGGATTTTTAGGGATTTTTTCGATATCTAGGGTATTTTTTGGGATATTTTTTTGGGGGTTTTTTTGGGGTTTGGGGTCTCTGAGGTCTCTTTCCCCCCAGAGAAGCCAGGGCCCCCCAGGAACGTGCAGGTGAAGGATTTTTGGGGTTATTTAGGGGATTTTTGGGGTTATTTAGGGGATTTTTGGGGCTGTAGAAGGGATTTTTAGGGATTTTTTCGCTATCTAGGGTATTTTTTGGGATATTTTTTTGGGGGTTTTTTTGGGGTTTGGGGTCTCTGAGGTCTCTTTCCCCCCAGAGAAGCCAGGGCCCCCCAGGAACGTGCAGGTGAAGGAGGTTTGGGGTTATTTAGGGGATTTTTGGGGCTGTAGAAGGGATTTTTAGGGATTTTTTTTGCTATCTAGGGTATTTTTTGGGATATTTTTTGGGGTTTTTTTTGGGTTTGGGGTCTCTGAGGTCTCTTTCCCCCCAGAGAAGCCAGGGCCCCCCAGGAACGTGCAGGTGAAGGAGGTTTGGGGCTATTTGGGGGATTTTTGGGGCTATTTAGGGCATTTTTGGGGCTATTTGGGGGATTTTTTCGATATTTAGGGTATTTTTTGGGATATTTTTTTGGGGTTTTTTTGGGGTTTGGGGTCTCTGAGGTCTCTTTGCCCCCCAGAGAAGCCAGGGCCCCCCAGAAACGTGCAGGTGAAGGAGGTTTGGGGCTATTTGGGGGATTTTTGGGGCTATTTGGGGGATTTTTTCGATATTTAGGGTATTTTTTGGGATATTTTTTTGGGGGGTTTTTTTGGGGTTTGGGGTCTCTGAGGTCTCTTTGCCCCCCAGAGAAGCCAGGGCCCCCAGAAACGTGCAGGTGAAGGAGGTTTGGGGCTATTTGGGGGATTTTTGGGGCTATTTGGGGGATTTTTGGGGCTGTAGAAGGGATTTTTAGGGATTTTTTCGATATCTAGGGTATTTTTTGGGATATTTTTTTGGGGGGGTTTTTTGGGGTTTGGGGTCTCTGAGGTCTCTTTGCCCCCCAGAGAAGCCAGGGCCCCCCAGGAACGTGCAGGTGAAGGAGGTTTGGGGGTTCAATGCCCTGGTGGAGTGGGAACCTCCCGAGGACGATGGTAACGCTGAGCTCACGGGGTACACCATCATGAAGGCTGACAAGAGAACCATGGTGAGACCCCAAAATCACCCCAAATCACCCCAAAATCACCCCAAAATCACCCCAAAATCGCCCCAAAATGATTCCCTGAGTCATGCCAAAATTAACCCCCAAAATCACCCCAAATTTACCCCAAAATGACCCCAAAATCGCCCCCAAAATCACCCCAAAATGACCCAAAATTGATCCCCAAAATGACCCCAAAATGACCCCAAAATGATCCCAAAATGATCCCAAAATTACCCCAAAATTATCCCCAAAATCACCTCAAATTTACCCCAAAATGACCCCAAAATTATCCAAAAAATTACTCCAAAAATGAGCCCCAAAGTCACCCTAAAATTTCCCCAAAAATCACCCCAAAATCCCCCCCAAATGACACCAAAATCAGCCCAAAATGACCCTCAGAATCCCAAAATGACCCCAAAATCCCTACCCCAAAATGACCCCAAATCACCCCAAAATTACCCGAAAATCCCTTCCCTAAGTTACCCCAAATGACCCCAAAATTACCCCAAAATCAGCCCCAAAATGACTCTCAAAATCCCTAAATTACCCCAAAATCACCCCCACTATCACCCTAAAATCCCAAAATTACCCCAAAATTACCCCAAAATTACCCCAAAATTACCCCAAAATTACCCCCAAATCCCAAAATGACCCCAAAAGGACTCCAAAATCACCCCAGAATCACCCCAAAATCCCTAAATTACCCCAAAATCACCCCAAAATCACCCCAAATCCCAAAATCACCCTAAAATCCCCAAATCACCCCAAAATCCCCCCAAATGACCCCCAAATGACCCCAAAATCACCCCAAAATCACCCCAAAATGACCCTCAGAATCCCAAAATTACCGCAAAAGGACTCCAAAATTAACCCAAATTACCCCAAAATTACCCCAAAATGACCCCAAATCACCCCAAAGTTACCCCAAAAGGACTCCAAAATGACCCCAAAATCACCCCAAAAACCCTAAACTACCCCAAAATGACCCCCAAAATCACCCCACAATCACCCCAAATCCCCTCAAAGCTCCCCGAAAATGACCCCAAAATCCCAGAATGACCCCAAAATCCCCCCAAAAACCCCCAAAATTCCCCCAGGAGTGGTTCACGGTGTACGAGCACAACCGGCCGCTGCGCTGCACCGTGTCGGAGCTGGTGATGGGAAACCCCAAAATCACCCCAAAATGACTCCAAAATTAACCCAAATCACCCCAAAATCACCACAAATCCCAAAATCACCCTAAAATCCCCAAATCACGCCAAAATCCCCCCCAAATGACACCAAAATCACCCCAAAATCACCCCCAAATCACCCCAAAATTAACCCACATCACCCCAAAATGACCCCAAAATGTCCCCAAAATGACCCCAAAATCCCAGAATGACCCCAAAATCCCCCCAAAATCCCCCAAAATGCAGGAGTGGTTCACGGTGTACGAGCACAACCGGCCGCTGCGCTGCACCGTGTCGGAGCTGGTGATGGGCAACGAGTACCTGTTCAAGGTGTTCAGCGAGAACCTGTGCGGGCTGAGCGAGAAACCAGGGCTGTCCAAAAACACTGCTGTCATCCCCAAAGCTGGTAACGGGATTTTGGGGGATTTTGGGGGGATTTGGGGGAGATTTGGGGGATTTTGAGAGGATTTTAGGGGATTTTGGGGAGATTTGAGGTGATTTTTGGGGATTTTTGGGGTGTTTTGGGTTACCTGTGCGGGCTGAGCGAGAAACCGGGGCTGTCCAAAAACACTGCTGTCATCCCCAAAGCTGGTAACGGGATTTTGGGGGATTTTGGGGGAGATTTGGGGAGATTTGGGGGATTTTGAGAGGATTTTGAGGGGATTTTGGGGAGATTTGGGGGAGTTTTGAGGAATTTTTGGGGGATTTTGGGGGGATTTTGGGGAGATTTGGGGAGATTTGGAGAGATTTTTGGGGGATTTTGGGGAGATTTGGGGGATTTTGAGAGGATTTTTAGGGGATTTTGGGGAGTTTTGAGGGGATTTTTGGGGATTTTTGGGGTGTTTTGGGTTACCTGTGTGAGCTGAGTGAGAAACCAGGGCTGTCCAAAAACACTGCTGTCATCCCAAAAGCTGGTAACCAAATTTGGGGGTTTTTGGGGGATTTTGGGGAGTTTTGGGGGATTTTGAGAGGATTTGGGGGCTTTTGAGAGGATTTGGGGAGTTTTGAGGGGATTTTGGGGAGTTTTGAGGGGATTTTGAGGAGTTTTGAGGGGATTTTGGGGAGATTTGGGGGATTTTTAGAGGATTTTGGGGTGATTTGGGGCATTTTGAGAGGATTTTGAGGGGATTTTGGGGAGATTTGAAGGGATTTTTTGGGGGTTTTTAGGGGATTTTGGGGTGATTTGGGGAGATTTGGGGGAGTTTTGAGAGGATTTTGGGGAGATTTGAGGGGATTTTTGTGGGTTTTTGGGGTGTTTTGGGTTACCTGTGCGGGCTGAGCGAGAAACCAGGGCTGTCCAAAAACACTGCTGTCATCCCCAAAGCTGGTAACGAAAATTTGGGGGGATTTGGGGGGATTTTGGGGGGATTTGGAGGGGATTTGAGGGAGTTTTGAGAGGATTTTGGGGAGATTTGGGGGGGATTTGAGAGGATTTTCAGGGGATTTTTGAGGGGATTTGGGGTGATTTTGGGGATTTTCAGGGAGTTTTGAGGGGATTTGGGGTGATTTTAGAGAGATTTGGGGGTTTTTAGGGGATTTTGGGGTGATTTGGGGAGATTTGGGGGAGTTTTGAGGGGATTTTTGGGGCTTTTTGGGGGATTTTTGGGGCTTTTTGGGGGATTTTGGGGTGTTTTGGGTTACCTGTGCGGGCTGAGCGAGAAACCAGGACTGTCCAAAAACACTGCTGTCATCCCCAAAGCTGGTAACCAAATTTGGGGGATTTTGGGGAGATTTTGGGGAGATTTGGGGGGATTTTGGGGTTTTTCTCACCCATTTTCTCCTAGTTTCTCACCCTTTTTCCCTCGCATTCCCCTTTCCCCAACCCCAAAACCTCCAAAACCCCAAAAACCAAAAACCCCCAAAACCCCAAAAACCCAAAGCCCCCAAAACCCCAAAACCCCCAAAAATACCAAAAAACCCCCCAAACCCCAAAAACCCCAAAATCCCCAAAACCCCTCAAAAACCCCAAAACCCCAAAAACCCCAAAACCCCCAAAACCCCCCAAAAACCCAAAACCCTCAAAACCCCCAAAACCCCAAAAACTCCAAAAACCCTATCTCTCACCCCACATCTCCCTCACCCCACATCCCACCCCATTTTGAGGTCCCTAACCCCATATTTTGGGTCCCTCACCCCATTTTTGGTGTTCCTAACCCCATTTTAGGGGTCCCTAACCCCATATTTGGTGTCCCTCACCCCATTTTTGGGATTCCTGACCCCATATTTTGGGTCCCTCACCCCATTTTTGGGATTCCTGACCCCATATTTTGGGTCCCTCACCCCATTTTTGGGATCCCTCACCCCATTTTAGGGTCTCTAACCCTATTTTTGGGATCCCTAACCCCATTTTTGGTGTCCCTAACCCCATTTTGGGGTCCCTCACCCCATTTTTGGTGTCCCTAACCCCATTTTGGAGTCCCTCACCCCATTTTTAGGATCCCTCACCCCCTTTTTGGGGTCCCTAACCCCATTTTTAGGGTCCCACACCCCATATTTGGGGTCCCTGTCCCCATTTTTGGGGTCCCTCACCCCATTTTTAGGATCCCACACCCCATTTTTGGTGTCCCTCACCCCATTTTTAGGATCCCACACCCCATTTTTGGTGTCCCTCACCCCATTTTTAGGGTCCCTAACCCCATTTTGGTGTCCCTAACCCCATATTTGGTGTCCCTCACCCCATATTTGGGGTCCCTCACCCCATTTTGGGATCCCTAACCCCATTTTTGGGGTCCCTCACCCCATTTTGGGGTCCCTAACCCCCCAAATCCCCCCAGAGCTGCGCCTGAAGCCCCCGCAGTACCAGGAGCACGATTTCCGCTCAGCCCCGCAGTTCCTCACCCCATTTTTAGGATCCCTCACCCCATTTTTGGGATCCCTCACCCCATTTTGGTGTCCCACACCCCATTTTGGTGTCCCTAACCCCATTTTTGGGATCCCTAACCCCATTTTTGAGGTCACTCACCCCATTTTGGGGTCCCTCACCCCATTTTTGGGGTCCCTCACCCCATTTTTGGGGTCTCTCACCCCATTTTTGGGGTCCCACACCCCATATTTGGGGTCCCTCACCCCACTTTGGGATCCCTCACCCCATTTTTGGGGTCCCTCACCCCATTTTTGGGGTCCCTCACCCCATTTTTGGGGTCTCTCACCCCATTTTTGGGATCCCTAACCCCATTTTTGGGGTCCCACACCCCCATTTTGGGGTCCCTAACCCCCCAAATCCCCCCAGAGCTGCGCCTGAAGCCCCCGCAGTACCAGGAGCACGATTTCCGCTCGGCCCCGCAGTTCCTCACCCCGCTGGTGGATCGCAGCGCCGTCGCCGGATACTCCACCGCCCTCAACTGCGCCGTGCGGGGTCACCCCAAGGTCTGCGGGGGATTTGGGGGGGGATTTGGTGGGATTTGTGGGGGATTTGGGGGGGATTTGGGGGGATTTGGGTGGGTTATGGGGGGATTGGGGGGGATTTGTGGGGATTTGGGTGGGATTTGGGGGGATTGGGGGGGATTTGGTGGGATTTGGGGGGATTTGGGGGGATTTGGGGAGATTTGGGGGGGATTTGGGTGGGTTATGGGGGGGATTTGGGGGGATTTGGGTGGGATTTGGGGGGATTTGGGGTGCCCCAGGCTCTTTTCCCCCCCAAAAAGGGGGTTTGGATGGGGTTTTGGGGGGATTTGGGTGGAATTTGGGGTGCCCCAGGCTCTTTTTCCCCCCAAAAAAGGGGATTTGGATGGAGATTTGGGGGTTTTGGGGGGAGTTTGGGTGGAATTTGGGGTACCTCTGACTCTGCTCCCCCAAAAAGTGGGGGTTGGATGGAGATTTGGGGGTTCTGGAGGGAGTTTGGGGTACCCCCAGCTCTGTGCCCCCCAAAAAAGGGGGTTTGGATGGAGATTTGGGGGGTTCTGGGGGGATTTGGGTGGGATTTGGGGTACCCCTGGCTCTGCTTTCCCCAAAAAAATTGGGGTTTGGGTAGAGATTTGGGGGTGCTGGGGGGAATTTGGGGTACCCCCGCCTCTGCTTTCCCAAAAAAATTGGGGTTTGGATGGAGATTTGGGGGTGCTGGGGGGAGTTTGGGGTCATGGAGGTCAGTGTGGGGGTGCTGGGGGGTTTTGGGGTGACAGTGGGATCCCTCACCCTGTCAGTAGAAAGGGGATGCATTCAGCCACAGGTCTGGGTGTTTTGGGGTACCCCGGGCCGTTTTTGGGGTGTCCCAACAGGGCTGGGGCCGTTTCTGGGGTACCCCGGGCCGTTTTTGGGGTTTTTGGGCCATTTTTGGGGTGTCCCAATGGTGCTCTGGGCTGTTTTTGGGGTGCCCCAGGCCGTTTTTGGTGTCTTCGGGCCGTTTTCAGGGTGCATCCCCCCTGACCCTCCCCGCTGACCCCCAGCCCAAGGTGGTGTTTTTGGGGTGTCCCAGGCCAGTTTTGGGGGTTTTGGGCCATTTTTGGGCCGTTTTTGGGTCATTTTTGGGCCGTTTCGGGGGTTTTGGGCTGTTTCTGGGTCGTTTTTGGGGTTTTTGGGCCATTTTTGGGCCATTTTGGGGTTTTTGGGCCCTTTTTGGGCCATTTTTGGGGTTTTTGGGCTGTTTCTGGTGTCTTCAGGCCGTTTTCGGGGTGCATCCCCCCTGACCCTCCCCGCTGACCCCCAGCCCAAGGTGGTGTTTTGGGGTGTCCCGGGCCATTTTTGGGCCGTTTTTGGGCCGTTTTGGGGGTTTTGGGCCGTTTTTGGGGTTTTTGGGCCGTTTTTGGTGTCTTCGGGCCGTTTCGGGGTGCACCCCTCTCACCCCCCCCGCTGACCCCCAGCCCAAGGTGGTGTTTTTGGGGTGTCCCAGGCCGGTTTTGGGGTTTTTGGGCCATTTTTGGGCCGTTTTTGGGCCGGTTTTGGGCCATTTTTGGGCCGTTTTTGGGGGTTTTGGGCTGTTTCTGGGTCGTTTCGGGGTTTTTGGGCCATTTTTGGGCCATTTTGGGGGTTTTTGGGCCGTTTTTGGGGGTTTTGGGCCGTTTTTGGGCCGTTTTTGGGGTTTTTGGGCCGTTTTTGGTGTCTTTGGGCTGTTTTCGGGGTGCATCCCCCTGACCTCCCCCGCTGACCCACAGCCCAAGGTGGTGGTTTTGGGGTTTTTGGGCCATTTTTGGGACGTTTTTGGGGTTTTTGGGCCGTTTTCAGGGTGCATCCCCCCTGACCCCCCCGCTGACCCGCAGCCCAAGGTGGTGTTTTTGGGGTTTTTGGGCCATTTTTGGGGTGTCCCAGTGGTGCTCTGGGCTGTTTTTGGGGTTTTTGGGCCGTTTTTGGGACGTTTTTGGTGTGTGCCAATGGTGCTCTGGGCTGGTTTTGGGGTACCCCGGGGCGTTTTTGGGGTTTTTGGGCCGCTTTTGGGGGTTTTTGGTCTGTTTTTGGGGTTTTTGGGCCGTTTTGGGGTGCATCCCCCCTGACCTCCCCGCTGACCCGCAGCCCAAGGTGGTGGTTTTGGGGTTTTTGGGCCATTTTTGGGACGTTTTTGGGGTTTTTGGGCCGTTTTCAGGGTGCATCCCCCTGACCCCCCTGCTGACCCGCAGCCCAAGGTGGTGTTTTTGGGGTTTCCCAAGCTGTTTTTGGGGTGTCCCAATGGTGCTCTGGGCTGTTTTTGGGGTTTTTGGGCCATTTTTGGGACGTTTTTGGGGTTTTTGGGCCGTTTCGGGGTGCACCCCTCTCACCCCGCCGCTGACCCCCAGCCCAAGGTGGTGGTTTTGGGGTGTCCCAGGCCGTTTTTGGGGTTTTTGGGCCGGTTTTGGGTTTTTTGGGGTTTTTGGGCCGTTTTTGGGGTTTTTGGGCCATTTTTGGGACGTTTTGGGGTTTTTGGGCCGTTTTTGGGGTTTTTGGGCCATTTTCAGGGTGCATCCCCCTGACCTCCCTGCTGACCCACAGCCCAAGGTGGTGTTTTTGGGGTGTCCCAGGCCGGTTTTGGGGTTTTTGGGCCATTTTTGGGCCGTTTTTGGGCCATTTTTGGGCCGTTTTCAGGGGTTTTGGGCTGTTTCTGGGTCGTTTTTGGGGTTTTTGGGCCATTTTTGGGCCGGTTTTGGGGGTTTTGGGCTGTTTCTGGGTCGTTTTTGGGGTTTTTGGGCCATTTTTGGGACGTTTTTGGGGTTTTTGGGCCGTTTTTGGTGTCTTCGGGCCGTTTTCAGGGTGCATCCCCCCTGACCTCCCCGCTGACCCCCAGCCCAAGGTGGTGTTTTTGGGGTGTCCCAGGCTGGTTTTGGGCCATTTTTGGGCCATTTTTGGGCCGGTTTTGGGCCATTTTTGGGCCGTTTTCAGGGGTTTTGGGCTGTTTCTGGGTCGTTTTTGGGGTTTTTGGGCCATTTTTGGGCCATTTTGGGGGTTTTTGGGCCCTTTTTGGGGTTTTTGGGCCCTTTTGGGCCGTTTTTGGGGTTTTTGGGCCGTTTTTGGTGTCTTCAGGCCATTTTCGGGGTGCATCCCCCCTGACCCTCCCCGCTGACCCGCAGCCCAAGGTGGTGTGGCTCAAGAACCAGGTGGCCATCGGCGAGGACCCCAAGTTCCTGGCGCGGCACAGCCAGGGCGTGCTGACCCTGCTGATCCGCAAGCCCAGCCCCTTCGACGGGGGAACCTACAGCTGCCGCGCCGTCAACGAGCTGGGCGAGGCGCTCACCGAGTGCCGCCTGGAGATCCGCGGTGAGGGGACACCCCAATCGGGGTGGGACCCCAAAATCCCACTGGGACCCCAAACTCTGGGGGGAGGTCGTTAATGTTATGGGGAAGGTCCTTAGGGTCTTGGATTTGGGGTTTGGTACATGGAGAGGTGATGAAGAAATAGGGGAGAAGTGGCACCCCAAACCCTGGGGAGGTCAGCAAGTCCTCGGGGGACCCCAAAATCGGGGTGGGACCCCAAAATCAGGGTGGGACCCCAAAATCTGGGGGGAGGTCGTTAATGTTATGGGGAAGGTGCTTGGGGTCTTGGATTTGGGGTTTGGTACATGGGGAGGTGATGGGTGAAGAAATTTGGGAGAAGTGGCACCCCAAACCCTGGGGAGGTCACCAAGTCCTCAGGGGGACCCCAAAATCGGGGTGGGACCCCGAAATCGGGGCTGGACCCCGAAATCTGGGGGGAGGTCGTTAATGTTATGGGGAAGGTGCTTGGGGTCTTGGATTTGGGGTTTGGTACATGGGGAGGTGATGGAGGAAGAAACTGGGGGAGAAATAGGGGGAGAAGTGGCACCCCAAACCCTGGGGAGGTCATCAAGTCCTCAGGGGGACCCCAAAATCGGGGTGGGACCCCAAAATTTGGGGGGAGGTCGTTAATACCTTGGGGTCTTGGATTTGGGGTTTGGTACCTGAGAGAGGTGATGGGTGAAGAAATTGGGGAATAAGAAAGGGATGAAGAAATTGGGGAAGAAGTGGCACCCCAAACCCTGGGGAGGTCAAAAAATCATGAGGGGATCCCCAAAATCGGGGAGGGACCCCAAAATCTGGGGGGAGGTCGTTAATGTTATGGGGAAGGTGCTTGGGGTCTTGGATTTGGGGTTTGGTACATGGGGAGGTGATGGGTGAAGAAATAGGGGAGAAGTGGCACCCCAAACCCTGGGGAGGTCAGCAAGTCCTCAGGGGGACCCCAAAATCGGGGTGGGACCCCAAAATCAGGGTGGGACCCCAAACTCTGGGGGGAGGTCGTTAATGTTATGGGGAAGGTCCTTAGGGTCTTGGATTTGGGGTTTGGTACATGGAGAGGTGATGGATGAAAAAATTTGGGAAGAAATAGGGGAAGAAGTGGCACCCCAAACCCTGAGGGGGACCCCAAAATCGGGGTGGGACCCCAAATTCGGGCTCAGACCCCAAACTCTGGGGGGAGGTCGTTAATACCTTGGGGTCTTGGATTGGGGTTTGGTACGTAGAGAGGTGATGGGTGAAGAAATTTGGGAAGAAATAGGGGAAGAAGTGGCACCCCAAACCCTGAGGGGGACCCCAAAATCGGGGTGGGACCCCAAACTTTGGGGGGTCAGGGATAAGTGGGGAGGGTCTCTGCTATCTGGGGGCACTGTGGGGTCTGGGGGATGCTGAAGACCCTAAAAAGTGTTTCTCTCTCCGCAGTGCCCCAGTGATGGAGACTGGAATGGTGAGGAGGGGGATTAATTAGGGGGGTTAATTAGGATGTCGTTAATTGTGGGGTTTGATGGGGGGGATTGATTTGGGGATTGATTGGGATGTATTTAATTGTGGGGTTTAATGTGGGGTTTTTAACTGGGGGGTTTAATTGAGATGTCTTTAATTAGGGGGATTGAGGATTGATTGATTGAGGGAATTAATTGGGGTGCTTAATTAATTGGGGTGTTTAATGTGGGGTTTAATTGCAGGGGTTTTTAACTGGGGGGTTTAATTGATTGGGATGTCTTTAATTAGGGGGGATTAATTTGAGGATTGATTGATTGATTGGGGGAATTAATTGGGGTGTGTATTGGGAGTCTAATTGCAGGGGTTTTTAACTGGGGGCTTTAATTCAGGAGGTCTTTAATTAGGGGGTGTTTAATGGGGGGAGTGGATTTTGGCATGGTCATGTTTGGGGGGTTTTTCCTTAATTTTCCTTAACTTTCCTCCCCACTTTTCCTCACTTTTCTCCCCACTTTTCCTCACATTATCCCCATTTTTCCTCACTTTTATCCCCATTTTTCCTCACTTTTATCCCCATTTTTCCTCTTTTCCCCCCATTTTCCCTCACTTTTTCCCCACTTCTCCTCACTTTTTCCTCATTTTCCCTCACTTTTCCCCATTTTCCCTCACTTTTATTCCCATTTTTCCTTTTTTCCCCACTTATTTCCCATTTTTCCTCCCTTTTTCCCCCATTTTTCCTCCCTTTTCCCCCATTTTTCCTCCCTTTTTTCCCCATTTTTTCCTCACTTTTATCCCACTCTTTCCTCACTTTTTCCCCATTTTTCCTCCCTTTTTTCCTCCCTTTTTATCCCACTTTTCCTCCCTTTTTTCCCCCACAGGCCACCAAACACCCCAACCTGCTGCTGGTTTGGAAGAAGAGGCTGCAGCTGCCAAATATATAAATAAAAAAATTAAATAAATAAATTACTCAGCAACCTCCCAGACTCTGCGCTTCATTTCCAGGAGGAAAAACCTAAGGAATTGGAGATAATTTCCTACCTTTTCCACCTCATGTTTCCTCCTCTTTTCCTCTCCTGTTTCCTGGGTTTTTTCCACTCGTGGTTCTTTGCATTTTCTCCCCTCAGGTTTTCCTCTCTTTTCCCCTCTATTTCCCACCCTTTCCCCCCTCACGTTTTCTGCCCTTTTTCCTTCAGGTTTTCTGTCTTTTCCCCTCACGTTTTCTTCCCTTTCCCCCTCACGTTTTCCCACCCTTTTTGCCCCCTCAGGTTTTCCCTCCTTTTTTACCCTCACGTTTTCTGCCTTTTTTCCCCTCACATTTCCCACCCTTTTCCCCTCACGTTTTCTGCTTTTTTTCCTTCACATTTCCTGCCATTTTCCCCTCAGTTTCCTGCCCTTTTTGTCCCCTCAGGTTTTCCCTCCTTTTCCCCCTCACGTTTTTTGCCCTTTTCCCCTCATGTTTTCTGCCTTTTCCCCTCAGGTTTCCTACCCTTTCTGCCTCACATTTTCTGCTCTTTTCCCCTAATGTTTTCTGTTTTTTTCCTTCACATTTCCTGCCCTTTCCCCTCACGTTTTCTGCTTTTTCTCCTTCACATTTTCTCCCCTTTTCCCCTCAGGTTTCCTGTCTTTTCCCCTCACATTTCCCTCTATTTCCCCCTCACATTTCCTGCCCTTCTCCCCTGACATTTCCCTCCTTTATTCCCCTCATGTTTTCCCTCCTTTTTCTCCCTCATGTTTCCTACCCTTTTCCCCTCACGTTCTCTGCTTTTTTTCCCTCACATTTCCTGCCCTTTTTCCTTCAGGTTTCCTGTCTTTTCCCCTCACATTTCCCACCCTTTTCCCCTCATGTTTTCTGCTTTTTTCCCTTCACATTTCCTGCCATTTTTCCTCTCACGTTTTCCCACCTTTTTCTCCCCTCACTTTTCTGCCCTTTTCCCCTCACGTTTTCCCTCCATTTTTCCCCTCATGTTTTCTGCCCTTTTTGCCTCATGTTTTCTGCCTTTTTCCCCTCACATTTCCTGCCATTTTCCCCTCATGTTTTCTTCTCTTTTCCCCTCACATTTCCCACCCTTTTCCCCTCACGTTTTCTGCCTTTTCCCCTCACGTTTTCTGCCCTTCTCCCCTCTCATTTCCCTTCCTTTTCCCCTCACATTTCCCTCTCTTTCCCCCTCACGTTTCTTGCCATTTTTCCCCTCACGTTTCCCGCCCTTTTCTTCCCTCACGTTTCCCGCCCTTTTCTTCCCTCACGTTTCCCGCCCTTTTTGTCCCCTCAGGTTTTCCCTCCTTTTTTCCCCCTCATGTTTTCTTCCATTTTCCCCTCACATTTTCTGCTTTTTTTCCTTCACATTTTCTGCTTTTTTTCCTTCACATTTTCTCCCCTTTTCCCCTCAGGTTTCCTGCCTTTTCCCCTCATGTTTCCTGCTTCTTTTCCCCTCACATTTCCTGCCCGTTTTCCTTCAGGTTTCCTGTCTTTTCCCCTCACATTTCCCTCTCTTTCCCCCTCAGTTTTCTGCCATTTTCCCCTCACATTTCCCGCCCTTTTCTCCCCTCACGTTTCCCGCCCTTTTTGTCCCCTCAGGTTTTCCCGCCTTTGTTCCCCTCACATTTCCTGCCCTTTTTTATTCACGTTTTCTGCCCTTTTTCCCCTCATGTTTTCTGCTTTTTTGCCTTCACATTTCCTGCCCTTTTTCCTTCAGGTTTCCTGCCTTTTTTCCTTCACATTTCCCACCCTTTTCCCCTCATGATTTCTGCCCTTTCCCCCTCACATTTTCTGCCTGTCATGGGTTTGAGACAGGACCTTGCCAGGAGGACGCACGAAAAGAGGGCAAACAGGCTCCAAGCTTAAAGTTGCAAAAATGTGATTTAATTACCTAACAGAGTTGGAGGATAAATGCAGGCAAAAATAAACTTTTCATACAGTTTTGGTTCACTTCCCCCTCCCTCTTACGAACCTATAGTATTCACCCCCTTTCCTCCTTTACAATCCACAAGCCAGGTGGGGGGGGGCAGGGTGTGGGGTCTCTTTTCAGTCCACAGAGCAGATTCTCAAATTTACTCATCACCACAATTCTTCTACTACAAATACTCTTTGTCTCTACTTGTTTCTCTCTCTCTCTCCAGACAGTTTTCTGCTCTCACCCCCCACCCTCTCAAGAAGCACTCTCTGAACTCACACCCCCCACTTCCCTCTTTCCAAACCAGCAACACAGACAGGGGGCAGGTTGGGGGGTCCTCTGGTCAGTCCAATCAGGAGAAGAGGTTCTCTACTTAGCCAGGGGTCCTTCCCACGAGAGACAGTCCTTTGAGAACTTCTTTGGCGTGGGTCCAATCTCACGAGCAACATCCCGCCCGAAATTCTGCTGCAACATGAGTTTTGTTGTCCATAAGGTGCTGTGCAGACTCTCCTGAGCTGAGGCTAGGCTGCTTCCATGCCAGGAGCAAGGCTTTTCTCTCCCTTGCAAGGCCTTTGCAGTTTTAACTCTTAAATGAGACTCCCACTGGTTCACAGTCTTTTCCAGGCCTCCACCTGCTCCTCTGGAGTGAGCTGTGGGTGAATTTCTGCATCCTTATGGACTCCATGGGCTGCAGGGGGAATTTCTGGCTCCCCCATAGCTTCCACCACGGCTAGCAGAAAGTTTCAGCTCCGGTGCCGGAAGCACTGGAGCACCTCTTTCTCCTCCCTTCTTCACTGACCTTGGCAATCTCCATGCTGTTCTCCCTCACATATTTTCACCTCCACCTCCTCCTCCTCCAACTACAAAGTGAAAGAAGTGCGCGCCTGCTTTGTTTTGAATTTTTCTTAAATATGTTTTCACAGAGGTGTAACCAGCACCTCCAATTGGCCCAAACTTGGCCGGCAGCATGTCCATCACCTTCAGAGCCATCAGAGATTGGCTCTGCTGGACTTGATGTAAAAACTTCCAGAACTTGCACTCAGGACACACAGGAGCCATCTTTGTGCCACTCCCCACCCCTCAGACACCTGCCCAGGCCTACTAGAACAGCTTCTGAGGGGTCCAAATTTCTCCTAGATGTTAAAAACACTTCACTGATGTTTTGGGCCAATCAAAACCACCACACCTGGGTTGAAATTTTCTTAAATATGTTTTCACAGAGGCGTAACCAGCACCTCCAATTGGCCCAAACTCGGCCAGCAGCATGTCCATCACGCTCAGAACCATCAGAGATTGGCTCTGCTGGACTTGAAAAAACTTCCAGAACCTTCCCTCCGGACCCTCCTTTGTGCCACATCACCACTCCTCAGACACCTCCCCAGGCTGACCACAGCAGCTTCTGAGAAGTCCTCAGAAAGCTGCCCATGCAAGGACAACCCCGTGGGCACCATTTCCTTACTCTGCAAGCAATTTAAGAAAATGCCCAGTTGTGTATAAAGTTCCTTTCACTTTTTAAACATGAATAGCTGAGAGCTGAAATAAAAAACTGTCCATAGCTTCAAGTGACTAGTCAGGAATAGTCCAAACATAGCACTATTTTCCGGAAGGTCAGACGTCTTCCTTGTCCTAGTTTTGTTATGGGCAGTCCTGGCTCCCTCTTTTCTGGGGAAAGAGCTCTTCCTGGTCAGCCACTCTAAGGCAGCCCTGGCCAGGGCACAGGGAAGCTGGCCCTTGGCTTGCTTTTCTCTTTGCTTTTCTCCCTGGTGGGAGGGGATGGAAAGGGGGCTTAGGCAGGATGCTCCCCCTCACCTGCGCGGTGAGGACTCCCCTGGCCCATCCCAAAGTACTGAGGGTTGCCTTGATGCTCCTTCCTTGGGCTGGAGAAGAAAAAGAGGTTTTGATGTCTAAGAGCAGGTTTTGCAGGATGCCCAATGGCAGCTGGAGGTCATTCCTCAGCAGGAGAAGCATGGAGAGTAGCTCCAGATCAGCAAAGCCCAGAGCAGCGAGAGCGGAGTCTGGTGCTGTGAGCATCTGGCAGGGCTGGGCAAGTGCTGTGGGGCCAGGTGTGCTCTCCATGCCCCCACAGCTGATGGTTCATGCTCCTCTGGCAGGGGAAGGACTTCTTAGTGCATCAGGGGAGCATGATGTGGCCAGGTGGACTCCGAGATGCCTGTGGTCCTGCCCAGCCTGGAAGCATGTTTCAGGGAGCTCAGGCAGTTTTTGCTGGGGGAGAAAAGGTGGCCAGGTGCATCTCTGCTGGGAGCTGCTGCTGCTGCTTTGTGCCGCTTGGAGCACAGAGCTGCTCCTTTATGCACTTGGGGGGATCAGGGAGGGAAGTGTGTTGCACAAGAGCAGGGACAGCCTGGTGAGGGTGACAGGCACTGTGTGGGAGCCAAAGGCTGGCTGGTGTGGATGGCTTCATGAGCTACAACGCTGAGCTGATAGAAAAATATGTTCCTGTGCCATGAAGTGCCAGAGTTGCTTGGATGGAGGCTCTTGAATTTCCTCCTCATCCTACTGGTGAAGTCCCCATTGGCTGATCAGTGGAGGGTGCCCATGCTGGGCTCCCAGGGAGAGGCAGATTCTGTGTGCAACAGCTCTGTAGGACAAGGCTGGAGCTGCTCAGCAATGTGGAGAACCTTTTCCAGCCTGCCTGTTCATGGCAAACCAGAGTCCTCGAAAGCCTGGCTCGGTTCTAAAGGTGGTGGTTGTTGGCTGTTTTATTTATTGATGAGCCTCTAGCATAGCTATTTTTACCTCTGCTATGACCAGTGTTGCAGACAGTCCCGCTAGCTGCACTTTGGTAGCTGAAACTGCCCACCAACTTGTAACCGTCGATGGAAGATGTTGGGGTTTTGAGTGTTCTGGACTAAAAGCAATAACAAATAGTGCCTTAATGCAGGCTGCCTCTCGTCTGCTCTAGCCCTGTGGATAGAAGTGGGAGCCAGGCTCCAAGTCTTTTTCAAATGTGATTGCACTTATTCTGCTGAAGCAACAAAAATGGACTCCATCATGGATTTACAATGTAAGAATCTTTATAACAACAACAATCTATAGAACGTATTTACATAAGAACCTATCTAACAACAAAGTATAAAACATATTTACAGAAGATAACAATTTCTAAAGACTACATAGACAAAACAACTGAAGAACTCTTCCAAAAAACGTATATACAGGTGGGTGGCATCCACGCCTCACATGGCCGTCAGTCCTGGAAGAAAAGCAAGCAGCACGGTCACTCCAGTCAGGCCCTGAGGGTTTGTTCCCTGTGCCCCCAGGCTGGCACACGCTGGCAGAGCAGGACTGTGCCGCCAGCACTGAGCCCGGCTGGGGCTGGGAGCTGGGCCCAGCTGCTGGGACGGGGCTGGCGTGGCCCAAAGCAAGCGCAGGGCAGGCCGGGGGTGGTGCTTGTGCCACCAGAATGCAGGGATGCCCCGGGTCCCCGTGTCCCTGAGCAGGGCCACCCAGCCCAGCCCCAGCCTGGCATCAGGGAACCTACTCTTCCTCTGTTAAATTGTTACATCATTGGTTATATATTACGTTAAATACAGTTAAGTGCTGTTCTTTTAATAAGTTATTAATTTTAAGATATAAATTTAGGTTACAGTGTAAGTTAAGTTCTGTAGAGTTTTAGGGCTCTCAAGCTTTTAGGCTATATTCATCTCTTCCCTCACTGTCTTTTTTCAGAGGCACTCACACAACACACACACAGTGCAAGTTCTCAGTTCATTTCTGGTTTGATTGCCCGGATTTCCTTGGTTTCATTGTTGCTTTTTTTCTCTTGGTGTGCCTGAAGTGTCCAGTCAGGAGCAGAGTGACTCTTGCCAAGGAACTTTGCTGTGCTGTCGCTTAATATTAAATCTGGTTTTTGCTGATCCCTTGCTGGGGATTTTTAAGTGCTCTCAAGCCCTCATTGGTAAGAGGGTGAAGCAGCCCTGGGCCAGGCTCTCCTCCTGGGGGACACAGCGATGCTGCCGGGGGGTCCCTGTCTCCCTGTCCCACCCCCAGGGCCCTGTCCCCCCTGTCCCCATGTCAGGCTCTGGGGGTCGATCTGATGGAACATCCTCTGGGGGAGGCTGTGGCACTGGGGTCAGGGGGGGGACCTGGGGGGACAGGGGACCCTGATGTGCATGAGCAGCGTTGGAGT
>JAKEPQ010000073.1:0-11218 GCA_024500445.1 Entomyzon cyanotis | reverse complement strand
TCCACTTCCTGTAGCAGTGTGTCTCTGCACTCTCCCCCCCCCCCCCCCCCCATGTAGCTTGCATTCCAGAAGTTTCTCCTTTGTTCTCCTTAGATCTGTATGTTATTGGTTC
This sequence comes from Entomyzon cyanotis, assembly GCA_024500445.1. Lineage (NCBI taxonomy): Eukaryota > Metazoa > Chordata > Aves > Passeriformes > Meliphagidae > Entomyzon > Entomyzon cyanotis. Next base: position 11,106 of record JAKEPQ010000073.1, on the reverse strand, counting down.
TTTTGAATTATGTATCCTCCCCTATCAGAAGCCTATTGGTGTGTACCCCTTTCCTTCTCCCCTCTGGCCCTCCCGAGTTGGCTCTCCGGAGCGAACTCCTCCCCTTTTCCCTTCCCTTATAATCCCCTGCCATCATGTGCTCGGGGTCGCAGTCTCTGGACTTTCAGCCCCTCTGCCTGTCCCTTGTTCTCCGTCCCCCTTCGCTGCCCCTGGACCCTCACCCGAAGATCCTAATAAATTCCCTGGAAGACCACAGACTGCATCCGTACATTTCTTCATTCCAACTTGTCTCCCTCTGAGCTTCTGTCCCCTGAGCTCCGCGCCGCTCCAGCGTGCTCCCCCGCTCCGGCGCAGCCCGGGGCGTGTCACGGCGCAGCCGACTGCCTTTCCATGTGACATTGGGGCTTTTGGCTGTTTTTCAGGGATGCAACGCCACACATGGTGCATTGGCCGGGAAACACATCTGCCGGGCGCGCTGGACCAAACTTCATCTCACCGAAAGCGCCGGATCAAGCACAGCAGCTTGAGCCGCCGCCATCGTCGTCCCGGCGAGGACCGCCGTGCAGCCAGACCATCGCCGCGTCGCTCCCGCGCCGCCCTGCTGCTGCGCGCCACGGCTTTACCATCTGTTGCCTTTCGGAGAGCGCGCATTTCAGTAGCGTGGGACTCTTGGGGACCCGGGAGAGACTTTCTGAAGAAAGTCCTTGCAAGCTCCCGGGAATCCTTGCCAAAGCTGGATTTAGTTGCTGGAAGGATAAGGCTCGACATAGAGGCTGTGGGGACCGGACTTCAGGGACCGTAGGCGCGGGCCGGGCTGAGAGACCAAAGGCGCGGACCGGACTGCAGTCGCGGAGACCAGCCATTGACCTGCAAAAGCCTGTGGAGATAAGTACCCCATTCCCTACTCCACAGGGGGCGGGCAGCTCTGCTAGTGTCTGCTTGTTTGTATTTTTAAGTTCTGGTGACCAGCTGTGAGGGCTGTAAGGACCAGTTATGACGTTATTGCGTCGGGTTTTTAGTTAAAGATTTCAGTTAATTCTAGAGTGCGGCGTCGGGTTTTTAGTTTCCCAAGTGTTTGAGCGGTTAGCAGAGCTCCCTTATTTCCCAGCTGATTCTTTTTACGTTCTCCATTCCACAGTTAGGCAAGGGTGGGCTCTGAGAGGCCGGCAACATGGGATGTGGGAACTCCCAGTTGTCTACCCCTCAGAAAGGAATGTACTTACAAGTTTGCTCCCTTTTTGAATTAGAAAATTTTATTTAGTTTACCTATGTTTGTAACTTCCCTTTTTCCCACCCTCCTTCTCCCTCTAACCCCGATGAGAGCAGCCAGCAAACTGCAACCTGTCCTCAGACACTAGGCTGCTTCCGTCTCCCAGGCTCTTTGCTGGTTTCTCCTTCCCCCTGCCAGAGTGAGACCGGCACCCTCACTCTGGCTCCAAACCCTAGTCCTCAGCCGTACCTTCTTTTCCTACCGTCTCCTTTCACAAAAGACCCCCTAAATGGCGACAGCTGTCAGTCTTTTAACACCAAGAGTTGCTCACAAAATAATTATGGGCAACCAATTAAAATCACCAAACACTGCCAGCCGCCTGAAAAATACTAATCGTGTTCTGAGCTATATTTCCTTAGGCAAAAAGATTCTTCCCCAATGGCTCAATCAGCAGTCTATGTTCTAATCAGCAGTCTATGTTCCAATCAGCAGCAGAAATCCAAGAAAAACTGCTGTCCAGCTCTGCCGATCTGCTGCAAGTTCATTTCAATTAGAAGTCTACCATCAGCCAAGGGAAATGCATACCAACACATAAGGACTCAGATAATTCCCTTCCTTTATTTTAAGACCCCCCTAATCATTGTTTAACCCCATGGGTTCAAACCAATAGATTTAACTGTAGAAAGTTCTGTTTGTACCTAAATATGTTTTGTTTAACTTTGTTTAGTTTAATTCTGTTAAGTTATTTTTAAATTATTTGTTAGCTCCTTCATTTTTCTTTTGTAAAGACAAAAGGGGGAAATGTAGCAGTGTGTCTCTGCACTCTCCCCCCCCCCGTAGCTTGCGTTCCAGAAGTTTCTCCTTTGTTCTCCTTAGCTCTGTATGTGTTTGGTTCTTTTGAATTATGTATCCTCCCCTATCAGAAGCCTATTGGTGTGTACCCCTTTCCTTCTTCCCTCTGGCCCTCCCGGGTTGGCTCTCCGGAGCGAACTCCTCCCCCTTTTCCCTTCCCTTGTAATCCCCTGCCATCGTGTGCTCGGGGTCGCAGTCTCTGGACTTTCAGCCCCTCTGCCTGTCCCTTGTTCTCCGTCCCCCTTCGCCGCCCCTGGACCCTCACCTGAAGATCCTAATAAATTCCCTGGAAGACCACAGACTGCATCCGTACATTTCTTCATTCCAACTTGTCTCCCTCTGAGCTTCTGTCCCCTGAGCTCCGCACCGCTCCAGCGTGCTCCCCCGCTCCGGCGCAGCCCGGGGTGCGTCACGGCGCAGCCGACTGCCTTTCGGTGTGGCATTGGGGCTTTCGGCTGCTTTTCGGGGACACAACACCACAACTTCCTGTACCTAAAAGCTAAACAAGGGCCTTAGTCTCCCAGTGATGATGTAAGTGAACAGAAGGAAAACATAGGTCTTAATAAGTAAGTGTTCCTGGGCAGGAGAGTATGATTAAGGAGCTTTAGGAAAAAGGAAAGTGTATCGTGTGGTATGAGAGAGGTTGTTACCTGTTATACACCTCTGGGAGATAATACCTCCCCTGTTCTCTTCGTTCTGCAGAGGCTTTCACACAAAGCTTTCCTCAGAGTATTTTCTGTTCATGCCTCTCAGCAAAATTCCATCAAGTTTTTAGCAGCTCTCAAGAGACATTTGAGCCCAAACTGAGAAAAGTGTTCTGGACAGAAGTAATATGAAGAGATTCTAGGTTTCATCTGACTCAACTCTTGCTTGTAGGTTTCTGCAAGTTCTGCATTCATAATTTCTGTTATATGATAACTGAAGCGATGATGAAATTTTCAATAGTTAATTGGCTTCTTGGAAATTTTGAAATTTTAAAATCTCTGATAAACTAACACATGATTAATACAGGAAAACAGAATTATAATTCCTCTCCCTGAAGCCTTCAGTCCCTCTCTGCCATTTCTACATTTCTATTACTCTCCTACCCAGATCACAGGGTACCAGTTTGCTGTATTAATGAGATTGAACGATGAAATGTTTGTTACATCATTTGTAGAGATTTTAAATAAAGTTCTTGTAAAAATCATGAAGCCATATGAAATGTAACGAACATTTAAACCTTTGGTTTAACACCTAAGTTTTATCAGGCCTTTCAACATGAGCAAATTGAGATCTCTTCAGGTGAATTTAAGACTTGGCTAGAAGCAACAATTGCTCAGAGCACATAGACTTGGTAAGTAACTGGTGGTAGAGTACATGTGTAGAAAAATCTTTAGTGCATGCAATTTCCCTTTCTCTGTCTCTTTCCTTATATTTCTTTTCTATCTTTGTCTTCTTTTCTATTGTAATAGACATGTTGTAGCAGTCAGAAAGACCTGCGGGACCACTTCTGTGTTTTACTTCAAGTCCCCTTTACAACATTCTCTCTGAAGAAAAGAATTCTAAAGGGAACTAAATGTTATTTGTCTGAAGATAACTTGGTGATCATTTTTTCTTCGTTTGTAACCAGAACAAATGTTAGTTCTAGTCAGTCTTCAGGGAACTTTTTAACACAGCAAAATAGTTGTTACTGTTTGTGCAATTTCCAGTCATATTTGCTTATTTTATATTGACTTTTGATGTCTCATTTCTGCATCTTTTCTTTTTAGACTTCACTAAGTCTTCCAGACACCTCTATTACAAAAAAAACCCAAAAACATTTATCGTCATTTCTCTGAAGGATTTAATTTGTGTACGATTTTTTTTCCTTTTTTTATAGCAGAGGATAAAGGACTATTCAATGCAAATTTTCATTCTAACATGGCATATCCATTCTTAGAGAAAAATACAATTTAGGACTTGTTTTTATATCCAGAGCTTTATTAACATTATGCATTTTGACTTTTTTATCAAATACTTTAGAAATGAAGATGAAAACATGCCATCAAAAACAAGTCTTGTAAAGCAGTACTGAGCGGTTAGAGGAACTAACTCATCATCAAATCAGCCACAGAGGCAAGCACAATAAAGTGATCCTTCCCCTTTCCTGGGCTGATACTTAAGGATAAATCTTTTAATAGTACACATAGTCCTGAAGTTTACTTGAAGCTCTCAGGAAAGTGTAGAGAAATAGCCAAAGGACATTGCAGAGAGATGTGAACATGGAACACCATTTCAGATGTTTTTATTGCAGACCTGGGGCAATAGCATGTGTAAAATTTTTGTCTTAATCAATGCTTTTCCCACTTGAATTTAAAGAAGTCCTGACAGTTGTTCCAGTTTAATTATTACATTGTTCATTTGGATAATATAAATGCACAATTCTAGTTAAAGCATCAGGTGATCTTTGCCAAGTTCTGTGCTGCTTTTCTCACTGGTTTCATTACATGACACTGGCACTCCTAGGCACTGATAGCAGCTTCACTTCCAGCCTACCTCGAGAGGCAGTGCATTAAGCTTCACATCACACTTTAAAGTGTGACAAACTCAGAAGCAGGGCTCACCTGAAAGCAAAGGACTCAGTCCCCTGGTGAGCTGGAAAGGGAGTTCAGGGTTGTTATGAGTAGGAAGCAAAAGAAAGGCTCAGAGTAAGACTTGGATCACACACTGCCTCTGTGAGCTGAGATCTCCACTGGAGAGCAAGTCATGCATGTGCTGTGGGGAAGTTTAACTTTATGTTATGTCACACTGGCATTGCATACATTTTATTTTACTTAAGTGTCTGAATGTAATTTAATTGTTCCTGCTGTTGAAGAGAGGCCAAGTCTGGGGGGAATATCTATGCCAAATGACCTAAAGTATGTAACTGGCACTGGGCACAGTAAGTTATTCTCTCAAGTGTTACTTGGGCACTCGCAGCTCTTCATCTGCTAGCTTCTGCCTAATACTCTCACATGGGCTTATATTGGGTTACTGATAAAGCGGAAACCTACATGCAGGATGTCTGAAATTGTATTTTAATTCTCTTGGCACAGTAAGGTGATCCTTTTCCAGAATCACTTGAAAAACTCTAAATAAACAGAAACAAGAACAGATTGCTACATCTTCATCTTTATATGCATTGTTACAATGGACTTGACATCCCATATGATTTTCTCTAATTTATGTTCTGTTCCATTTTTTCCAAGAATTATGCTACTTGCTTGGTTTGTTATCCTGATTATTATTTTAAAAAGAAAGCAAATCATCACTCTCCTAAGTGTCTTCTTGTGCCTCTGTGCCAACTTTTACAGTTTTGTTCCTCGACTTGTAACACATGACATCCAAAAAATCTGATCCTGGCTTATTCACTTTCCCGGGTGATTTCCAAGTCACTTTGTTAAAGCTTTACTGCTTTAGTAGCAAAGAGTAGAAGAGTTTTTAGTTTTCCATCACCTCTTTAACATTTTGGTTTCCAATTTAACGCTTGTTTTACCTCTGTAACTAACTACTTAAAAAACATCCTGTTTTTTTTAATTTGGTTAATATCTACCCAGAAGTCACTGTTTTCATGAAGTTTAATAAATTGTGTTGTGCTATGCCTTACATTTCTTATGCTGTCAATATGAATGATCATCACAATTAGATGCTATAAGGTCGGTAAAGATAATGTTGATTACTATTCATTAAATTACTCACATTTGAAATAATTGTACCTTTCTCCAATGTTTAGTTCTAGGAGAGCTTTATTTAGTCACCTGGTACTTTCTGATAATTCTCTCTTCATGAATATTAAATATCCCCATAGACAATAGTTTCAATATTATCTTTAATACCTTTTACATAAGACAATTCAGTGTGCCTGAAAACTGCAATATTTGAGCTATAAGCCATTTCTGAGGGAAAGTGTTAGGCTTCAAGAGCCCTTGGCTTTGGCAGGAAGTTTTCTCTGCAAACCTGAATTCACACACTGTTTAGTTCTTTCTCTGCAGCAGTGTGTCTGTGAAGCTTTTCTATGAAAGATGTAACATGCAATTTCCACCTCTTTCTTTGGAGAGCTGGAAGCTTTTAGGTTACTGACTGTCTTGCCCTATATATTTCCTTATGAGAGAAAGGGACTTGCTACAGATATCCTCAGCTTCTTTGATGATGAACTTAACAACAATTTGTAGGCTAAACTCTATATTATAACAACAGAACAAGATTTTTTTAAAGTAATTTTCCCTTGCAAGATTTAAAGCATGAATATTGAAAGTGTTTGTGATTTAAATATACTATTTTATCAGCTATAGGATTGATGGGTGAGATACAGATGTAAATTACTGTCATAGCATAGTATATATATTTCTGTTCAAAGACTGAGAAATAATGAATCCTACTCTTACATAATAATTCATTATAGCCTCCAGTTTCCCAACATCTACAAATCTTTCCTAGTGGTTTAAGTGAAGGTCTGAGACCTGCAAGTGAGTGTGACTCAGAACATATGAACTGCACACTCTCTGTATCACACCAAGAGGAAAGTGGGTACAGACCTAGACAAGAAATTCTGTGTCATCTTTACAGTCCTTGGAAACTGCAGGCAACAGTGGAACTGCAAATTACAAATAGCAGTAGTTCTTTCTTATAACTAATTGCATTTTTTTCACAGTTGTTCAAAGGCTTTTTTCAGAACAAACATTTCTTGATGGCTAGAAACCTTCCTCTGATATCTACCTTAAATTTATTCATAGTCTATTTATACTCATTTGTTCTTTTCTCAAAATCATCCTTAAACTTTAATAGCTCTTTGCTTTCCCTGGTTCTTATTCACTTGAACAAATTGATAGAGAACAGTAAACACCCCTTTCCTCTCTCTGGATTAAACAGGCCAATCATTTTTAGTATCCTAAATCAGGGTCTCCAGTCACCTGTTTATCCTTGTAGTGTTTTTGTGCAGGTGTCCTTTTCGAAATTGATCTTTCCTGAATGGCATATCAGGTTGACTATGAACAAATAGTCATTTCAGACACTCTCAATTGCAACACACATGGGTATTTGTTTAAATTAGAGGCTGAAAGCTGCCATCTTCAGTGGTAATGTTGCAGGATTAAAATAAACCAGTCCTCAAATGTTTTGAGACAAGGGGATCACTGTTTTGAAAGGTAGGATGGAAGACAGAAGATGATATCTGCTCATTCCCTGAAATCTCAATCATATCCATTTACTTATTTTCAATAATAGACATTTGGCAAGGCTTTTGAGGCAACAATGAGTCTCCTGGTTACATGGCTTTGCACTGCAATCATGCAGGTTTTTTCCTGCATGCAATTTTCTAACACAATGACAAATAGCACCACATTTATTAAAAAAGCAAGCTCCTAAAATGCATATATTACTTTGCATCTGAAATGCAATTTTAAAACAACCAACGTATCTTTTGTAGCTGGAATCTGGAGACACCAACAATTGTTATACAAGAGGGGGAAAAAATTACAACTGTTATAGAGGCTTTTCTGGGTGTCCCCTGTCTGCTAATGCCAAAGGCACTTTAGTGTTCAAAAACCTCTGATTACAACCAATTTCACTCATTATTTTTTCATTCAGGATTTATATAATTGCAGTTGTCTCCTTTCAGGACAATGCTATGTCAGTCTCAGCAATGGATATACAGAGAGATGAATGCTAACCCTATACACTATACATTGCTGTGAAATCAGACAAGAAGTTATCATAGTCCAGAACAAGAGAGTTCAAAGTACATGGTTGTGGCTAGCACAGGTCTTTCCCATGAGAATTTTCTCCTGTGTTTTTATAAACAAAGATAAAGTTTGGATGTTATTAAAAACAGTGTCTCGAGATTTGGACAGTTCAGGCCTGGCCAATCAGGCCTAGGGGGAGGTTTCTGACTGACCAATCTGGGTGACCTCTGAAAAGTCTATATAAGTTGGAATCAAAATAATAAAGTTCTCTTTTCTTTGCTTGCCATGCTGAGAATCCGGGTCTTTTCTCTGCTAGCGGCTCAACAGCGACATATGGTTATAGGTAGTTTTGTCAATTTCTGCACAGTTACATATAATACAGGGGAGAATATACCTTGCAAAGCCAAAACACTGCTTCAGTGCAACAGCAGAAGGAACAATTTGATAATTTTTGAAACATATAGAAAGATTTAAATCTCTGAAGTCAGTTCTCGTAAAAATATTATCTTACTATGATCCATTTGAGCAAAAACATTATGCTATAAACTTCTATTTGTTTTTCTTGTTTTAGATATAGAAGTTGTTTGGTCAGTATATATAAAAACCTACTGAAAGAGAGTTTTGAGCACAAGAAATACCAAAGTTTTTCTTTTCCAAAACTTGAGACATAGACACCCAAAAGAACACATAGCTGTTAAAGGTTGGCAAATCTGAAGGAGACAATGTAAATGGAAAATAAAGCTTTTTATTTTTTTTTTTTTTTTTTGAGCTTTGATTTCTGTTTTTTCTTTCTAGCATTCTATTATCAAGTAATGCATGTGCAAGACAGAAATGGAGTTCATTTCTCAGCAATGCTTTTCTATAGTTACATCACCGGCACTTCCTATTCCTTTAAAAAGGAAGTTATCTGAAGACTTTTCTTTTGAATCAAAGATTTTCTAGTTTGGGAGGGAGGTAAGTCAAGTTATTTAATCTTTTCTCACATATGCAAATTTAATGCAAATTTTTAAATAAGATCCAGACAATTTTCACAATATATTCCAGCCTTGTAAGTGGTATCACTAGTTTTTATCTGTTTCTCTCTCAAAACCCCTTATGCACAGTCATTTTGAAATTCTTGTTACAAATTTTGTTGCTAACCCTGTCTGGCTGTTACCAAAATTTGAACATATGGGCTGTCATATCAATAGCTTTCATCCTTCATTAATAAATTTGTACAGCTGTATACTTATTAACTTTGCCTTTCTCTTTTTAAGAGGCAGGAGCCAGATGAGTCGTGAAGGCTCAGGGGAACTTAGAACTAAAGACAGAGATACGCTCTTAAAGCACTTAGAAGAAGTATTAATTACATTATAGCTTTTTAGAAACTCGGTGTGTCAAATACACCCACCAGAGATCTCACTATGGCAAAATCAATACAGTTCATGAAAAGCCTGCCTTTATTTTCATTTTACATATGGAATGACTAAGACCCTCAGGCAGATAAATACTAAATCAGTACAGTTAATTTGCTATAATTGAAACTCTTGTCCCTGAAAACATGAAGGAAAACCAGGGGATTTTCAAGTGTTGCTGCTAGTTTTCAAAGCTGTGAAGCCAAGAGAAAACATGATGAATCGTGATAACTGTCTCTTCAATATGGACGTTCTTTTACTGTAGATATATGAATGTAAAAATGTAAATATTCTCTGTGGTGCACATATATGAATACTTGTAATTAGTATTTTCAGTAATATACAGCAAGGAGAAACATTAGTAACAACAGTTCAAATAAATTTTAAACATCAAGGTCAGCCTAGAGTAGAAAAGGAAAGACTATGTGAAAGACCCCTTTTGGTAATACCATCAGGAAAACTACATCTCATTAGCAATTAGGAACTCAATATGTTGAGACAGACAGCAGAAGAAGCTTGAACTATGTGGAATAAAACCTTGCTGAAAAAACCTGAGCTTACAGTTGAGTGCTAATGTTGAGTGCTAAAGAACTGGCCCAAATCCAACTACAGTTTCCACCTTGCCAGGAGAGACAAGTCAAGAGGGTATTATCAGAGAGAAGAGATCTTTTAAGCTTTCACTTAATGCTGCTTCCTCTTTTCTTCCACTCCCTGGAGGTAGGAGCAGCAGCCAGGTGAGGTGTCTGGGTACCACTTGCTGCTCTCACATCAATTCCTCATCTTTTCCTGGGAAGGGACAGCTAGATGGAGTGTCACACTGGCCTAAATCTCATTTCAATACTGTCCATGGGCTCACAGTAGACTGTATGCAGAAACTAAATGCAAGAAAATCTACAAGAAATGCTGTTATAGCAAACAGCTCAAAGTCCCACAGAAGGAAAGTGAAAACTTGCAGAACTAAACGTAGCAAAAATACATTAATCCACAAAGTTTGAGGACCAACTCATTACAAGAATATTTTGTGGTACTGGTGAATGTAATTTCTTTGTTTGAATTAAAATCTAATTATGTGTCTCTTTTTTCAACTACAAAAGCACCCAGGTATATTCTTAAGGCAATAAATAGGGAATTTGGTAAAATTCCACATTGATTTTTTAGCTTTGTGTGACATCCTAAATGGAAATACTTTCCAAAGATTGTAATAGACTCCCACAATGAAATATAGATTAAATGTTTATATTTACAACTTAAGGATTAAAGCCATATAAATAATATAATTTTGTTCAAATCAGCGTAAAGAAAAGGTCCCTAATTTTATACAGGTTCTCTCCCTAATGTCCAACATTTGGGGCCAGACTAAATATAAACATTTTTTCATCTGGCAATAAAGACTACTATTACTAATATTTGTTTCTGTGAAAATTTGTAGATGATTATTGCTACTTTTACTATGTTCTGTGTAATTAAGATAGGTATTATGACCCTTCTCTGCATCGTACACAGACAATGGTGGAGGAAAAACATGTTAAAAGGACAAATCTGTCTGGAAATTTAAGAGAGTTTTTCTGAGCAGACCTGCAGCGGCGCGGACTCAAAAGCAGCCTCCCCCATACTGCCTGGGGGAGGCTGCTCCCGAGCCCAAGCATGCCGAGAGGGCTCTCAGCGGCCACGGGCTGTGAGGCTGTTTCAGATGCGATCTTTGCAGAATCGTAGCAGGTCGAGAAAGGCAGCTTTTCCATTTCAGGTTTCCAAGCGGTTTATTAGGGTAAGAAGGGGGGGATTGGGGAACAGGGGAGAGGGGAGGAGAGGCAGGGAAGGATGTGAGCTCCATGGAAGCCAGAATCAAAGAGAGCGGTTCTGGGTCCCGCCGGGCCTTTATCCATGGGGCCGGGAGGCGGTGCTGACTCACATTAGCCAGTCAGGGAGAGTCAGAGGGGAGGGATTAGGGGGAGGGAAATGCACTACAACA
>JAKEPQ010000072.1:0-24492 GCA_024500445.1 Entomyzon cyanotis | reverse complement strand
TAGAGCTGGACTGAAAAAAATATTAATGGATACATTGAGCAAAAAAATTCTATACAAATTCAAGAGAGACAGACCTTTGCTTTATAACTCAATATAAATGTTCTCATTTTGATCACCACTAGTCCTTCTTATTGTAGAAAAGCCATTCCAGGATGAATATATGTATATATACACACACTTATATATCTATATATATAGAGATCAAGGCACTACAGCTATTTAACCCTCATTATCTTGCATTTTTTTACAATTACAGAAATTGATCAGATATTTTCCTCTCTATTACCTACAGAGATATATTAAATAAATAGTAAACAGAATCAAACAGAAATCAGTCAGAATCTTAAATATGTAGTTATTATATCCTGTGTCTGCTGTTACCTCCATCCTGCTTTTCTGATCTAGAGTATGTGTCAATCCAGTGACAGATCATAGACTGAATCCAAAGTTGATATTCATCTGAAATATTAAATTGTCCCATATGAACATGTTCCATTTCCCCCTGCCCAATTTATGTGGTACAGCTTATCCTAATTTTTGTCCTACTCTGTGCTTATGTTCTTCATAGAAATATTCACTGAAATATAAGTCAATGTGCCCAAAAACTTATTAAACAGCACAGGGGATGTCTTTGAATAATAATTACTGATTTATTAAATATTCCAAACTACAGAGGTCAGAAACTACAGAAATCATATTCCCTTTACAGAAAAGCAATCCATTCAGTTGTTTTGGTGACACCTGCCCAGCTTTTTCCATTTATTTTACAGACAATACTAATCTCATCCTGGATTGTTGTGAGAATCTGTTACAAACCAAAGAGAAAGTCTGTTTCTCTCTTGTATTTGGGAAAGTGTTAGATATGTTTAAAAGCAGAAAAAGAAAGGCACATGCAACTCTTTTTGTCAAAGTAGATGTCATTCAACCATCTAGTGTGTCAAACAAGGATATGTAGGGCCAGGATCAGCATGCTGCACCAATCATCTCTAATACCCACCATATGCCTTTAAGGATGGAAAATGTGACATGTGACAGATCACTGCAGATGAACAGGGAAAGATAATGACTATTGGAAGATGTTCTCCACAGCTCCCTCCTGCTCCTCATTGCAGAGCAGGACTGTAAGAGAAGTCAAAGAAAGTGGGTGACATAAGATGCTTCTTTCATAGGCTGCCTTTTTCTATTGTGAGTGTTGTGTTTTCATTAATATTAATTTAATCATTCCTGATCTACAGCAGAACAAATGAATTTTAGGACATCCAGCATTTCATCATAAGCAGTTGTTAAAATGAGAAAGAGAACCATTTCCTTAAGAGAAACACTATTTAAGAAAAAAATTCTCTTTTAAATTTTTAATTTTAAAATTTTCATAGAAGAAGAAAACTGTTGTATGGGGACAAGAGATAATAAACAGCACCAGGATGTATGTGTGATGCTAGTTTACATTTTTGTAGTTTCTAAAAATGCCGTGTGAATGTTGTGTTCGTGAAGACAATAGAATTCCTACACACTCCACAGCAAAAAGTCAGTCCTCCACTCCCTGCCCACACCTAAAGTCACACATCTATGTAATTTTTATCTTAAAGTTACATTTCTTGAAGAAAGATTAGAATTTCCCCTTCAAAAATGCTTCAAAATCTCAACATTTCAGAGCAGTTAAGCTCTGGCATGAGATTTGGTTAATTTTGAGCACCATTGCAGAAGACTTAATTCATAAGAGCTTATACATTTTCCTCTTATTACACAGACAAGATTTCCTTGTGCTTCTCCTGGGACTCATTTTTTTTTGTCCCAGATCTCCTCTGGGAAACGTGGAAATTAACCTTTACCAGTCCTGTGTGTTTTCTAAATATCATGCTTTTATGGTTTCTCTAGAGATGTTTGGGAGCAACTATGATCTTCCACTTATAACAAGAACTTCATGTTCTGTTGTGAAATCATATTCTCCCCAGGAGTCATAGCAGCCCTTTCCTCTGGAACCTCTTTTATAACTTCTCAACCTTTTAATGACAATTAACCCATCAGAGCTTTACCCTGAGATCTATAGCATCCTGACTTAACACTGCATGCAGAATTTGCAGGCCAGAACAAAAGACAACCTTCAAAATGCCAAGACAGTTGATGAATGCAACATTTCTAAGCATTCGTTTTCTTTCAATCTACATGTAAATATGCATTGTTTCTGAGGTTAGCAATATACAGCAGTAAACACCATAAAGACTGGGAATGCATCAAACAGGAAAGATATGTATTTAGAGTGAATGTATTGCCTTTTAAAGTACACGTTTGTGAGCACATGCAGTGACAGTCTCTTTGTCCAAAGTAATGAACATATTGTTTCTCATTTGAAATTGAGGTAAAAAGGCTGGCTGAAGGTAAGGTCTTCAGGTGATGTGACTTGTAACAATGTAAATACCTGTCTGTAAAAGGAACAAAAAGAGAATCCCAACAAATGAAGAAAACGGAGGCAAAAAGAAAACTGTGTGCATTATTCTCAGGATTGGAGGCTGTTTTGAATTGGAAAGGATCTTTAAAGCTCATCTAGTTAGTTCCAAACCCCCTACAGCTGACAGGGAAAATACATCAAGTAATACTGAATGATGAGAGTAAAGTGTTGTCGTTAACAAGAGAATTGGTCTAAACAGGACTACTTCAAGACTAAGTAGTCTTGTTTGGACCAAAATAAAGGCTACATCAGCAGTGGCTCAGCAGAATTTCCAGCATTTGAAGTTTTTGAATTAGTAATGCAACATGTCAGGATTTCTCACAATAGTATTAAAAATACCAGTATGTCAAATAATAATATTATGTAATATTATATGGTACTAATAGTTAATAATATTATATACTACTACTACTATTAATAATAATAATCATCATCATCATCATATTACTTCATTTAGAAAGAAAAAAAAAGCAACAACCAACCAAGAAAAAGACCCATCCTCTAAAACAAAACAACCCAAAACTTTAAGAGTTTGTCTAGAAGGAAGTAGAGGTTGGATATAATTTACTAAAAAAATAAGAACTGCTATTCTTGTCATTGCTCTTTTATTCTTCTGAGTATTTATCTTCTCTCCTATGTTCTTAAAGTAGCCTCCACTTGCATTGGTGGTGAAGAACAGAAATACAACTGAGCTCACTGTTTGTGATAGTGTCATCCCAACATGAAAGGACAATATTCAAGGAGTATATAAATAACGAGCATGATACTTAGTCTTTTAAGAAGTTCCTAATTTCTTGTGCTCACAGAGGTAGATAAAACCAGAACAAACCTAATATTCCTATGTTAAATAAGATGTCACTAATCAATAATACTCTCTTCTGGTATGATAGACTGAGATTCAGAAATTTCAGGTGAGCTCAAGGCATGCCAGGTACTGACACACTGCATCATCCACAAGACTGTTTCCTGAAATCTTCTGGAAATCTTCCTTTAGAATCTAATTGGGACGCCTTTATCAGAGCCCAGCTGGAAAACCTGGATGGGTCCAGTTCTTTAATCTTGATCCTCGCAAAGCCTACCCTCCTACATGCACAGAAGAGATTTATGTGTGTTGTGCCTGGGCAAAAATGACAGTCCAAGGTTCAGGGAAGTACAGCATCTTCTGAATTGTTTCAGGTTTCCTCATCACTGGCTGGTAACATGCTCATCTACATTCTGCAACACACCCCACAGAAGTTCTTTGCATGGGTACCTTGTGTGAAAAGACTGTAGTGAAATAAACTACTCAGCTGTCAATCAGGAAGGTCATAATTACTCAATTGATATGGGCAGGGAAAGCTAAAAAGTCTAAGCAAGAACAAAGGTCTCTGTTCTGTTGGACTGTATAGTTCATCCACAAAGCAAAGAGACAGTCTTTTCTCCAAAACAAAGAATTTCAGTGGAGGAAAAGGAAGATATCCACGTCTCCTCCACAAGAGGTTGAAATATTTTAAGAGGGATTCTTCTAAAAGGAATCTATGACTTACATACACCCATAAACAGAAATAAGTTGAAAGAGAGGTCACCCAGAGAATGTTTTGTGTGTTATTGACATTTAGAAATAGAAATATGTTCTATTTACCTAGTAATCAAGAAATATTTGTACCCACTATATTATGTAGACAAGGAGCTCATGAGCATAAAAGACATCTAAATTGACTGTCTTCACTGGCTGAATCAACAACATTGAAGCAAAGACATGCAGTCATTCCTTTTTTAGGAAGAAAATTTGGAACTTAAGACCCCCTGTAGCAACGTGGGGTTTTAGGATTCCATGCGCTCCTTTGTCCCTCTGCTTCGTATACCATTGGTTCATTTTGAAATATGCTCTGCTGTACCCCGAAATCTATTGGTGGGTTCCCTATGCCTGTCTTCCCTTCAGACTACCCGGGACTGGCTCTAGGGGAGACAGTCCCTCCCCTTCCTTTCCCTTTATAAGTTGATGTCCGGATCAGCTTGAGGTCTTCCATCTCCGAGCTGCTAGCATCTGCTACCTGCCTTGTCTCCCTTCCCCCTTCTCCTTCCCTGCAACCCCCTTTTCCAGTTACCCCAAATAAACCTCCCTAGCAAAACAGAGATGGACTCCAGTTCTTTTCTTAGTCTCACTATATTCCTGCTGAATTTATGTGGTTTGAAGACTCATGCCATGCCGTGGAACCTCGGGGGCTGCCCACACCAGATCCGGTGGGATTAAACGGACCAGGGACCCCGGTCTGGGGGGAAGCCGCCCTGTGCAGCCCTCCCAGACCCTGCTACATCAACCCCCCTCATATATGATCCCGTTTCAGAAAAAATGGTTTTGGATTAATGCCAAGCTGTTTAAATAATGCATCAAATATATGGACAGCAGTATTGCCACCTATTTTCAAAATACATAACAGGAAGATGGAACGGTGGAAGCAAATCAATGCATGAAGACTTATGTGGTGAGAGAGATTCAGAGCTGTCTATAAAGAAAGGTTACCAGCAGAAAATATCAAGTCCAGTTGAAAGTTACTGAAAACTCTCTTTTGATCTAACATTATTATACCTTCCCACCAGCAGGACTCAGAAGGGAGAATATCAGAAAACCCTTCATTAGCATTTGCTGTATGCTCATTACCACAAGAGCCACAGTTTGCAACAGAGTTCCAGGCAAATGGACTTTTCCACTGGTCACACATTTGGCTGAAATTTAATTACATCAAATTACATAAGATTTTCCTAATCACCAGTACAAAAGTTTACTCCTTCACTCTACCTCCAGCCTCACATCACTTCTTATGAAGGAAGGTTTAACCATACCTTCAGAACACAGCCAAAGACCTCTCAGTGAGTTCCAATTTTTTTGAGTTTTCTCAGTGTAGGAATTTTCTTAAATTTTTGGAAAGTTATAGAACCATAAAATCATAGAACGCTTAAGATTGGAAGAGACATTAAAGATCATCTGGTTCCAGTCTCCCTGCCACAAGCAGGGACACCTTTCACTAGACTGGGTTTCTCAGAGCCCCATTCAACCTGGTCTTGAACACCACTGGCAATGAAAAGTCCACAGTCTCTCTGGGAAAATAAAGAAAAAAAGCCCCAACCACTCCAATTCTCTCAGCTTGTGTTAATAGGAGAGGTGTTGTAGTCCTGTGACCAAGTCAGTGGCTTTCCTCTGGACTCAGTCCAACGGATCTACATCTTTCTCATGTTGGAGGTCCAGAGCTGTTTGCGGCACTTCAGCAGAGCAGAGCAGAGCAGAATTAACCCCTCAACCTACTGGCCACACTGCTTTGGATGCAGCCGAGGATGTGGTTAGCTTTCTGAGCTACAAGTCCACATTGCTGACCCTTACTGAGTTTTTCACCCACTAATACCCACAAATATTTCTTTCCAGGGATAATCTTGATCCATTTTCCTCTCAGCCTGTACTTTGGCATGGGATTGCTCTGACTCAAGCACAGGACCAAACCACTGAGACAGCTGGTAAACAAATTGCATCAATAATAATAGGCTTCCAATAACTGCTCCAACAGTGATTTCTTTTTTTGTCCTATATCTGTCAGAGGAGTATGACTATCACACAGAGAATATGTGATCTGCATCTTACCCATTTCCCATTAAAAGTCTGAGGAATTACTTGCATTTGCTTCACAAGTTATGGTCGTCTGGACTAATCCCATAAAATCAACACCCATGAATTTAAACAGACGGATGTCTCAAAGGCCAAAATATCACTCTTTTGAGAAAGTGATAAATACCAGAAATTGACAGAACATTACTTACTACCTTTTTCAATGACAGTCTTGTTGCTAGACACTAGTTTCTAAAGCAGAAGTTCTCTCTGCATGAGGGACCAAATCAGTCTTATGTGCCTTCTATAACAACCCGCCTGTGATCAATGAAAACGAATTCTATGACATCTGGCCTCTGTTGCAGGGGACTGGGGGTGTATCAACAGACAATATAAATTCAGAAAGAAAATTCTACATCCAGAAAGGTAAGAAAAAAACTAAAGAAAAGGCTTACATTCCTCTAGTTTGGTGACTATTGCTTTCTTCAGCTTATTTTTTTTTATTGTGTACTTTTTAGATTTGATCATATATCCAGACCTCACTTCCAGAATATCAAATGCAGAACTCAAAAATGAGAAATGATCTTTTGTATCATGTCTGAGAACTACATTGGCTTTGGATTTGTGATCTCCTTTGGCTTTGGGGAGTGAATATTTACATATGGGGAACAGTTTCGGCAGCCCTGGAAACCCACAAATATTTCTAGACATAATTCTGCCTCCAGCCACATTCATACAGTATTAAATCTAGACCTATTCCAGATTTACAGGGAAAAATTGAATTTTTTTTCTCATTATAGATTCTGTTTCTTTGGCAGTAGAATGGGCCAGAGTATGCTAACAAATCTGCAGACAAAGGAAAGAAAAAGTTCACTCTTTTCATGCATATTGGGTAGAAAATATCATTCAATAGTTATATTCACAGGGGAAAGGAGAACAGATGTAGAAGAGACATTTTATATCTTTGTTGCTCTGAAAGTTATGGTGATAACAGTGCCACTTATACATATATTTATCCCCAATGCTTACAACTGTGATTCACTTTAACTTTCCAACTGTTCAGGCATGTGGGTATTTGTTACAGTAATGCAAACCCATTGCCACTCAGATTTAAACCACACATTTCTTTTTTATTTCTTTTCTGGCTAACAGCCCAAATCCACGCAGCAGGTGCTGTCTTAGGAATGTCACCATCTAATAAAAGTACTGTAACATAACACAGAGCCAATAAAAATTTCTTTGCATAGACTTTGTTTTTCCTGACAGACTGGATTCCTAATAAGACAATGTCTACGAGATCTAAAGAAGATGAAAATATAAGCTTTATTGTTAAGTAGATAATTTTTCTCCCTTGTTTAGACAATGAACTCAGATATCAGGTGACAGAAGCTATGTGAGATTTGTACAAACCTTTCTCTGTCAGCAAAACATGCAGGGAAATGGGGAACCCTGACATTGCATGTTGTTTTCATTATTTCTTAGTGAAAACTATGACTCCATTCATGGTTGGATAAAGGATTTAATCAAGGAAAATAAATTAAAACGAGAGGACTGGGGTAATCAGCAATTGTTTGGTAAAATATTTGCAGATTCATTTTATCTATAAGATCTGCATGGATGTAATTCACAAATTTTGAATTGGTTAGGATGCTGCTTTAATTTGTCTATTTTGTAATGCAGAGAACTTCCAGGCAGATTTAATCTGAGATATGATTTAAACACCCTGTACTTCATAAATCCCATATACACAAAACTAATTAGCAGTTCAAACAGAGGAAAGATTTCAGCTTTCAGCAATATTTTAGAGGCCCTGAAACTGGGAACAAAAGTCATTAGACATCAGACTGAAATACTGAAATGCAGACACAACAGTATTTTCAAGCTGGATGAACAGAGAGTGGCATTACATCCCTAATGACTGTTTACTTCAGCTGTAGCTGCTATTCTAATTGACTTTTTCATTTTTTTTCAAAGACAGACTTTCAAACAAGGTTCAGAGGTGGAATATGTTAAAAAGTTATATTCAACAGAATAGGATGCAGAAGGTATAAATACATATGTTTCTTCTTCTTTGAAACCTCCTTCTAGCTCCCAATCTATTCTGGCTCTGCAAGATATCTAAAAAATGTCATAAGGTAAAAAATGTTATTTTTTGGTGTCCAGAGGTAGATAATATTAAACTAATCACTTAATTTGAAGTATAGTTTTCAGTGTAGTAGAATAGGTCATGTTCAAGTGCATGGTATTTAATTTTGAGAATTTCTAACAGAAAGTGTTCCTGCCCAGTGCAATGCTTTTGCTTATGCAAACAAAAAAATTCACTTTTGCAATATGGACATATACAGGCTACTTTCTCTGTAAAAATATCATTTATCTTTGGAATTATATATTAAAATTGTATTTAAAAATTTGTACCAAGATGTCAAAATACCTCAGAAACAGGAATTATATTTCAGAATGTGTTGACAAAATAATCATAACCAAAATAAAGATGAAAATACCGTCATAGAGTGAGTTGCTATAGGGAAGTACCCTCATTCAAGACAGCAATCTTAACATGAATATGTAACTCCCAGAAATCAGCAGTGTTTAAGCACAGTTAAAAACCAAAATTTTCCTGACTCAGGGCCATTTTCCTAAAATCGCTGCCTTAGCTTTGCATAGAAGATAAATTTTTCTTTTCATAATGTTATTACTCCTACTATGAAGAGACTTAAACAATATATCAGGACGTTATTGTGTTAGTTCTATATATTCATATAATGAAATAAAGTGTCCTACTAATTGAATAAATAAAATAAAGTCTTCCCTTTTTTAAAGACTTCTTAGAAAGAGGTGGATACAAGAATCAGTTAACAATAGCAGAAATCTCCCCTACGTAATAGAGCATACTGATATGCAATATAATCTCAATCCATTATAACAAAACACAACATGCATAATTGGGTTTATGTAGTATTGCAGATAAGTAAGTCTGCCTTATTAGTTTAATTCTGACCTATGCTTTTACAAGTAGTCTGACCATCTTCCAAAACATGTGACTTTGTTGAGTGAAGCAGATTTAATTGGGCAGAATTACTCCATAGATGTGTATAAAATTAAAGGTTAATATAACACTCAGTCAAATATTAATGTACAAATACCTTTGCATGTTACTCAACACGAAAGCATCTGAGCACTTAATAATGCGCACTGTTGTGGTGGTTTTGATTGGCCCGAAACATCAGTAAAGTATTTTTTAACATCTAGGAGAAATTTGGACCCCTCAGAAGCTGTTGTGGTAGGCCTGGGGAGGTGTCTGAGGAGTGGGGAGTGGCACAAAGTTGGCTCCTGTGTGTCATGAGTGAAAGTTCTGGAAGTTTTTACATCAAGCCCAGCAGAGCCAATCTCTGATGGCTCTGAAGGTGATGGACATGCTGCCGGCCAAGTTTGGGCCAATTGGAGGTGCTGGTTACGCCTCTGTGAAAACATATTTAAGAAGAAATCAAGGTAGGCACACACTTCTTTGTAGTTGGAGGAGGAGGAGGTGGAGGTAAAAATATGTGAAGGGAGAACAGCATGGAGACCCCAAGGTGAGTGAAGAAGGTGGGGGAGGAGGTGCTCCAGTGCTCCAGGTGCCGTTGCTGAAAACCCTCTGCTAGCCATGGTGAAGACTATAGGGGGAGCAGGAAGTCCCCCTGCAGCCCATGGAGTCCACAGGAGTGCAGAAATTCACCCACAGCCCACACCAGAGGAGCAGGTGGATGCCTGGAGAAAACTGTGAACCAGTGGGAGTCTCATAGAAGAGTTAAAACTGCAAAGGCCTTGCAAGGAAGAGAAAGGCCTTGCTCCTGGCATGGAAGCAGCCTGGCCTCGGCTCGGGAGGGTCTGCACAGCACCTTATGGACAAAGAGACTCATGTTGCAGCAGAATTTGGGTGGGATGTTGCTCGTGAGATTGGACCCATGCCAAAGAAGCTCCCAGAGGACTGGGAGGGACCTCATGGCTAAGTGGACCCCATGGCTAAGTAGAGAACCCCTCTCCCTGATAGACTGACCAGAGAACACCCCTCACCCTGCCCCCTGTCTGTGTTGTTGGTTTGGAAAGAGGGTGATGCCTTAAATGCTGATAAAAATTTGAGATACAGACACACAGTATAGGAAAAGGGTATTACCTTGGTTTAATGGGATTCCAGGTGCACCACGACGACTCGAGCCCCGACGATATCCCCCGTATACAATTTATGGACCCCCTAGATTAGCATACTTATCTAAAAGTCTCCAATGAGAAGTCTAACAAATTAAGTAATTGCCCCTTATTAAAATTGCCACCCCCCAAAAAGGTTACAACTTAGTTTACAAAACATGTCTCAGTGATGGAGCTCTGTTCAAAGTTGGTGTGTCATGCTTTTGAGATTGCGGGGTTTGTTTCGTCTTCCCCAAAGGATTCTGAGCAGGACAAGGGTACAAGGGTTATAGGGTTGTGATACAGGGAGTAAAAAGTACAGGAATGGGGAAGGGTAAAAGGATATATAAAAGAGTGTAAAAGTATAATGGAAAAAGGACAAAAAAAAACATCAGGCATCAAGGGAAGGGGGGTGAGTGCAGAGACTGCTTCTTAAGAGGGTGGGGGTGAGAGCAGAAAAAATGTCTGGAGAGAGAGAGAGATAAGTAGAGATAAAGAGTATTTGTAGTAGAAGAATTGTGGTGATGAATAGATTTATGGACTTGCTCTGTGGACTGAGAAAATACCCCACACCCTGCCCCCCCACCCGAGCTTGTTGTTTAAAAAGAGGAAAGTGGGTGAATAAAATGGGTTCGTAAGAGGGAGGGGGTGAGTTAACAAAATAGTGTGTGAAAAGCTTATTTTTGCCTTGCGTTTTATCCTCCAACTCTGTTAGGTAATTAAATCACTTTTTGCAACTTTAAGATTTTAGCCTGTTTGCCCTCTTTTTTCTTCTGTGTGTCCTCCTACCAGGGTCCTATCTGATTTGACTCACAAGATTAGTGTGTGTTTTTGCAGGTTTTTTTTGTTGCAGCAAGAGAGAGTTGAGGTGCCTGGCGTTTAGTCAGGGTCAAACCCCGACAACTGTGTACTTGCATCTCTGCTCTGACACAAGGAATTGTCATTTTCCCCCTTCATAAATAAAATCAAAATAAACAGAATCTGGGCAATAGCTGACTGAGTTAAATTCCTGTAAGACTTACAATCTACAGGTATCATACATTTAAGAGACATATTCTCATTAATGTCATCTGATTAATAAACTAACTTCATATATGTTATACTACTGATAAATGGACATGCATAGTTTTCTGTGAGCTTTCATTGTCATTTTATAAGCATGTGGGAGTTAAAAAGAAACTAGAATAAACATAAAAAATCAGTTTGGAAAAAACATTCATTGTTAAACATATATATGTGTCTGTATTGGGTTTGTGTGGCAAGCTTTTGGTCACTAGGGGTCTAAAAGAGTGGATTACATGAGAAGCTGTCAGAAGCTTCCTCCATGTCTGAGAGAGCCAATGCCAGCTGTCTGCAAGACACCCCTGGATGAGGCTGAACCCATCAGCAACAGTGGTAGAACCTCTGAGATGATATGTTTAGATGAGGGTCAAAAAATTCACAGCAGCAATTGCAGTGGGAGAAAGGAGTGAGAAATGTGAGAGCAACAAATTTCCTAAAACTAAGGTCAGTGAAGAAAGAGGGGGAGGAAGACCTCCAGGCGCCAGAGCAGAAATTCTCCTATAGAACAGGCTGAGGAAGCTGTCCCCTCATCACCACATGACACCTGTGCTGGAACAGATTTTCTGGCAAGACCTGTAACCCCAGGGAAGACCCATGCTGGGGCAGCCTGAAGGACTGCACTGCCTGGAAGTGCAGTCTCTGAAACGGAGCAGGAGGAAGAGTGAAAGGAGCAGCAGAAATAATATGCGATGAACTAGCCACAAACCTATTCCCCATCCATCCCTGATGCTCTCAGGGGAGGAAGTAGAGAAAATCAGGAGTGAATTTGAGCCCTGGAAGAAGGCAGGGGTGGGAGGAAGGTGTTTTGAGATTTAGATTTTATTTCTCATTACCCTACCCAGATTTGATTTTTAATAAATTAAACTAATTTCCCCAAGTCAAGGGTATTGCCTGTGATGGTAATTGGTGAGCGATCTCTGCCCACCCTTATCTCTACTCACAAGCCTTTCTTTATATTTTCTTTCCCCTGTCCAGCTGAGGAGAAGAGTGATGGAGCAGCTTTGGTGGGCACTTGGCATTCAGTCAGGGTCAGCCCAAAATAGTGTTTATCCCATATTTAAGAAATAAGTCACTTCCCTGTTTATCACCCACAGAACAGGCAGGTATTTAGAGGAAATTCAGTACGTAGCATGCTAGGAATGTTATTAGTTTAAATAATCCCCTGTTTTGGTATGGAAAAAGAAAATGTTTTCTTTGAAAACCTGAACCATCAGCATCATGAATGTTTGTTCTAAAGTAGTTCACTTGATTACAAATTTTCCCTGAAATGAATTTTTCTTCCTATTTTTAATGAGTAGTATTTAACTATTTTTTATATATTTGTAAGTCTTCTCATCTTTTAAAACACAAAGGAGATCTGTAGAACCTTGTATGAGAACAATTTTTGCAAGTTTATCAACCTGCTCACTGAAGTAAAAAAAAACTCATGCTGGCACCAATCTTAGCGATATTTTGTTTTACTAAATAGTTTTTAATTTTTCATTTCCCAATGTTTTACTGCAGAAATCTAAAATGTAACTGTAAAATATATGTTCGGAACAGCTGTAGCAATTTAGGTTGTTTGTTAGTTTTCTTTCCTTTTCTTTCTGACCAGGTTTACATTTATGTATAAACAAAGTGAATATCCTCCAGCAGTTCAGAAACACACCCATTGGGCTTTTTTCTCTCTCTTTTGGGGAGTCAGGAGTGTTTGTGGAATTTTACCGACTGCTACTAAGAGGTGGTACTGTGGTGGTATGTGAGCGTTTTTCCATCTGTTCAATTGTGATTTACCCAAATTCCATGCAGATAAAGAAGAGCTGTTACATCTGACAGACCTCCCTAGGCTGCTCTATAAACAGCAGGAAAGACCACCTGCTACACAGAAACTTGTTACATCAAAGCAGCAAGGATGGCCCAAGCCCAATCAGATGGCAGCAGAGCTTCTAACCACAGCATTTGTTTGGTAAGTTAGAAAAATTTAAGAAGAGACCTGCACATTAGATGTAAAAAACCCTTTCAAGGATCCTCCAGAGAGGCGTAAATATTTTTCGTAAAACAAAATTAGTTTATAATTGGTCTTGCCTGCTGTTCATCATTTGTTTATGTATGTATTGCCCCCAGATTTCTTTCACTTATATATCATGGCTTCATCAGCCTCCACTTATATGAACTAAAGACCAGATTCTCTCAGGCCATTGCAAAATGAGGTAATTCTCTACCATGACTTACCCTACTCCTTCAATAAAATAAATTTTCCTTACAAAGAAAAAGAAAATATAAAAGTCTTGATGACAGGCAGAAACTAGGCCTTTCTTTATGTAAGGTTTTTTGTCTTGAAATATTTTTTACTGCTTTAAAGCAGAGCGACAGCTAGAATAATGGTGATGCGTAATACAGGTTATTACTGAAAGCAGTGCTGAAGATGATGGAATAAAAGCATTAAAAAATAATCTCTTTCACACTCTGCTGCTGAAAGAGTAAGTTTAGAGCATCAATTCAACATGCTTCCCAATACATCTCAGAACTGGATCACTGAAGAGAAATCAGTCTTTATTTCTGTTTTTACTGCTCATCCCATTATCTGTAAATGTCTGGGTAATGTTCAGAAATGTTGTGAGTTATAGACTTGGGAATGAGAATGCAAGTGCCTAGGTATGTCTCCTGAGCTACAGAACAGTCGTTACAGAGTAACAACTCAAAAGCTTCTAACTATTGGCCTACACTGGATTCACACCAACAACTCAAGAGGAGAAAAACTCCATATGTCTTTACCAGTCCCTTGAGGAATCAAATCACTCATATTTTACACCTGGACTTTTTAATGAATTGTTGCAATAACAGCAGGTTTGGGGAAATTGTGTTCTAATTATATATAATGTTGCATGATTTCAAACAGCTGTGTATAAAATGAACAAAACCAAAATTGTGTTTTAATTTGCTCTAACAAAGGAATCAAACAAAGACTTTCTAATTAGTTTTTTTACTCCTCCCTCCCCAGCTGAATGCCTAATAACTGAAGTGTGGACAATCTGAGATTTAGTTTTGTTGAAATGGAAACTTATAAAGGAAGTCAAGGTAAAACTAGCTAGAGCTAGGAGTGGAAATGTACATTTCAACACCATATTCAAAGTTTGGCAATGCATTCAAAAAAGCTTAAATAAGAAGAGCAATAATGAAACAACCAAAAGGCAAAACAAAACAAAAAACCAACCCAAAAAAACCCAACTAAAACAAACAAATTATTTATGTAATCTTCCCCTGAATTTAATATTTGATCTTATTTTCAGTTTAGTAAAATATAGAGTACATCAAGCAAGAAAACACAGATACGAACTTTCCCTCCTGAGAAATCAGGTGCTGCTGTTTGAACTTTGTCTTTCTTACACTAGTGATGGCCAGATAAATTGTTGGAGTGGAAGGAACTTACAGCAGTTTTTGTTAAGGGAAATGAAAAGGGAGGGCCAGGGAGAGGGAGAGCGAGAGGGAGAGCGAGAGCGAGAGGGATATACTTTTTTTTTTTACTGAAAATTCATGATTCAGATCAGTCACATTTTGAGAAGAAAAACTATGAACCACTACTAATGTAAATAAATTTTATCCTGGGATCTGTCACATTTATATCTCCAAAATCCTATTAGAATGTGTTAGATAATGTATAAAGAAAACAAAACAAACAAACAAAAGTTCAAAATAAGTACAACCATAGAACCTCTCTGGCACTCTCTTCTAAAATATTTTTTTTTAAAAAAACAGATGTTTTACTTCTTCCTAAATATTCAAGCATTCCTTTCTAAAAAAAAATGGAAACATTAGTGTTTCACATACTGTCTTAAATGTCAGACTATCTTGTGGGTTTATGTTTCTAACACAAGGTAAAAAAGCATCAAAAGCAAAGACTTAGAAATACTTCACACTGCAGAGCAGATGGCAGGAGGATTAGTAAACCTTTCTGAGAAGGTGATGAATATATTTTTTGAGACCTCAGAGATGGGAGCACTAAACTCATCCCTCATGCACTCTGTGACTGCTTTACTTCTTGTGCCTCTCTCTGACAATGGAGTTAGGTTTTACCAAAAAAGATGTTGGGTTTTGTTGCTACTTTTGTGTGCTCATCATCAGGGCAGCAAATCCAGTTTTTATATGCTTAGCATTTAGATTCAGAAATGTTCTGATCAGCTATAATACATTGTGTTGGTTTATGAATTGTAAAAGTTATGATACATTAATTTTGAATCTGCAGGTTTCATGCCAAGTTTTGTATCATCTGTGCATCTATAGCTATCATGCCAGCATTAGAACTCCATAACATTTACTCAAGCTGATTTGACAGGAATGTAATTGTCTGATCTGGATCAAATATGTACTGTTGGATTATTTAGTAGATTTACAGATGATGAAACAACAGACTAAGTTCAGATCATTCGCCTTGCTATGATTTGTTTAAAATGCCCTGAGAGAATATAAAGAATTTTTATAAGAATATGAAAAAATGCATAATTTCAACTTCATTAAAAAAATTAATTCAATTTCAGGCATGGCTATAAAACAAAATAAAACTTAATAAATTATTCATCTTAAATCATCAATTAACCTACATGGACTGTTTACTGACATGTCAAAAGGGTCTTTAGAATTTTAAATACTCAGCTAACACCAGTTTTCATTAGGACTCATTCTGTGAATTCTTTAGATATCCCCACCATAACATATTTAAAAAAACTTAAAAATGTGAAAAACATCTCTGTCTGAAACAAAAAAATACTCAGATAAAATCTTCCATTACATTTAATCTGTAAAGACAAATTGTCTACTTCACTCAGAGCATCATCAGAAGGTGTTTATGTATATCTGCTTTTATAATCCATTGTAGCTTTCAGATTAAATTATAGTTAATATAAACTACAGAGTGTTTTCAAAGTCTCCAAAAGATAATGTGTAATTTTTAATGTTTGCATTGGAATTGTAGTTCCAATTGAACCTGATAAAATCCATGTCATAGGGCTTGATTTAAATAAGGGCAACCTAAAAGTATATAAGGCAGTATCAATGAGATTGAGAATACGGGGAATAGAGAACCAGGTCTGCCCCTGTGTGATCATGATTCAAGTTACAGGAAACTTTATATCCTTGTAAATGAAATAGTCTTAAGGTCTCTGAGTTCAGACCACATGAGAATTGCAACATTTGATACAGCTTTTACTTTGCCTTGGAAATGTCTAACAAATGAGCTAGGATTTAATAAGGTTATTCCCCTTCACAAGGAGGAAAGCAAGGAAACAGAAGACCAAATTTTTGTCTCTCACATATGCATAAATTAGGCGTAACAACATATAAGGCATGTTGCCACTATGTACCTCTGCTACCTTCTAAGATAATAGTCCGTATATTTTCCCCTATGGTTTCAGGAAGCTTCATGGTGTTAGAAGCACACTATTTTTGGATGAGATATGAAACAAATCCCAATTGCTGGGATTTTTTCAAGATTGCATAATGTTTTTCAGAGGAGATGAATGTGTTAATTACAGTGCTCTGGCCAAATTAAACCACACATATAGTTGTAATCACTCCATCTGATATTTCCTCTGAAATTCTACCTAGAGCTGGTTGGCAATGAACTTCTTGCCCCATGCATTTGGGCACTATGGAGAGCTGAAGGCAACAGCAGAACAGAGTGCTTGTGGTAGATTCAATGACATTGCTCTCTGTGTACTTTGGAAAGCACCTTGTGATGCCTCATAAATATTTGGTTAACATATACAGAGATTTGAATGATCTCTACAAAGACTGCTGCCAGTGGTCAAGGTAGGCATGCTTTTGTTGCAGATGTCTTTTAACAAGATGGCCCAGATACTTTGGTCTGGTTGTGAAGGTTGTCTTACCTGCAGGCAGAAGGTTTCCTGAATTTATATAAGATTATTTACTCAGAGGCCACTGGCCAAAAAAATTAATTTAAAAGTTCTCTCTTATGCATGTGGAGACCTCCTATGCTCCCTCATGCAGATCTTATCTCTTATAAAAAATCTGCTAACACTGATCTAATGTTTGACTGAAAGCAACCTATAAAATGTTCATAGATGCATAACAAGAAGAATCAACTACAGTCTAGTATTAATCACTGATGCAAAGTCTGTAGCCAAGAGTATTTGCACAGCAGATAACAAGGCATCTTTGTGATCACCCTGAGACATATAGCTTAAGAGACACTCTAAAATGTAACAAAATTCTTCTTATGTCTTTTGAATAATATTATGTATGTGCATCTACAGTATTCCTCAACTGTTAAACTTTATTCGTTTCTGTATGATCTTTGTGCTAGTCACATATACGTATTTCAGATGTATACATTAATTAGATAAAAAATAAACAGTGCTACCTGGGCTACTTGATTTTTTTTTTTTTTTTAATTTTGTGTATTTAAAAAATGATCAAGAACCACTTTGTTTTGAAGGATTTCCAATTCTTCATGAGCTTTTCAAGTGCTTCAAATTACGGTGATTGATGCTAACAGATGTTATTCCGTATGGTTACTAATATTATCTGATGATTAACTTCTAAACAATGCAACAATATGTTACTTGAAATATTAATTTGCAGATGCTACAGAAGGCCATTAAAGTTCCTGACTATTCAAAAGACAATATGAGTAGTGATAGTAAATAGATACACCTGGTACATAAATATTCTAAAGCAGTCACTCCCAATTTATCTTGCGTGCAAGGGAGGATTCTTTTTTAATGAAGTTCAAGATGGTTGAATGTCAACACTAGGAAATGGAGAATCTTAAAATGAAGATGATAACTGAATTGCTATCTGTCTAATAAAAACTTTATTGACACAAATTTACTTATAAACAGAACAATGGGTAAACCACGTACACCTTACTAAGCAAAAAATCCTATTCATAAAATACAATTTTAGTGAAAAAATAATAGAAAGTAAAATTTTAAATGTGATTTTTTTTTGGTTATTATAATTTTGAAAATTAAAAATTTTGTCTTACCTGTATTCTTTTCCTTGCTTGTAGCTGTGCTCAAATATTTTCCATGTTCAGAAAATTGAAAGTCAGTTGTCCCTAAGACAAATAAA
This sequence comes from Entomyzon cyanotis, assembly GCA_024500445.1. Lineage (NCBI taxonomy): Eukaryota > Metazoa > Chordata > Aves > Passeriformes > Meliphagidae > Entomyzon > Entomyzon cyanotis. Next base: position 6,175 of record JAKEPQ010000072.1, on the reverse strand, counting down.
TTGGCACGGAAACATTAGATCTTTAAGTGTCAAGAAGAAAATAGTATAAATACATTTTATAGTTTAGAAACTTTCTCATAACATCAAGTATTTAGTGTTTACATTGTGAACCAAAAGGCAGAGGTGATTAGAAATAAATCCCGATCAAAACAGTGGGATCCACATTGCCTGAACATTACCAAAAATAAGATGTAGAAACACATTTATTTTCCAACTTTTCCTTCAGATTTGACTTCTTATCATGTTCCCCTGTTATCTTGCAGAAGATATAAAAAATTCTGTCCTGAACTACTTTCTTACTGTTGTTTCAGTTGGGTTACAGAAGTAAACCAGACATAACCTAGGATGTACTCTTTTCCTTGGGAAAATCAGTGTCTGCTTCTCTTTTTCTCATTTACATAATACCTTGATGCTCATATTAGATCAAATGCAGGTCAGCATCTGTTACAAACAAGTGTTTGATATTGCTCACAAAATCATTGGCAAGGGTTATAGCAAAAGCCAGATTTAATATTAAGCAACAGCAGACCAAAATCATTAGCAAGATTCACTCTACTACTTACAGGACAGTGAAGGCACACCAAGGAAAAACAAGCAACCACAAAGCCAAAGAAAATTCGAGCAATCAAAACAGAAACAAACTGTGTGTTTAGGTGGGAGTGTGTTTAGGCGGGAGTGACAAAGCAAGTGACAGCAAGGATAAAAAGGAATACTGCCTAAAAGTTGAACAGCACTCAAACATAGCAGTATTTTAATTTAACTTACACCTTAAACCTAACAATTTAACAAAGGAACAACACTTAACTTATATCTAACTTAATTCATACCTGAATTTATAACTTTAGCAATTTAACAGAGGAGTAACACTTCACAGCATTTAACCTAACCAATGTTATACTTAGCAACTTAGCAAAAGAACAACACTTAGCAACACTTAGCTACACTTAGCTTATAACTTATGTTGAACTTAACCTCTTAGCAAAAGAAAACACTTAAAAGCATTTAAGTAAGGTCAAGTCATAAGTCACAAGCTTACTTACAGGCCTAATTTACTTAGATATCCAAAGCACTTAAACATTTGAGAAAGCCACATTTTTCCCAGATTTGCTATTGCATATGCACATCTTTATGCACCCAGACAGAAAGAGTCAGTGCAAGCAAGGTACCTGTGAAAAATTCTCCTCAAACATCTGTGAAATACTCACTCTGGATGCTTTTCCATCTCCTGACAACGAAGGTTGGGCCTCGAGGAGTGAGGGTATCAGGATCTGCCATTTCTCGGGGATCCTCTGAGTATGGCAAACTTGAGGGTTTGCTGGATCTGAGAGGCGTCCCCCTCAGAGGGAGATGCTGGTCACAGCTGCTGCAGTCCAGGAGACCTCAAAGGGTCTCACTTTGGACCACATTTTATACGGTCACAAGAGAGTGAGCTTTAGTCATGACAGTGTTTCATCCTGGCCACAGTTTGGGTAGGCACTTCATGTGAAATGAACAGGGACATTATGCCATTCAGGCATATTTTCCAAGGCTGTGAATAAGGAAAACAGGAGCTTGTTAGCAGTTCCTGGGAGCAGACAGTGCTTCTGATGAGCTCAGGATGAGCTGAGCCCAGGTGCTGTTTTTCAATGCTGAGGCCTAACGAGTATTTCTCAGATCACAAGGCCTGGAAATGGGGGTCAGGCTGTGCCACCACACCATTAACTTGCGGTTTTTCGTTATTTTAAAACAATATTGAAATAATGATATAATTTTAAAATATGACTACTGTAACAGATTGCTCATTACTGACCATTTTACAGAGTCAGCTTCAGAAATGATTTTCAGTTATCATCCCTTAAACTGAATAGTTAGAGATGGCCTTCCTACAAAAGGGACAACATCAGACAGGACTTTTGGAGTTGTATAATTTTAACTGTGTTTAAGGATTGAGATTCTGATGCTGAACAAAATAAGCATCTGAATAATTTTACATATCTGAGTAATTTGTATTCCATCCATCAGACATCTAGAAAATCACAAGTTTGAAATAGTCAGGATTGTGGCATTATGTAAGAATGTTCTGTGATTTTACTTTTCTGATATCTTTTTTTCATTGGAATTAATATGTTCTCTAAGACTAATGCACTGCACACCACTGAAGGGCCATTTCACAGATACACTGCTCTCTATAATTTGGCTATTTCAGGTTTTAATAACTATGTTTCATCAAAATTAAAAAGAAAAAAAAAGAACAAAAAGAGGTGAAAATGAAAGTTTTAACATTTGGCAAAGTATTATTCAAAACAGCTTTCTTAACATTCTGTTGCTTGCCCTACCATTAAGTACAATATGTTCTTATGTATTTTATAACATCAAAGCACAACATGTTGCATAAACATTTAAGCAAATTATTTATCAAAACTTTAAATGCCTCAATAAATCTCAGTGTACACTGGCTAAATGAACTACATCTACAGGGCTAAGCAGTAATTCACTGACAGATCCAGGAATGGAATGAAAACCAACATTAAATGTTAGTTTGTCTGGAAGTATTATTCTGTTGATTTCTTTTGAAAAAAAATATTAGATGTATTTATTGCATGACTGGTAGAAGACAGTATGGTTAAGTGTCAGCAAACGAGCTTTTCTATTAAGCTACTTTTGCTGTGTCTGAAAGAAAAAATGTACTTCTTCACATCAGTGAAGTGTTCAATACTGTAAACAGCACCAGTGACTCATTAACTTCAAACCATGGGAACTGTTATAAGGGAAGATTTTAAGAATGTTATATTCCTTTCCTTATACTTTAAAAAAAAAAAATCATCAAGTTCAGTACCATAATCAGAAAGTCCTCAGTCTAGTGCCCAAGCTACAAAAACAAATCAAAATTTTCTTGCAAGAAGAAATTAGAAGAAAGAGAGGCATATAGATTTTCTTAATTGACTGAAACACTTATTATATGTTGACAAGAAAATCAACGTGACCTGGTGTTCTGTCCCGCTGTAAAAAAGGGAGTCCTCCCCGATTCCCTTTTTTAGCCTGGAGAAGAGAAGGATGCAGGGAGATATGCAGCCTTCCAGTACCTAAAGAGGACCTATAAGAAGGCTGCAGAGGGACTTTTTGCCCCATCCCTGCAGGCATTCAAGGGCAGGTTGGATATTGCTCTGAGAAACCTGTCTAGTGGGAACTGGCCCTGTCAATGACAGCAGTGTTAGAACCAGATGATCTTTATGGTCATTTCCAACTCAAATTACATGATTCATGTTTATCAATACCAAAGAGAATTTGACAATAAGGAAATGATTGCATGTAGGGATAGAAGCAAAATAATCTACACATAAATGAGCTAGTAAGTTATTTATCCCTCTAAACAGATAAGTTCACAGATAACTGAGATATCTGCTACTCTGTGGGACTTTGAAAATCAAGCCATAAATTCTGATAATGAGTCAGTATAGAAGCATGTATGGAAGATGTTCACAAATAGTTGACAATTCAGATCATTACACAGTATCATTCCAGCTTCATTTAGGTAGCATATTTCAAATCACAGCTTCCTAATTTGGCATAATTTATATTACAGAATGCTTCTATGCATGGTGAAGAAATGGAAACAATTTTATGGGCTGACACATGTAAGGTTGCATTTAATAATTTTTATATACTACTTTTTACTTTGTTCTGCAAAAACATCAGTTTAGGTTTAGAGACAATTTAGCCTACACAAAATTTGGTAGTAAGATCCACGTGTCTTGACGTAAGCACTCATAGACAGGGTAATATGGTATTAGAAGGTCAATAGAAAGAAAAGCTCAAACTCACTGGCTTGGAAAAGAGATTTTCAGGTGATTTTATGACTTAATGAGGCAAAGAAATAGAGGAATGTTGTTCTAAATGACAAAAGCAGTAGAGTAGGAAGATTTTGGCCTAAGTTTAGCAGCATCATTTGGGAAGACAATGGAGATAGTTGTGAATGAAAAGATCAGGGAGGTAGGAAGAGAGAATGAAGATCATACTCTTATCATCCATTATTAATTAATTAAGACAAACTAAACAGTATGGCATGCTGTCTCTTTTGGCTGTGTTCAGGCGAGGGCCCAGAACCAGCTCCTGAAGCTGTTCACCACATCTTCCCACTTTTATCTTTGTCTTATTCCCTGCCATAAATGTTCTGATACATCTTTGGTTTTCAGTGCTCCTAGCCATTGACTTTTTTACAATTTTTGGGTTAAGAAAGGCAAAAATGTAGTAGTTATGGCCTGGAAGAATGAGTGAGGTAGATCACCTCCTGAAATCCCTTGCATGTCTGTTCTTTATCTTATCCTCAGGCCTCTCTTACCATAATGCTAGTTGATTTAAGTCCTAATACGGGATATAGGAACATTCTTAATGTAGTAACAAACTTGCAGTGACAATGATCTTGTAGATTACCTCATAACTAAAATATTGTTTTTCCTTTTGTTCTGTGGATATACTGACGTAATTACTTACTTATATTGCTAGTGTATATCATATTCTTTTGCTTACATATTTCTACTTAGTTATTTTTATTCTAACTTTGTTTTATTCGCAAATATTGAAAAGAGATTTTCATTCTGACTTAGAGAAAAACTGCAGTCTCCACATAAGTCGCACCAGTACTGTATCTGTCACTGAAACGAAATCTCTTTCTCTAAGTGCTGAAGTAGTGTACAAACTAATTCCATCCCTTAACTTCTCAGGTGTAAGGAAGTCTCCAGGTACCGGTATGGAATCATCTGCACTTCTTTGTGATTTGCTGTGTAGTGAGAATGACTTCTGAAATGGCTTCTGAAAGGGATTTGAGAACTCAACAATATTTATGAGTCTGATCATGCTTCTTTGACAAGGTTGAAAATCCATCTTAAACGTGAAGGAAAAATGCTGTCAGAAATCCTAAACTACCTAACCCAGGCTTAATTCAGGTTGTATACTAGTTCCAGATGTAGAAATATACTATATGCTTGTTAAAACATTAACCTGCCCACATTGGCATATAGTTATTTCCCCATTGATACTTCTGAGGGTCTGGCTGTGAAACAGTCCCACCAAGTATATATTCATATTTGTAGACATCATGCATTTGCACTTGCTGATTTATATGTATATTCAAAGTTCTTTGCCTTTAAATACTTACCTGTCAGAAGTTAAAAATTTAAAATACTCTACAAACTGTCGTGTTTCCAATAGGGTCTGCTGTAACTATCTAGACATGTCTAGAGCAAATTACGATTTTCTATTTATTGTCAATGTCTGTGACTTTATCATGTGTTCATTTTATGCTGGCCATTCATAACATCATCAGCAGGGGTGTGAATTACCTAATGTAGGATCATAAAACCTGGCAGAGTCCTATGCAGAAGTTACAGCCTTAGCCGTAAGTTACCATGCACCTGAATTTAGAATCAGAAACAGAAAAGTGTAGGAAAACTGCCAAATGAATAGCATATGAACATTGGTTAGAAATAAGAAAAGTACTGTTGTATTGTGCTATTGACAAGCTGACTGTCTGTACACAATTCCCAGTTGTTCAAAATCCTTATGGTTAACAGGGTTAGAGTATTGCTGTAAAAGCAGTTTCATGTTTAACATTGTCAGATCTCTGGGACCCGTTGACTCAGTTCGGAATTGGGGTGACTGGACTGCGAGGCCTTCCCCAGGCAGCAGCAGCTCACCCTTCGGGGGTGGCGGGGGAAGGATAGAAAAGCTGCGCTCTTGCGGGAGCTGCGGAGGTTGGAGATCAGATGGCGAAAGCAAGAAACGTAGGCAATTCTGAGCTGGGTTGAAGAAGGGTTTATTGAGGGTCGGGCAGGGAGGTCAGGACGGCAGGTAGGGGTGCTCAAAATGGCACTGGTCTGTGCTGTGCAGCAGCTTTTAAGGTAACGGAAAAGGGGCGGGGAAACGAGAGACGACCAATGGGGTACAGAGAACTCATGACTGACACAGGGTTGGTCCAATGGGGGCACAGAGGGGAGGGTACAAAATCCAAAAGAACCAATGGCTAACAACTTAACTGGAGAACAAAGGAGAAACTTCTAGAACAAAACCTTATATGGAACAGGGGAGGGGAGAGAGGCAGGGCCAATTGTCAAGCGTGCTGGTGCATATTAACTAATCTGGTGGCAAGGGTCCCTGGGAGTGCTTTTTCAGGTCACCATGACCAAGGAGCTTACTCAAA
>JAKEPQ010000071.1:0-21835 GCA_024500445.1 Entomyzon cyanotis | reverse complement strand
TGCATGCCCTCCAAGCCTCTAACTGTCGCTGTTGAGCGGCTAGCTGAGGACTGACCCAAGTTCTCAGACAAGCGAAGAGAGGAGAAAAGGGACTTTATTGTTTTGAATTCCATATATATAGAGTCTACAGAAGTGCCCCAGATTGGTCAGCCCGAGACCTCCCCCTAGGCACAATTGGCCAAGCCCGAACTCACTCAATCCGGAGAAACTGTTTGCAAAACATCTAAACTTTATCTTGTTTATGAAATATAGCAAAATGTTCCCACGGGAAGAACCTGTGCTAGCCACATCTAACCACTTGCTGACAGGAACTTCCTGGAGCTGGATGTGGAACCTATGAATGAGCACTCAACAGATTTCTCTTCCATTAATTTCTTCAACCTGCTTTTGAACTCACAAGAGTTTTCAGCATCCGTAGTATCATGTGGCAAAGTATCCCACAGCTTAAAGCTACATTATAGTCATCAGCCCCAGTAGCTAGGGGGCAAAATACAATGTAGCAGTAGGAGCAGTCAGTTGAGTATGTATTTCCATAGCAGTTGTACAGACTTTATAGAAGTCCAGAAAAATCCAGCTTGGTGGAAGCAAAAAGGAGGACCCTTTTCTGCCAGGCTTTTTCTGGACTTTACATATGTCGGGGTTTGACCCTGACTAAACACCAGGCACCTCGACCCTCTCTTGCTACAGAAAAAAATTATAAAAATACACATCTATCTCGTGAGTCAGATGAGATAGGACATTGCCAGAAGGACGCACGAAAAGAAAAAAAAGGGCAAACAGGCTTCATTTAAAATTGCAAAGAGGTGTTTTAATTACCTAACAGAGTTGGAGGATAAATGCAAGGCAAAAATAAACTTTTCATACAGTTTTTGTTCACTCCCCCTCCCTCTTACAAACCTATAGTATTCACCCCCTTTCCTCCTTTACAATCAACAAGCCCGGGTAAGGAGGCAGGGTGTGGGGTCTCTTCTCAGTCCACAGAGCAGATTCTCAAATTTATTCATCACCACAATTCTTCTACTACAAATACTCTTTATCTCTACTTGTTTCTCTCTCTCTCCAGACAGTTTTTCTGCTCTCACCCCCCACCCTCTTAAGAAGCAGTCTCTGCGCTCACCCCCCCTTCCCTCTTTCCAAACCAGCAACACAGACAGGGGGCAGGGTGAGGGGTGTTCTCTGGTCAGTCTATCAGGGAGAGGGGTTCTCTACTTAGCCATGGGGTCTCTCCCACAAGAGACAGTCCTCTGGGAACTTCTTTGGCGTGGGTCCAATCTCACGAGCAACATCCTGCCCGAATTCTGCTGCTTTGTGAGTCTTTTTGTCCATAAGGTGCTGTGCAGACTCTCCCGAGCTGAGGCCAGGCTGCTTCCATGCCAGGAGCAAGGCCTTTCTCTCCCAGTCAAGACCTTTTGCAGTTTTAACTCTTAGATGAGACTCCCACTGGTTCACAGTCTTTTCCAGGCATCCACCTGCTCCTCTGGAGTGGGCTGTGGGTGGATTTCTGCATCCTTATGGACTCCATGGGCTGCAGGAGAAACGTCTTGCTCCCCCCATAGCTTTCACCACGGCTAGCAGAAAGTTTTCAGCTCCGGCGACGGGAACACTGGAGCACCCCTTCCCCCCTTCTTCACTGACCTTGGCAATCTCCATGCTGTTCTGCCTCACATGTTTTCACCTCCACCTCCTCCTCCTCCAACTACAAAGAAGTGAAAGAAGTGCGTGCTTGCTTTGTTTTGATTTCTTCTTAAATATGTTTTCACAGAAGCGTAACTAGCACCTCTAATTGGCCCAAACTTGGCCAGCAGCATGTCCATCACCTTCAGAACCATCAGAGATTGGCTCTGCTGGACTTGATGTAAAAACTTCCAGAACTTGCACTCAGGACACGCAGGAGCCATCTTTGTGCCACTCCCCACCCTTCAGACACCTCCCCAGGCCTACCACAACAGCTTCTGAGGGGTCCAAATTTCTCCTAGATGTTAAAAATACTTTACTGATGTTTTGGGCCAATCAAAACCACCACAACATACTTCATGAGCCCATGTCAGTCAGCAGATCAAATTGGGTCTGCATGCAGACAGAGGGAAGGTACTTAGTACTGCACAGAGGGGCTGAAAAGAACAGCTGATGCTGTCACCCTCAGTGAGCCCTAGAAGAGCAAGTAGATTGCCAGTCCTCCCCTTCATGCCTATCTATTCCTGAAATACCACATGCTGTGAGCCACCAAGGATTTGAGACTAGGGAAAACCAGAGTTTAACAGGAAAAGTAAATATACATGCCAGAGCCTGGAGGATGTTTTATAGCAAAGTAAAGATGACAGGGATACCTTGTGGACAGCCTGATTTAGCAAGAGCCACCAAATGATTCAGGAGGGCTGGCGGAGCCTGTATAGTATGAGCAGCTATACAGGCTGGAGTTATATTGGGTCAACTAGAGTTTTATGTGGACCAGTACCACATGCAAGACTCTGCTTGATGCCACTGCCACCTCTGCTAAGAGGAGGCTATCTAGTAAGTAATATTTGCAGGGCAAAGGAATGTTTATCCCTACCTTCCCACCTTTCTGTATCAGCTCTCACAGTTAAGAGCTACTTAAGATGTCACTGCAGCTCCTGCAAGACAAGCTCTGTGAAGCAAGAAGGAAAGAGTGACTACATTGCTATTCATTTCACGCCTCCAGAGAATTATGGATAAAGGCATCACAGACACCACAACCAGCAACATCAGGCAAACTGAACCATGCAAATGACAGCTACAACAATTTCTACTTGCAGTGTTAGAAAAGATACCTTCCTCCTTCCCCCACATACCTGCTCTCACTTAGGAGCCAACATAATTATTAGGCCACACCTGCTATCAACTCCCTATTAAGTCATCAAAAAATGGCTCTTTAGCTGCAGAAAGATGGAGTGGCTCATGACTGTCTCACTGGTACTGAGCTCCACTCAGGAAAATGCCAGAAGGCTTACTGTAATAGAACTGTTTCTACCTTTAAGCCATGTAACAACATGACTCGTGGTCCAGTCAGGGATGCATCTCAGACCACAGATCCCTGCCCTCAGACCAAGGTGTCAGGCTAAAACCTTCCCTTTCAAAAACATGTGAAATCCATTACGCATCATAGGGTGTGCCTTGTTTCATGCTTTCACAGCATCTGCACAACAGGGTCCCAATCCACAAGGAAAACTTCTAGACCCAAAAGTAATAATAGCTCTTCTCCACTGAAAGCTTTCCCTCTGGCAGGTAAACCACAGTAATCCTCTTCCATCTACACCACATTCCAATACTTCCAGCCTCCAAATGCCCAAGGCACCACTTCTATGCATTGCTTGACTGCCTCCTGAGACTCCTTGTGAGCAACTGTTTTCCCAAGTTTGCCAAGATCAAGCCTCTGAACTCTATAAATGCTGAAAGGGCTGGTGCATGCAGCCTTGGAGGAATTCATCTGCCGAAACAAAGCTTGTACACTGCACCAGACAAGGCCTTCTGCCCAACTCCTTTTCCCTTTCTGAACTTCAACAGCAAATGCTGGATGCAGACACATTGTCCTGGATTAATGATAAAACTCTCTCTCCTCTGAGAGTGGGCTCCGACACCCCCTCCCCCACCCACAACAGAATTTCTTAGATGGAAGTGAAGAAAAAAACTATTTATTTAATAAAACCATGCAGAGTGCCCTGCAAGGCACAGGGGAAGGGGAAAACCAAGGGGGAAAAGAATTATTAAACCTAAACCTGATTAAAAAAAAAGTCCTTTTTCCTCCGACGCAGCTTTTCCCCTCCTCAGCCCCCTTGGGGGCTGGGCGGAGCTCCCCGAGAGCTCTGCTGTCCTCTGTCTCCCCTGGGCTCTCGGGCAACAAAGCAGATCAAAGAAAAGGGGTCCAAACGAAGAAAAAATGAAAAAAAAAAAAAAAAAAGAAAAAAGAAACCGGAACAGAGCCCACTCCGAACAGCCGTCCCAGCGCACAGTCTCTGCCGAGCAAAAAAGAATCCTCCCTTCCTCATCCTCGCTCCCCCCGCAGCGAGCCTTGGGGAAAAGTTTTCAAAACAACCCGCGTTTCTCTCTGCAGCTGAACGTAGTTAAAGTGACAGGACCACATTTTTTTGAGCATATAAGCCAACGATAGGGAATAAAGGATTATCATAACATCACTCCAAGACATTCCACCCCTTATTCCATAGCGTTGGCTTAAAGCCCACCCTAACATCTTCCAACTCTAAACACACACACATATATATACATATATACACATATAAACATAACTATGTACAAATAATGTCCTTCAGTAAACGGTGATATGTTGCCATCCCAACTTTACATGTGGCCCTCACCCAAAATTAAATCTCCCTGAGAGACACATCGTGTTTCTCCATCTTCCTGCATTATCCACCAAGTACACCCTGGTCCCTGAGCAAAGACAACCCCATGGATGGGTTTGTCTTTATGTGAGGCAGAATCAATCCAGACAGTTTTCCCTAACAAGCCTCTGGCATGTACTGCTGGGACCTTGTCTCCATCCACTGTATGTAGAAGCTCAGATTGGGCAGGACCTGCTCGGTTGATGGAGCCTCGGGTATTGACTAACCAGGTGGCCTCTGCTAAATGTCACTCCCAATTCTTATAAGTTCCCCCACCCAGTGCCTTTAGGGTGGTTTTTAACAGTCCATTATACCGTTCCACTTTGCCAGCAGCAGGTGCATGATAAAGAATGTGGTACACCCACTCAATGCCATGGTCTCTCGCCCAGTTGTTTATGAGGCTATTTTTAAAATGAGTTCCGTTGTCTGACTCAATTCTCTCAGGGGTACCATGCCTCCACAGGACTTGGTTTTCAAGGCCCAGGATGGTGTTACGAGCAGCGGCATGAGGCACAAGGTAGGTTTCCAGCCACCCAGTGGTGGCTTCTACCATTGTGAGCACATAGCGCTTGCCATGGCGGGTTTGAGGCAGTGTGATGTAATCAATCTGCCAGGCCTCACCATACTTGTATTTTGACCACCTTCCACCATACCACAGGGGTTTCACCCGCTTGGCTTGCTTGATGGCAGCACACGTTTCACAATCATGGATAACTTGAGAGATGCAACCCATGGTTAGATCCACCCCTCGGTCTCGTGCCCACTTATAGGTGGCATCTCTGCCCTGATGGCCTGAGGCATCATGGGCCCATCGAGCTAGGAATAAATCTCCCTTATGCTGCCAATCCAAGTCTACCTGGGACACCTTTATCTTTGCAGCCTGATCTACCTGTTGTTTCGGTGCTCCTCACTGGCTCAGCTCTTGGGGACATGGGCGTCTACATGGCGGACCTTCACAGGTAGTCTCTCTGCCCGGCTAGCGATGTCTTTCCACTCTTCAGCTGCCCAAATTGGTTTTCCCCTACGCTGCCAACCAGCCTTCTTCCACTTTTCCAGCCAACCCCACAGAGCATTGGCTACCATCCATGAATCAGTATAGAGGTAGAGCTTTGGCCATTTCTCTCTTTCAGCAATGTCCAGGGCTAACTGAACAGCTTTGAGCTCAGCGAATTTACTCGATCCACCCTCTTCTTTCCTAGCTTCTGCAACCCGTCGTGTGGGGCTCCACACAGCTGCTTTCCATTTTCGTTTTGTCCCTACAAGACAACAGGAACCATCAGTGAAAAGAGCATAGCGTGTTTCATCTGCTGGCAGTTGGTTGTATGGTGGAGCTTCCTCCGCACGAGTCACCTGTTCCAGCTCCTCTTCCTCAATCAGACTAAAATCTTCACCTTCTGGCCAATTTGTAATTATTTCCAAAATCCCAGGGCGATTCAGATTTCCCATACGGGCGTGCTGTGTGATAAGGACAATCCATTTGCTCCATGTGCCATTGGTGGCATGGTGAGTAGAGGGAACCTCTGCTTTAAACATCCACCCCAGCACCGGTAGTCGAGGTGCCAGGAGGAGTTGTGCTTCTGTGCCAATTACCTCTGAGGCAGCTTGGACTCCTTCGTATGCTGCTAAGATTTCTTTCTCTGTTGGGGTGTAGTTGGCTTCAGACCCTCTGTAACCTCGGCTCCAGAATCCCAATGGACGACCCCGAGTCTCACCAGGCACCTTCTGCCAAAGGCTCCAGGACAGACCATGGCTCCCAGCTGCAGAGTAAAGCACATTCTTTACTTCTGGTCCCGTCCTGACTGGGCCAAGGGCTACTGCATGAGCAATCTCCTGCTTGATCTGGGTGAAAGCTTGCTGTTGTTCAGGGCCCCAGTGGAAATCATTTTTCTTACGGGTAAGCAGGTAGAGAGGGCTCACAATTTGGCTATACTCAAGAATGTGCATTCTCCAAAAGCCTATAGCTCCCAGGAAAGCTTGCATCTCTTTCTTGTTGGTTGGGGGGACATTGCGGTGATTTTATTGATAACCTCAGTAGGAATCTGACACCGTCCATCTTGCCACTTCACTCCTAGGAACTGGATCTCTTTGGCAGGCCCCTTGACTTTGCTTTTTTATGGCGAAACCCGCTTCCAGGAGAATCTGGATGATTTCCTTTCCTTTCTCAAATACTTCTTCTGCTGTGTCCCCCCACACAATGATGTCATCAATGTATTGCAAATGTTCTGGAGCCCCACCCTTTTCCAATGCAGCCTGGATCAGTCCATGACAAATGGTGGGACTGTGTTTCCACCCCTGGGGCAGTCGGTTCCACGTGTACTGCACGCCCTTCCAGGTGAAAGCAAACTGAGGTCTGCACTCTGCTGCCAGAGGAATGGAGAAGAATGCATTTGCAATGTCAATAGTGGCATACCACTTTGCTGCTTTGGACTCTAGCTCATACTGGAGCTCCAGCATGTCTGGCACGGCAGCACTCAGAGGTGGAGTCACCTCATTCAAGGCACGATAGTCCACAGTCAATCTCCATTTTCTTTCAGATTTTTGCACAGGCCAGATGGGGCTGTTAAAGGATGAATGGGTTCTGCTGACCACCCCTTGGCTCTCCAGCTCACGGATTAGTTTGTGAATGGGAATCACGGCATCACGAGTTTTCTGGTACTGTCGGCGATGCACAATCGAGGTTGCAATCGGTACTTGTTGCTCTTCCCCTTTCAGGAGTCCTACTGCAGATGGGTTCTCTGACAGTCCAGGCAGGGTGTTCAATTGCTTAATGCCCTCTGTCTCCACAGCAGCTATCCCAAATGCCCACTTGAGTCCCTTTGGGTCTTTGAAATATCCATTTTGGAGGAAGTCTATACCCAAAATACATGGAGCCTCTGGGCCAGTCACAATGGAATGTTCTTTCCACTCTCTTCCAGTCAGGCTCACCTCAGCTTTCACCAGGGTCAAGTCTTGTGATCCTCCTGTCACGCCGGAAATAGAAACAGGTTCTGTCCCCACATGTTGCGATGGGATTATCGTGCATTGTGCACCAGTGTCAACTAAAGCCTTGTATTCTTGTGGCTCTGATGTGCCAGGCCATTGAATCCACACTGTCCAAAAAATACGGTTTTCCCTGGCCTCTACCTGGCTAGAGGCAGGGCCCCTCTAACCATGGTGGGCATTCATGTTAGAGGTTCCTTCAAGGGGATCAGACATGTTGACTGGAGCTACTTCCCTTCTGGTGGAGTTCCCTCTCTGAGTCTTGCCCTCCTTCAATTCACGCACTCGTCGTGCCAGGACAGTAGTGGGTTGTCCATCCCACCTGTTCATGTTTTCTCCACTGTCACACAGGAAATACCACAACTCACGTCGAGGGATATATCCAGTTCTCCTAGCTGAGGAGCGTCTGCGTGGGGTAACAGAACCTCTGATCTGTACTGCCGAAATTTGGAGAAGGCTGTCTTTAATCTCTTTACTGAGTTCCTCATGATTCTCCTCTATCTTATTTTCTAGTTTCTGCAGATTTGTTTCCACAGCTGAGATTCTTGCATTCATTGGGCTATGCACAACATCTGCATACGCTCGGAGCTTCCTTGTCATATCACGCACGGTCTCATGCCCATCATCTCGCTTCATAATTGCTAAAGCAGAAGCATACTCTGATGGCCCAAGCTTTAGGAGTTTCCGCCACATCACAGGTGTATATTCTATCCTATCTGGGTCCATAATTGGATCTGGGTTTGCTATGTCCTCTGAGAAGACAATTTCTACCACCGCCATTTCTCTCAAGCGTTGAATCCCTTGTTCTATGGTTCTCCACTGGGTTTGTTGCGAATAGAGATCATCGGGATGTAGGTATTTTACCCTCACAGCTCTGATAGCTTGTCTCCAGAGGCTGCAGCAGTCAGGCCCATCTCGTATAGTTTGGTTGATATCTAGGTCACGTGACACAGTCCCCAAATGCCTTGCCTCAGTAGGATCTAGAAGTGTAACATCGCCTGCGGCATCCCAAAGACGGACTAACCAACTAATTACAGATTCATCATCTCGTTGGACATAATCTTTTCTTAGGCCGTGAAGGTCTCTCACATTCATGGATTCAACAATGACCTCTGACTCAGTTGCTGACCTTGAGGATCCCTCCCCACTGTCATCTGAGCGATCAGTCTTGACTTGGGCTTTCCTGCTTCTCGTAACAGGAGCAACTGCCACTGGCTTAGGCTCCCTTACTTCCTGTTCTATAATATCCGACAGTGTACGATAAGCATATGCCAGGGCCCAACATATTGCACTGCAGTTGTCTCTGCACTTCTCTTTCAGATACTTCCCCACCTCAGCTGGTCTCAGGATTTGTCCAGCGGGAAATTCCCAATCTATTGGGTCAGAGAATTTCTTTAAAGTTTTACCTATGTCCTCCCATACTCCACACCATTCAAATTTCCTCACATCTGGATTAGGTGCCTGCTCCTGCTCAGCCCCTCTGGACTTTTCAGCCCTCATTCTGGTAAAGCTGAACATCATATACATGGAACCTACCAGATAAAGCACCTGTACTACCAAGTTAATGGTCTCTTTAACATCCAGGGGAAACTGAATATTCTCAAAAGATGATATACCAGATTTAAAGGGAAAGAGATGAGTGAGGAGCCAGGAAGCTTCACCCTCTACTTCTCTAGCAGGTTGGGTAATATTACTAACAAAACTCCAAAACAGGTTACTAAAACTAGAGGAGGAAAGTAACAGAGCATGTACATCTTTAACTGTTTCCCATACCTTCTTACAGATCGTCAGTATCACACACATTACTATAACAAGCCGGAGTCGTGTCCCTGATTGGTGAAAATTATGCATTAGGGACAAGATTGCCCCTACCTGTTGGTAGGGAAACAAACCTATGTGCCAAACAGACAGTATTACATCAAACAACCTCCCATCAAACAGCATAGTGACTACTGATAGCTGTAATTCAATACAAAGCGTTTAAAACCAGAATGTAATTATTAGGGTTTTTTTCCTTCACTTTCTCTAACCCCACGAAAGGTGTAAAACACGTAATCAAGGCCCCACAAGTTGGGCGCCAAAATATTGTCCTGGATTAATGATAAAACTCTCTCTCTTCCGAGAGCGAAGGGCCCCGACACCCCCTCCCCCACCCACAACAGAATTTCTTAGATGGAAGTGAAGAAAAAAACTATTTAATAAAACCACGCAGAGTGCCCTGCAAGGCACAGGGGAAGGGGAAAACCAAGGGAGAAAAGAGTTATTAAACCTAAACCTGATTAAAAAAAAAAGTCCTTTTTCCTCCGACGCAGCTTTTCCCCTCCTCAGCCCCCTTGGGGCTGGGCGGAGCTCCCCGAGAGCTCTGCTGTCCTCTGTCTCCCCTGGGTTCTCAGGTGACAAAGCAGATCGAAGAAAAGGGGTCCAAACGAAGAAAAAAATGAAAAAAAAAAAATAAAAGAAGAAAAAAAAAACCGGAACAGAGCCCACTCCGAACAGCCGTCCCAGCGCACAGTCTCTGCCGAGCAAAAAAGAATCCTCCCTTCCTCATCCTCGCTCCCCCCGCAGCGAGCCTTGGGGAAAAGTTTTCAAAACAACCCGCGTTTCTCTCTGTGGCTGAACGTAGTTAAAGTGACAGGATCACATTTTTTTGAGCATATAAGCCAACGATAGGGAATAAAGGATTATCATAACATCACTCCAAGACACACATGTAGGAACAAACTGAGTTACATTTATTTAGTAACTGAGGCTTTGGTAGAGACATCTTTACTGTGGATCAATTTCTATATAGGTGCTAAAGCTAAGCTAATCAAAAGTTTTCATCATTAAAAGGCTGCTACTAACCAATTTCCACCTCAAGACAACTACCACCACAAGGCAGGAATATGATACTTTCTGCAGCCAATTTGTTTGATTCCCAGGTCATTTTTCTGAATAGCACACAGTGGTCAAGCTATTCTTTTCCCTCCAGAAACACTGACACTCTGGCATAGGCTGCAGATAAACATCTCAGTCTGAACAATCCAAATACACAAAAAAGATGGCAGCCCCCCTTCCCTTCCAGAATGACAAGCATGAAATCCACCCTTTTTTTTTTTTTTTCTGTTAACTTGTCTGAATGAAACTAGAGATCTGGAGCCAGGAGGTTCCATGTAACTCCAGCAGTATAACGAGCTCAATTGCTGCTCGTACAGCAGAGCTAGGAAGGTCCCCAACAGAGAGGATGAAGTGGGGCATGGGACAGAATGTCCTTTCCAGGCTCACCATCTCTGGAATTGCACATCCAGTAGCTCTGAACCAGTATGAACTGGGATGATGCCCAGTAATGTGCTCTCCACTGCCATTATACAGGAGGTCTGGTATTTACAGGTGTACTCACCTTTCTGAAGAGGGGACAGTTCTTATCTACTGCTAGAAAGGATGCCAAGTAACATGAAGATCCTCCAAAACTTCCTTAGAAGTATTTATCTTATTGCAGTGTCATGCCCTCACCAGAGTCACCTGACTGGGAAAGGGACTAAGCCTGTGTTTCCCAGCCTCTCCCTAAGGACTGAAGCTTGCCAGGGCTGTCTAATAGTTTCAAGCAAGATTTCAGCTCATCTCTCCAGCCAGGGAGAGGTCAGAGAGACATCAGGCAGAACAGTAACTACACACAGAGGTCACTTCAGCTATGTGCAAGCCTGTAACAGAAGCCCATCTCCCAGCCCATGATTCTCTAGAGATCATGTGGTTGTCCACTAGCAAAATTCTCCGTGATTATACCAAAGTACTAAAAAACAGACAAGATCCTGTTCCACTTGAAGGGCTGACCCCCTGAGCCTCCATGCTGCTTCATTATACTCTCTTATTTCAGACCACAGCTTCTTTAGCTTAGTCCTCACATTCAGACCAAACTAATGTACCAATGACAGACATTCCCCATGTGTCACCCCAAGCTGTTTGCAGAGTGTTCATGCAGATCTCAATCCTTTGTACATTTATTAGCTATTCCCTGTCAGCAGCCAAGGCTACAGGACAGGCTTCTACTAATACATTGCTGCTGATCTAGGGGTTAAGATTCCTGGCTTGACATAGCTTTACCAAGCAGAAATTGTTTTACCGAGAAAAGGAAAAAAACTACCTTGTTTTCCAATATGATGTAGAGGATCTTTAATATTACAGGAACACAGATCTATTCTGGTTAACATAACAGTATGAAACAATGTTAATAAAGGAATGTAGTGGGCTAACAAGGTACATGTTAAGTTTTTTCCCAGTTGTTCTTTGTATTAAAAAAAATTATTATCATCTCAAATACAGAGTTGAAGGAGGGAAGAAGCCAGTGCTGAACCATTGGGTACCATACTCAAACAGGGCAATAGGCTATGTTCATTTTTATTCAAAATGGTTGCTTGAATAATTTAAACATGTATGTTGTGTCTATGTGTTTAGCAGCTGCAGCTGACAGCTTAATAAGAAGCCACACATACAAGTTACCAGGAACAGCACTACCCTAGCCTGCTTTCTTAGCCCTGTGAACAGCGTCACTCCTGTTCCACTCCTTAGTCACAGCATGCCCACTTTCCAGCTCTCACACTCCCTGTCTTACCAGTCTCTCAGGGCAAGGTTTTAACCCAGGCAGATGCTGAGGAGCTCTAATCTCTACTGTCTCACTCCCTGGCCTCTTCACTTGTTTGCTTCTATGCTGGATATTTCCCAGGGTACTTCCCACCCTGCTGCATCAGTCTCTGCAAGCAAACACCAAGCTTGACAGAAAATACGTGCACTTCCCTTTTCATCAGAGGGGAACCCCAAACAACTGGAAGTTCTTTCTTCCTAAATCACTCATAAACAGGTGTTTAAAGCTCTAGTCACAGCTAGTATCTCCCTCCTCAGCAGTCTCAATCCACACTGAATACAAACATTTTCCAGGATTTAATCTATGTCTTACTTGGTAATGTTTTTTTCTGCACTTATTGACTGGTAAGATCAATAGTCCATCCTGTAACACAGCTGCCTGGGACTTAGTAAAGGTAACTCATTGTAGTAGCAGGCTGAGCCAGTCTGTGCTCTCCAACTAGGCTTGGAGTAAGAAGTTTGGTTTGTTTGGATCTTTACATGAACAGCACTGATCAAAACAGAATAAAATGCCACAGTCATCTAACCCCGAGTAAAGAAGGCAGAAATAATGGGAAGTGGTGATCAGAGGTGTTTCCTGTGGTTGCGGGTAGAGAGCAGGTAGGGGGGTAAACTTCAGTAAGTTGCTGCCACTGGAATATTCTCCTGTGATTGAATCACTTTGCAATGCCCAGAGCAGGGATCAGGTTTACATGAATGCACTAGGAAGTCTTAAGGAAGCAGACTACAATCAATGCAAACAACCTTTGTGAGAGCCAAAAGCCAGTTAGCTCCATTCTAATACTGAACTGCTGGTGGTTTCTGGCTTCACTAGACTGCACAGCAGTCAGAAGTCTCCAGCCTTCTCTGCTCCCTTCTCCCACTTGGAAGCCACAGTGAGTTTTTAACCCATCTGCAGGTCTACAACTTCTGGCTTTCCTTTACCAATAGTTGTCTTTTCCACTGGCTGCTTTTTGAGGAAGGGGAATGGGATATAAGAGTTGGCAAGAAATTTGTTCTTCAGACCAAGTGTGTGACAATCATATGGCAAATTAATTCAAAACATTGCATTTCTTTATCTATGGTTGCATCAAACAGATTTCTGGTTTTATTCAGTAAAAGCTGATTTACTAAAACCACTAATTACGTGAATACTTTCCTTCCAAATATTCATATAATGGAAATAAAAACATGAAAGAAGATCATCCTCAAGACATTTGCAAAATTCATCCAGTTCCCTGCAGTTTTGAGTCCCGAACAGGCTGTAGAAGGGAGTACAACCAACTCCTTGAATTGAGAGCTGAATAAGATGAGTGCTAGGGCATCTGTTATGGTAAAGAAGAATGAGGTTAAAGCATCACACCCATTACTTCTGTTCTAGGTGTGACCAGTTCCTCCACTTTGATGGCAAGGCTCTTTTTTCACCTTTTGTTACCAGAGCTCTAGGTTTACTCTGCAGGAAAATCTAAACAGCATAAAAACAACTGCAACTATAAGGCAAATTTTGGTACCATATGAACTGCAAGGACTACAGAGTAGCTTTTACACAGAGTTATTTTGTATAGTCCTTTATGAGATGTAAAAAGAAAGCATCATTTTCTCTGTGGACTGGAGAGAACTTATATTCCCTTTGTAGCATCTCCTGGTTCCAGAAGAGTTTGGCAGATCAGCCACTTTGTAGGTACTCCACTCCCAAACATATTCGTACACCTTGGGCAAGGATGCCACCCACTAGACCAGGTTGTTCAAAGCCCCATCCAGCCTGGCCTTGAACTCTACCAGGGATGGGGCATCCACAACTTTTCTAGGCAACCTGTTCTAGCAACCCTCTGAGTAAAGAATTTCTTCATAACATCTAATCTAAATTTCTCCTCTAGTTTAAAACTATTCCCCCTTGTCCACTCACAATCTGCCTATGTAAAAAGTTGCTCTCCCTCTTTTTTATAAGCTCTTTTTAAGGACTGAAAGGCTGAAATTCTTTTACTGAAAGGCCATGAATACTTTACACATTCTTGTTGAAGTTCATTGCCCTGCATGTCACGGAGCAACTTTTATCAACTTCCATAGTATCTGCACATTGGTATCAGTAGTGCCTCTTAAAATAAATTTTTGGATGTCAAGCTGAAAAACAGGATTATTAACACTTCATATCCCAAATGTTATTCAAAAGACTTTAGGAGAACACAGGCAAATGAGGCAGTCAACCCAAAGTGCACACATGACAGGATAGATTTTAACTGTTCAGTATCACTGGAATGTCATTTGCTTTCTCAGTCCACTGCCCAAAGGAATGATCTCAGTTTCTGGTCCTCAGGATTCAACCTGATATGTGAGGAAAGAACACTGAAAGGCTTTTTAAGAAAACCACAAGCACAACAGAGCAATCCAGTGGGCTTTATTTCCCTGCAATGCTTCCTCAAGCAGCTCAAAACCCTAGTTGTTTGCTTGCATTGGAGTAGAAACCTGCTGGAGTCAACACCAGGCTTTCACATGGGCTTCCACAGCTCACCAGTCCCCATACAAGGAAGCACTGACTGAAAACATCAAGAAGCAAAAGTAAATACTTGTAATCATTCAAGAAGTGAAATATGCTGCATCTTCTCCCAATCCTCCATAAAAGCTTCTTGTTCTTGTCAGAAAAGGCAGCAAGGCCAGTTCAGAGCTCTGCACAGCAGTACTGCAGCTGGTGCAGCTCAGCACCCTCAGGAGTGGGAGAGGTTTGGCTCAGCAGCAGGGGTACTGTACTGTGGAACAGCAGGAAGTTACTCCTAACAGAAAATCACCTGAGCAGTAGGTGACTGAAAACATTATGTCCCTGAGAGCCCAGGAGGCAAGTACCATATCTTCCTGCAAACAGAAGAGACACAGCTTGGGCAAGCTCACAGTAGGGACAGGACTGAGGAGGCTGAAGACTTGCTAACACTGTTACTTATGGGTTACCTGCAGCAATTCTAACTCCTCTAGCCTGGAAAAACTTACTGACATGTTGCAATAAAGACAGTCCTACTACAGTCACCTATTAAGAGAGCATAAAATCCCACACAAACCTAATGCCTCTGGATCCAGGCCCCTGGTACCATGGAGATCTTTCACATGCCTTTTCAACAAACTACAGTGCCCAGTGACAATCACTAGATTTAACACACAAATTCCAACTATCGAAAGTCTGAAAGGCTAGTTCCATCATCCCATTCACAGCAAGGAGAAACCAGTGAAGGCTCAAATGTGATTAGGATGCCAGTCACATTTACTGCCTTACAGCAGTGCCCAGCTTCAGCCCACATTTCAGCTTGAAGGAACTTCAAACTAATGTACCAATCACTGAAACAAAGCTGGATGATTACAGCAGTGGATGCATCAGGTTCTTTGCACCGACATTTTCCTTTGTGTTGCTGGAAAAGCTTGTGACTGAACAGTCAGAGTGCATTTTGATGTTAAATTATAGTGGTCACCATGCTGCAAGGCAGTGGCAAAAAGCTACCACTTGAACAGCTTCTTAACTGCTCCAAGGATGCAAAAGTCCTTTTGTAATTCTTCAAAAAGCAAAATCCTAAATTCTTCATGAAAACTTTGAGTACAGTAGTCACTGTTTTCAGACCCATCTACTAAGGTCTTAGACTAAAGTCCTAAGGCTTTTTTTTAATCTATTTGACCCAGTTGCCTCTCACAGAGTACCCTCTGCACCCATTACACTGAGTAACTAGTGATAAAACAGCTTGCCTGATCGAAAAGTCTGTTTTAAAAATATAAGAGCTCCTTAAAGGGCTTAAACAGCTCTCCTATTGTTCAGGCATTTCCCCATGAACTCTCAAGAGCAGCCCAAATTTACAGATCACTGATCAGCTGATGGCAAAAATAGAGGCAGTTTATTAATGCTCTCTGATCAAGAGCATAGCTTTTTCCACTCAGGCTACAAGCAGATACTTTTAGCTTTTGAGGTCCCCAGTTCAATCCCTGGATCCCAGCCATGACACAGACCAAACAGCTCAAACAACAACTGAATAATCTCCAGCCCTCGAGATGGCCAGAAAAAAGAATATGAAGTATTTGCCATGCTTGCTGATATCATGAGTTCTGACAGAAGCTCACATCACCCCTGTTGTGGTGACTAAGGCATTCTTACAGCTTTGCATCTCCTAAGAAGTCACATTATTGGTACATATATAGAGACACGTGTTCGTGTAAATATATATTTATTCTCTTTATATATTTATTCTTTTTTTGTTGGAAATTCGTGATCATCTGGGGAAAGCCCAGAAGATTCAGGCTAGGTCTTGTATTATCCACAAAAACCTAAAATGACTAAAAGCACCAGTCATTATCCTGTGAAGAAATTAATTTGGGTCCATAAAATTTTCAGGCTTTTATGACTTGGTTATACACACAGTCTGCCAATGACCTGCAGCATTTTGGCGTAGTCCAGTCACACACAATCCTATTCACTTGCTGTCATTTGATAATGGAGTTCCAGGTGGGCAGTTGTTCTCAGGCCTATACATAGCTGACATACTGAAGTTACTGCTTTTTACAGCCTGAGAAGAAGACAGTCTTCAATTGAACAAGTGCAGGCAAGCCAGAGAAGCTCAAACATACATGTCAGAAGAAAAAAATAAAAAAGCCAATAAAGCAATACAATAGACCAGGCACAGAATAGGGAAGGCAGCAGGCAGCTGATCAAGCTCACACATTCACTCTGTTCCAAGCTGCAACTCAAAGGACAATCTAGTAAATATTTTAGGGAAGTTCTAGAGAAATACCATTAATTACACAAAACACTATCAAAGCACACTCCATCTCACACAAAGCACACTGTGGACTTCAGGGAAAGGTGAAAGAATGCGCCCGGTTACACAACCCATGAGGAGAAGCTCCACTTTGACTCCACCCAGAGACCAGCTCACACCTGGAGTAAGGAGTATCTGGACCCTGTCATTTTAGCCCACATACTGCAGTTGTGCATTCTGCTCTCATTCCGCCCCGAGAATGACTTGAGTCACCCACTGTAAGGCTTAGCGACTTCTTAGTGACACTTCAGTTCCAGGGTGGAGTGGGAGGCTCTGCTTGGGTTCTGTACTGCAATCAATTACCATCATATCAGAAATTCCTTTGTGTGAATTAGACCGGCAGTTGATTTGAAGGGGGACAGAAGTTAACCTCCAGTTTCAGGAAGTAGGGAGCACCAGTTCTATAAGGAGGGTCAAAGTGTGAACAAAAAGGGCAAACTACTTCCTAGGGCCAGGAACAAGTGTCCGGTGGTGGTCAGCTAACCTCGCCCTCACCACCAAGCCCTGAGCCTTCTGCATGCCTAGAGAACTGAAGCAAGCAAAGAACACATAGTTGGCACAGAAAGTGGTGGAACAGGTTAATGTGTTTGGGCCACGCTTGCTTCATTTATCGATAGCTTTGCAGAGATCATGGAACCCTCCTCCCGTGCCCAGTGGCAAATCAGACTGTCTTCTCAAACACTGGATATTCAGGCCCACTAATACCCTCCGTGTTTATCAGCTTTCTCCTGCTCTAGGCTGGAGAGGACACGGTAACCCCAGCAGCCTTCCAGGGACCCGGTGACACGGCCGCAGGCAGCGCCCCTGTGCCTGCCCCCGCCCTCCTCTCCCCTCCCTGCTGTCGGCAGCCAGAAGAGGGGAAGAGGACGAACAAGGACAGAATTGTCCCGTCTGCCGAACTCCGGCTCGCAGACCGGCAACGCGGAACCCCCGGAGACAAGGGACTGCAGCCCCGCGAGCACGGGCCCCGGCGCGGCCCCTTTCCCCGGGGGGTCCTGGGAAGGCGCTTTATCCCCGCTCTCCACAGCGCTGCCAGCGCCCGCGGCTCCGGTTTCAGAGTGGGAAGCAGCGCTACGCGGATCCGGCACAAAGGGGCCCCTGTCCCCGCGGCAGAGCGGAGGTGTGGGCTCCGGAGAGAGGGAGGAGGAGCCTCGGCAGCCCCCAGTGCCGGGGCAGCGGGCCGGCCCCGGGAGGCCGGCGGCGGGGCACCCGGCGAAGCTTCGGGACGCAAAGGGACCGAGCTCTGCCGAGAGCTTCCCAAGCCCCTCGCGAACAACCCGCCGGGGACCGCAGCTCCGCCGCCCTTCCCAGCCCCGCGCGCCGCCGCTCCCCGCACCTACTGGGGGGCTCCGCTGTGCCTCCAGACGAACCGCGCCGAGCCGAGCCGCCTCTCGGTCCCCTCCTGCCCACAGCCAGCGCCCAGCCGGGCACCGCCTCTCCCACCCACCCCCTTTCCATGAGGAAACTTTTCCCTCGCAGTTGCCAGCGCGTCCCGAGCCACGCTGCCCGCCGCGGGAAGGCGGCGCCGGGACCAGAACCGGCTCTGCCGCCAGGACCCCCGGCACCCCACGGGGCACAGGTCCGAAAGGCGCCAGGCCGGGGGAACGGAGCCCGCAGCGCTGACCCCACCGCTTACCTCGCAGGCGGCGCGGCTCGTCGGGACGCCCGGCAGGCAGCGGCCACCTGGGGGAGGGGCGGGCTGAGCCCTCCCCGTATTTCAGCCGCGGGACACGGGGGTCCTGCCCCGCCTCCAGCAGCTCCCGCGGGGCGGACCCGGGCTTGGGGCGCTCCGATGGCAGCGGCGGGCCAGCTTCGGCACGGCGCCCGCCTCCCCGCCCCCGCCGCCCGGCCCTTGATCCAATTAGCGGGAGCGGGCTCTGCCCAGCCAGGTGGGGGCGGGAGAGGGTGCCGGGAGGGCAGCGCCGGCTCCTGTCGTCGGTCACCCCTCGCACCTCCACATCAGGAAGGACCTGGGGTTGGCCGTGGGGGAAGGAGGGAGACCGAGGGAAGTCTGCCTGGCCGGGATTCCTGTCGTGGCGGATGCCAGGGGCGGGAGGGAGGCAGCCCTGTGGGGCGCTGCCCGCTCGGCCCAGCTGTGAGGAGTTGGGCTCCTGTCCGTGAGTTCGTTCATCTGTGTGCTGTACCGGCCAGCTGACCTGCAGGGCCCGGAGCCGCTCTGGTGTGTTGCAGCAGGAGGTTCCCCAAGGCCGGGTCCGCCCCAAGTGGAGTACTGTGGTCTCGCTTGTGAGCCTGGCGTGGGTCACTGTCCCTGGGCTTAGAGGGTGGCATCACCTCAGTTCACCTTGGCATCCGTCTTTTTGTTTCAGCCCGATCCTGCTAACTCTTTTCAGTCACTCTCCTATTCCTCTGAAAACCTCTATCTGAATAATCCGGACCTCATCTTTAAGCCCTCGGAGCCTTTCAGATGACACCAGCTGTTTTCTAAATGCCAGGGAGTTTGCCTGCCAGCGTTTCATTTTGTAACGCCAGGCCCCTAGTGCAATTTCCCCTGGGGCAGGGCTTGTACAAGGAGCACTAGGAGACCTTGCTGGCCCACCCTCTTGACTGCTTCCAAGTGACTCGGGACACAATTCCAAAGACCAGCTGTGGTTTTGCAGTGATGTTTATTCAACTGGTGGAAAAAGGAAAGACTGAGAGCCTTGCAGAAGGAATAGTGGAAAGAGCATGCCATAAATCTTCCATTTCTCTGGAGCAATACTTGAGTGGTTTGTCTTTCTTTACAAGTGCCCTAGATTTCATAAGAGCCAGAAAAATAATTGTACTGATGCCCTTCACATACAGTGAAATGCTGTGTTGGAAAGTGAACATTAGAAACCATTCCACTTAATTTATTTTGAGACCAATCCTCTGTTCATTTTTACCAGCATGGGGTCCCTGGAAGGTGAGCACCCATGATAGGCCATTGGCTATGGTTGTCACCATGAACATCCTTTAAAAAAGGAAAGATGTTTATCTTGTCCTCAAAGTTAATCACAGTTGAGAGTATAAGCAACAACTTTGTCTTTTACTAAAACAAAACTGAACCAAACTCTTTGGCATAGATACTCCCTAATTCAATTAAGTTCTGAGTTTTTACTTCCATTATCAAATTAATGTACATTAATGAATGTCAGAAGAGGCAAACACCTGTCATCCATTAATAGTCTATATCCAGTGTTTGCTCTGTGTTATGTTTTCAGGCTGATTTCTACATCGATATCCCATGTGCATCTAAGAGAGAGTGTCTAAGACAGATGCTGTCCATTTGGGACCTGGCCATTGCCAATACTGATTGCAAGATGAGGGTACTAAATAGCATGGCTGTTGCAATCCTTTCTTCCAAGGCTGGAATGGCTTGGGGAAGATGGGGTGTCCGGGTAAACAATAGGTTATAATGATAGTGATCTTTTTGTTCATTTTCCTGGTATGGGCAGCTTAGTAATGGTCATGGGACAGAAGGCGGTAAGATAGCATAATATTTACCTCTTCATCTCTTTAGGATTTTATATTTTCTCTTACTTTTTCATGGAATATAGGCTTGTTTTCACATGCATGGCAAGCTCTCTCTAGTTGCTCTAATACATCTATTACATCAGTAGTGAGACTAAAGTAGCCAAAAAATATTAATGCTTTGGACAAAGATTCTGGCAACAAGGAGGCAGAACACCTAATGGTACTACCAATACCATGAAGCTGATTTTAGTTACAAAATAGCTATACCAAATCAGTGACAAGACAGCTTTATTCTGTGGGAGAAAACCACATCACATAACTGAGGCAGAGCCTCAACATAATTGTACATCAGGTAAAAGGCATCCTAAAAATAAGCCTAATATCCTGCCCATGCAGAATTACACTCCTCCAACTTTGTTGCATACTAAAGTTCGAAGAGCATGAGACTGTAAATACATGAAAGAATATTTTCTCAAATTAAGTCTTTGGCTTGCTCAGAGTACCATCCAGACACTGAGCTGTGGGATGTCAGGCCCATTTTTTCTGTGTATGAATTGTGTACTGTCTGCTGTTCTTGTCCTTAGTGGATAATAATTACAAAAATATCTGGTGATTCTGTAGAGAGAAAGCAAACTTGGTGTTAGGCATTAACACAAACACTGTAATTAGCATGTGGCCTCATCTTGAGTACTGTGTGCAGTCCTGGGGCTCACAGTTTAAGAATGATGTTGAAGTCCTCGACTGTGTCCAGAGTTTGGCTTGTCTAGGCTGGAGAAAAGCAGGCTGAGGGGTGACCTCATGGTTCCCTACAGCTTCCTGAGAAGGGGAAGTGGAGAGGGAGGTGCTGATCTCTCCCAGGGATCCAGGGATAGGATGCATGGTGGTTTGAAGCTGCACCAGGGGAGGCTTAGACTGGATATTAGGAAGCATTTCTTTACAGAGAGGGTAGTCAAACACTGAAACAGGCTTCCTAGAGAGGTGGCCAATGCTCCAAGTTTTTAAGAGGCAGTTTTTAAGAGGCAATGCCCTTAATACCAGGCTTTAACTTGGCCAGCCCTGAACTGGTCAGGCAGTTGGACTAGATGCTTCTTGCAGGTCTGTATTGGTTTGAAAACAAACCAGTGGGAGATCACAAGTCAAGATTGAAAGTAAAAATAAGTGAAATAATACAAGGAA
This sequence comes from Entomyzon cyanotis, assembly GCA_024500445.1. Classification (NCBI taxonomy): domain Eukaryota; kingdom Metazoa; phylum Chordata; class Aves; order Passeriformes; family Meliphagidae; genus Entomyzon; species Entomyzon cyanotis. Next base: position 489 of record JAKEPQ010000071.1, on the reverse strand, counting down.
AAGCACTGACAAAGTCAGATACAACCTGACACCCTGTTAGGGTGGTGGTAGCAGTCTAACTGAAGTAGTTCAGTTCAAGCAGTGATCCTGTGGAAGGTCTGGTCTCCAGCTGAAGGTCCAGTGGTAGCTCTTGTCCTCTGGGAACCCAGTAGACAGGGCTCCCTCAGGCAGTTCCAAGGCCAGGTTATATCCAAGTGGGAACACCTGGCTCCTCCCTCCTGGGCAGAGCATCCCACAATGGGATGAGATAAGTCCATGAGTCATGTGGTGGGTCCCTGATGGCCCATTGTCTGTCATCCAGGGTGGGTCATTAGCAGGTGATAGCAGCTAATGGCCCACAGCTGGTGGTAATAGAATACTTAAATACATCTATATTGCAACCTAGGACAAAGGTCCCTTCCATATTAAAAGTCTTTTCCACTATTTTCTGTTCTATCCCATTTCTAAAAAATGCTAACTGTAATAGCTCCAAGAGGGAAATGTGTAGGT
>JAKEPQ010000065.1:0-110692 GCA_024500445.1 Entomyzon cyanotis | reverse complement strand
CCTGCATTTTTAATCAGTCTAAAATTGTGTTCATGTTTCTGGGAGCAAATGCAGAAGGCAAACATTGCTTATAGATAGTGTGAGGACAGAGAATTGAAAGCATAGGAGAGAAACATAATCTGTCTTGCTTGCTTTTATGCTGTACTTTTTTACTTAAACTTGCTTAAGCTTGGACCATTATCTTAGTGATGTTTATTCAAGGAATCACAAAGTGAGTTTCAGGGAATGTAAAGACTGGACTCCTTACAGTAGTCTTTGAAATGCTTTTCATTTAACTGCAATTGTCAATTCTAGCTTACACGTAAAAATAATTAAATTGATAAGACACAGTAAGGAGAGGGTTGAAGTACATGGTAGTAAGGAGCTTTGCTTCAAAACCATGAGAAAATGTATTCCAACCAGTCAATCCTCACACAGCCTTGTGCCAGGGCTGCTGTATATCGTGCAGCCAGGCTTTCTGACTGCCTCTGCTACTTGAGATGCAGGCAGTCAAGCTTTGGCACATCTCTCTACTTCTGTTCTTCCACAGCTCAAATGCCCATTTCATACCAATGTCAGCCCTTTCATAGGTCCTGTAAAAAACAGCTATAAAATACATGTATTGTAAGTTCTTTTGAACAGGAAATAGCTCTGTTTAATTCAGTTTCTAGAGTTTGTTGACAAGAAATCACTAACCTATCTTGCATTACAATACAAATGACAAGTGCTCCTGATAAATGGAAAGGCATTAATTTTACGGATGCCAAACCTGCTTCTGCATGTCCCAAACAGATGGGTTCACAAATCAGTTGGCTCCAATTTTAGAGGAATGCTGGAAGTTTATCCGATAGAGAGCTGATGTAGAGCCCAGATCTGTCACAGGAGTGCGCCAAGGAGCTGCTCTGTAGCAGCCCCCACTTTGCCTGCTGTAATCAGAGGGCCAGAAACAAGGAGCAAATGGGATGGGAACCAGCATGGACTGCTCATCCCCTTCTGCTGTTACCAGGGATCATATGCTTTGGATTATTCCATAAGCAAGGAAGTGGTGCTGATTGCTGACTCAGTGCCAAATTTATGTTTACTAACTGTTCATCTCTGAGTATAACTGAATTAGGAAATACATTTTTATTTGTGGTGTCATTTTGTTATGTGCAGTAATTTTGTTTCATGTGATATGTCACCTGGGGGGTTATTTGTACATAAAGAGAGGAATGTTAAGCTCAATCTCTCTTACTATGAGTTAATGAAATTAAACCACAGCAAATAAATTGATGTAATTTGCTGGCACACATTAATTTCCGTATCTGGGTTGCTGAAGAGCAGAGACCACTAACATGTGCAGTTAAAAAGTGATTAAATACAACATTTTTGGATGGCCTAGGAGGACATACAAGTAATTAAGCAGAGTCTTGAATTACTTTTGAAATATTTTGGGAAAGCTACTACATATATATAATGTAGTTGTGTATTCCTTACAAAATTCAATTCAATTATTGCTTCTAGAGTTTTTGTAGCTTTGGAACGTACACCAGTAGTTCAGGTAATTCATATCAAAGAAACTATTATGGCATATTCCTTCGGCAGCCCTCTGTGTCACATGATAAGTTGTTAATCTGTTTTGCTTCTGTAACACAAGTGGTAGCATCAGTAAATTTGCTGGGAAAAATTCCCTGTGGCCATAGATTTGTTCAACCAAAAAATGGTCCTGCTTGAGGCAGCCAGCAGATGCTGTCATCTACAACACAGCAATCTTTTTCTCAGCTCCAGCCCACACTGATTGCAACTCAGAACATTTTAAATATACATAGGTTAGATATATTGGAGCTGTATAATCCATCCACAGAGGCACCAGCTGCAGGTAACTATTAGTTCTTTTCTTCTGTTCTTCTCTTTTGCTTCTCCTGCTCCACACTTTCTTCCCTGCATTCAGAATATGTCTATGCCACATGCTGGCAGGTGGTTATTTATTTGTTTATTTTGGCAGTGATTTGCTGCCACTGAATAATTTACATAGCACATTGTCATAGCTTTGAAATGGTCAAGTTAGGATGGACTTTTATATCAGTTCTGTGGCTTCCCTTTGCAGCTACATGGGGTCTGTCCTGACCCAGCTGCTGGAATTTTAAACCTTGCATGGATAGCATGTAAAATCTTAAATGAGCGTTGCTGTAGAATTTCAGCCACCACTGAAAGAAGTAATCAGTGGGGTCTGTTTGTGACTGCAGGCTCCTTTTCCATTTTTTAATAAACTTGTCTTCCTGCACTGAAAGTACTGCACTGGCTGATTTTCCAAATATTAATAAAACTGCAGAGAAAAAGATACTCTTAATTTTGTTAGCTTTACCAAACCTGTTGGCTGTTGTTTCACAGCAGAAACAAAATTGCAATTCACTTTTCAGTGACATAAATCTGCCAATGCAACAAAAATTCCCCTTTCACTGTTCACAAAGGTGAGGTGCCCCCCCCACCCAATGTGGCTGTACCCTTCATTGATTGTGCCCTTGATTCAAAAAGCTTTTGAATTGTTTGAGCTGAAGAAAGAAAAATTATTTTGGAAAAATATAATTATTGAATCACAAAGATCTTTTATTTAATCCTTCTCTCCTACCTAAATTCATTTCTAGGATATGCCCTTTTAAAATATATAGCAGAAAATACAATTATTTTTGTGCTTGTCACAATGTGTTAATTGTACATGTTTATTTAGGACCCTGTATGGCTTAGACCATTCATCCATTATCTTTCAAAAGCATTCACATTCTGTGATGTTCTTTACTTCTTGCCCCTTGACAAATCCATGCCCAGTTCAGGTTTGTATCTCACACAAGAAGTCTGTTGTTGTAAACCCAGCTCCAGCACCAAGGGACCTTTCAAACAGTGCACAACAGAGAGTAATGAGTTATGTTAGTGAGATATTGACTCATATTCTTGCTCACCAGTAAGTCTAACTAATGTAGAGATACATTAACCTCTCTTGTTCAAACAAGGCACAAGCTGTGACAGGTATGTCTAGGGAGCAAATAGCAACAGCATGTTGCACTACAGAGAATATCAGAAATTTTTAGCTGTGGTCAGCCTTGAGTCACTGTGTTATTATTACAAAAAAAAATACATTATTATTGGACTGTCAAATTTGCAGTTGCTGACAAATTGTTAAAATTATCTGGTTTTGGTAGCATGGAGATCACACCTGGCTAATCAGAGCTTCTATCATTTATGATCACACACCATCACATCTCTCCTCACATATGTTATTCAGTTGAAAAGACTCTTTCATTTACTGACAGAGATTTGTTCTTTTAGTCAACTTTGTGCCTGATTAGGGCAGAAGAGGGACTGATGTTGTTGTATTGTCACATGCATAGAGGTCAAAGGCTGAACCACCAGAACTTGTGCATCTTCTATATCCAGATTACTCCTTGTGCTCAGCTCCAGGCATTAGGAATTCACCACCAGCTACAAATATGCTTCATACACTACACTACACTACACACACTGCTAAGGTGAAGAGGAGTTTATATCAAGCCTATTTTTCCCCATCTAGAATAATGTTCCCTAATTTATTCTAGGCATATGAGAGTATTGAAAAAAATTTTGACACACAATATACGACCATTATTTACGCATAGGGCCCTTGAAGAAAATATTTAAGTAAAGTAAAAGACAAAATGGAGGCACTGGTTTATGACAAAACTATTTCACATCTTAAACTTATAAAGCATTGACATCAATTTAATACTAAGAGCAAGTAAGCTTTTAAAAGTGAGCTGTGTTTCAGTAAGAATTTTTCTTCTGCCCATCATGTAGAATGGGGGAAAAAATGGCAAAAGACATTGGTCTGTATCCTTTTTAATGGCATAGTTCCTTAATGAAAAACTATGAAGAAAGGAAGCTGTTTGATGCAGAGATTAGGAATTTACCCCCTATTTTATGTCAGAATATAAGACATGAATATTTCAAATACTTAATAAGAAATGATAAACAGCTCATTTAGTCCTGAGTCATCCATCAAACAAAAGTGCATATTTATACATCCCTGCCAAGAACAAATCTTTTAGGCAGCACCTGGGAAAACTTGGCTGTTAAACTGCTCAGGCTGAAGTCTTTGATACTATTTTTCTTCCAGACCTCAAACCCAGATCTTGATTCTACCTCCTCAGTTGCAGGTCAGCTCATCCAACCTTGGTCCACCCTGCCCCTTGCTTGCTTCAGATTCTCTTATTGTTGTATAAATTCTCCATTCTTGACTCCAGCCTGATCCAAGTCACACTCACATCTATCTCTTTAGCCTTGGCATACATAATCTGCTTTTTGATCCTCCTCTCAAATTCCAGGCAAATTCCTGCTATTTCCCTTGAGTAAAGAATCTGCCAGCTCTTCTGGCCTCTAGAGCAAGTGCTCATCACCATGGCATCTGGGTTTGGCCTATATGGTGGGGATTTCTATGTCCTTAAAGTCTTCCTTGAAAATATTTAAATTGTGCATTTGTAAAAACCTTGTGTTTATGACTATTTAATTGCATTAATATAAATGGAATTATTACAGTAAAGGGGCCATTTACAGTGTCACCAAATTATTTATCTCATGTATTTCTTTAATCAGTAAAGCATGGAATTGTTTTCCTCCTTGAGAGTCAAATGAGTGGGAACAACATAGATTCCATCTCTTGAACTTGGCCTTGTTTCCTGTGTGTCATCACTAGAAAGACAGAGGCCAAATTTCACTTTAATCAATATTTAGAAGTTTGGGTAGCTTTCTGCAGAATGTTGATGACTGGAAAATCTTGAGATATGTTGAAAATTTTCTGTTTCCAAGAAAGCCAAATGAGTTTAGGCTGGAAAAAATGGGCTGGGCTGGGCTGTGTCCCTTGGGCCAAGAAGGAGGCAGGATACTCTGTGATACGCTATGAAATAATCAGAATTTTTAAAGAGGAAAAACAATCTTTTATTTAGATATACATGAATAATTTTCTTGCAAAGCTTTCTTCAGTATGTATAGGATTACATATCATGAGAACCACTGCAATCAGGGGGATCAAAGAGTAACAGGCTTCTTTGGGAACAGAAGTTTCAGAGAGAGATACAGAATAATTGTAGAAGGAGCTGCTCTTTTTTATAACAATTTGTCAATTTATTTTAGGTCTAGTCAGTGGGTGAATAATGAAAGTGTGCAGATGAGAGATTTCAGAGCTTCTTTTCCACCGAGCTGGAGATTGCACTCCACTGGAGATGTCCTTGAAGGTATAGTGATCCATTTTGCTTAAATTGAGCAAGTCCCTGAACATATTTTCTCCCTCTTTGCTACCTCTGCTGCAGCACTAAAAGATGCAAATCCACTTAAAACCTTGAGTATTGTCCATAGCATACAATAAACATGCAGGTGTGATACATTGTAAAACAAAGGTAGAAATTATACTATGACACAGACATGAAAGAATATCGGTGAATAAACTGTTTAAATTTAATCAGTTGGATGCTAATAATATTTTAGTTTGAAATCTAAAATCAATAAAAAGAGAAGCACAGCACAGCAGAGGTGAGACCTGCAGGCTGAAGAACCTCTCCACATTTTACAGGAAGTTTTCTTGGCTTGTAACCTAGATATTGCCCAGAAAGGCCAATAATAAAAGGCTATTCACATTATACATAACATATATTTCTTAATTACCTTATTTTATTTAGACTGTCAATAACTGAATATCCCTAATACCATAATACTGCTAATACTACAGTGATCTGGAACCTTAACCACTATTAATGCTTGTCCATCTGTAACAATCACAGCTATGACAGAAACAAAACAAAAAAGAAACTGCTCTTTTATTTGAGGAAATCATCTATTATGTTTTGAAAAGGACTTACTTAGTAATTAATCTCACATTAAAAGATTCTGATTTTTTTTTGCAAGAGGATTGGATTTTGAACTAGGTGAATGAATATTGGTAACTGAAATGTACTGAAACCTGCTCACCTCTGTCCCATGTGAGAATTACTATGCTATTAAAATGGTTTTTCACAGTGCTTTTCCCAGGGCTTTTATTTTCATGGGATCATAAAGAACATTTTCTGTGCTCAGGGCTGTGGTACTGCTGTGTAGTGCAGCAGAGCCATGTGTTGCAGGATAGGATATCAGAACCTGTGTCTGTGTCCTAACATAGGTGTAGGCACTCTCCATAATATTAGCAGATATGCACGCACCAGAAAACTGGGGAAACCTGGATTCTTCTCATATGGGAGATGAATTTATGATATTTGGATAAAGAAAGGTACCTGGTTAGACAGAGTTCCTAGATTGGTGGGTTTGGGTGTCCTTCCTAGTGCACCTGATGATGCTGCAGTGGGGACATCATACTTGCATGAACCCGAACTGCGATGGGATCTGCCATTTGTGAATTGTATATGGTATCCATGCCTTGAAACTTATGAGCCACAGAATATGATGACTCCCCTAGCTTCAAGTGCAGATTCTTCAGTTCTCTTAAGTATATATTTTTGATACATTATAAAAACATGTTAAGAATTTCAACCTTTTTGCTTGATCTAACCCTTTCAGTCTAACACCATAGCAAGTCCCCTAACACCAGTCTGACTCAGCAGCACATTCACACAATTCATGTTCCCTCATCCCAGCATTTCCAGCCATCTATCCACTCTGTCACTCTAGTCTAGTACCAAACACTTGGGTTTAATATCTTGAAATTGGAATTAATAAGAATCTTCTTGAGCTTCGCATGGAGATTCAAATTTGCTGGTGCACAACATAAAATGTTTTGGCCTTTTTAATTGAAATGTCATTTACTAAGAAACTTGCTTGTTTCACTCTCCTGGAAACATTTGTGTTCCCACAAACTGAGTAGTTATTTTATTGAACACCTCCCTAATCTGTACAATGCTGATAGTACCTTTTATTTTTCAAAATTCACATAACTCATCTTGGAAATTACACCTCTTCTTCTCTGGGCATTGTTTATCACTAAGTAAACATCATATATTTCATCTGGAAGGCAGTTTTACCAAGTGAGAAGATTTGCTTCTTCTAACTGACAACAATAAACTGTTCATAAAAAATCAGAAGTAGCGTGTCATACAGTTTTGTTTTAAGTGAATAAAATTTACATCCCCATAGTGAAATGAATAAACTTTTTGCTTTATTGCCTTTTGACGAAGCTGTAGATAGAAATAGGTATTTGTTGAGGCAGCAGAAAATGTTACCATTTAGTTCTGATGTATGTTATATTGCATTTAGTGCAACACACACAAGTTGTAATATTGCTTTCTTGTGTCAAGTATACATTGTCATTTTAACATTACATTTGTTCCAACAAATTCGGAGTGTTTCGGGCTAAGACTTACATCTGTATATGCTGATGTTTGTAAGTCATATATGCTCAAAAGACTGAAGATATTTAGAATTCAAAAGTTGTGTATTTCAGAGTATATATTTGCCTGCTTGCTTTCCCTGTGCCCCATCTGAACATTTTCAAACATTCCACTTATACAATAATGTTGAAAACAGAAGGTAATTTTTTTGTCTCTGAACCATAAAGATTTTTAAGCAGATTGTTTGCCTTGAGACGCAACACAAATTGTATCATAGGAACATTTTCTGGAGAAATAATAAACCCAAACCTGCAGGCATTGGGTTCTGCAACACCTGTGGTGAATGACTTATTTTGATAAAGTATTCTCTGATCAGAAAGTCAAGATAATCTGAAAGAAACTCCTGACCAATGCTTTATTAGATTCCAAACAAAGATGAATCAATTCTTTGTGATGCCTAATGTTACATGCATAATTCTTTAGTATTCATATAAAAAAGTGGACTTTTTCTCAGAAATTTAGTATAGTGTCCATTAATATCTGGGAACTAAGTTCCTCTGAAAATCCTCTGCTGCTTTATAGGGATGCTAATGTAAAGATTTATGCTTTTAATACTATGCATGTATGTAAATGTAAAACATCTCATTTACAAAAATCATCACCACAACAGGCTGTAATTGGCTGTCAGCAGCAGCTCAAGTATACAGGATTGAATGCTTCTTCTTAGGAAAAGGTAATCTTCTTCCCAAATAAAAAATGAAGACATTTTGGATACTGGCAGGATTTTGCTACCTCATTCTGCTTATAATCCTTTTGCAGAGGTGCTGGCATGAAATGAAATTTTTTAATATTAATTTCAAAGCCGAAAATAAATTTGTTTACTCAGTGGCAAAACCAGCCTCTAATCCTCCAGTACATCCTTTGATCCAAGAAGAAACTTTCAGAGCTTTAATCCTCAGTTTTGGAAATCTCTTACTGAGACTAACTCCAATTTAATTTCATTCATCACCATAAGACTGATGAATGATAAATCAGGCTTACTATTCAGAACTTGTTTCGTTTCTTGTCACTTCTTTTTTTTTCCTTTGATTCCCTTCTCTATTTTTGCTTTCTCCTATTCCAACAGTTTAGGTGGATAGTAGCTACTACAAACAATGTTTACATTGAAGACAGCAGTCAGTCAGTGTACTCATTTGGATATTTGTGTAATGAAGAGCTGGGAATGCTTTCAGCACCAAGCCCACCCCCAAGCTATTCACTGACTAGAAAAATACAGTCAAAATTGATGTGTTCTTAGTGCTTAATGTGTTGAAAATATTGCTACACCGTCATATAAACTACAAAACTGACTAAGCTGAAAAGCTGTTGCATTTGATGCTTCACATTCAGTTCAGTGTCTTCTTATAAGATTCCTAATACGTTTAAAGAGATAATAGCCAATGAAATATCTTGAAATATTGATACCTTATTATTGATCTTGTTATTAAAACTAATCCAAATGTTTGCATCATGGTACCTTTGAAGAAAAGGGATTTTTCTATCTAGGAATGCAATGATAAATTAAAAATGCAGTATATGTGCAAAACATACATTTTTGGCTAGCAACTCAAATATTTTGCTTGTAATGATGCGACTTGGTAGCTGTAAATAGCAGGAATTTTCATTGGTCTCACTTATGTTATCAGGATCAGTAAACCTTCTTTGACCTGAAGGTCAGTGTAGGAATAGTAATTTAATGACTTCTCTGGAGATGATAGATATGTTGCACCAGGTAGTCAGATTTTTCCTTTTGGAAATAAGTGGTTCCAAAAGGAAGTTTATAATCATGAAGCAAAAAGGTCAGATTTTCTGTAATTCTTCATATTTGCAGACAAATGTGTGCTGCAGATGCTAATAAAATTTTTCTACCATATAAAAGAAGCTATACAGCAAGGTTTTCCAACTACATGACATATATTTAAGAAGTAAAAATTTTCTTCACATCTATCTGAAATAAGTTTACAATTGTGAACAAGGATTATTTATTAAATATATTTTTATTGCTTCCACATCTCTCATTTTCATAAACGACTGTATTATTTTTTCTAAAAGACTACTCAAGAGTTTATTAAAATTTCATTAGCCACAAATAACGCAAACAAACAAATGAAGCAAAATTAAATTAAAACGAAACAAAATTAAAGAGCACAAACAAAAAAAACACCACCAGGATAAAACTTCCTTTTAAGCTCAAACTCAGTTTCATATAAGACTTCTTCATTCTTACTCAGTAAATATTATAGACTTACAGGAACATTATTTTACTTCCATACAATAGCTACAGATGTTATTTCTCTATCATTTTTGCATGATTTTTTTTTCTTATACAGAATATTTTTCATTTGAGTTGTATTCTTTAATTTTGAGCCGAGAAAAAAGCCTTAATTCATTTATTTTTCAAGTCACAGCAGCTGATCTGACCTTTTAACCATAAACATTGTTTCATCAACCAGAGGAAAAAAAAATCATGTGGGAAGATTCGTACACAGTGGAGAATTTTCCAGCCAATCAGTCATAGTTAGAAGTTTTGGTATGTCACAAAATTCAAGTACCTATTTAAGATTAAATTCATTTTTGAATGCGCTTTCTTCTCATAACAAATATGTGCAGTTATAAAACCCTTTTTATGTTACTGGATGAAGCACAGCATTGATTTTTGGACCCACAGTGAATTTCTGGTTTCACAATGAGAAAAATCATCTTTTGACTTGTAAACAGAGTACTGGTTAATCAAGGAATTATTGTAAGTAATAAATACAGAATTCTACAATTTCATATTACAAGATACATGTTTAATGTTATATATATTTCTTCCAATTCCAGTGATAAATCTGCAATTTAATTCCTAGGGTTTTTGCCAAGATTTGAATGTCTGTGGTTCCCTAAAGAAAATTTTTGCAAAATAAATGTTTCCTTGCTGCCATAAGAATTTCCTAACTTCTTAAATATTTTTACTAGTGCTAGATATCAAGAACTTTTTTTAAACATCGAGGCTCAATAACTCAGGGGACAACTTTTATGTGTGTTCTACTTAAATTCAGTGTGTAAAGAAATAAGCAGTAAGGTTTCTAGTAATTTGGAGTGATCCCACAAAACCATACATCTCAGTGGTCCCCTCTTCCTGTGCAGTACCCTGTTGCACCCTCTTTACATGCACATATGCTAGAAATCTGTCCTTTTGTTACACTTCAAAAAGTTTAGGAGATTTTATTACTTAGCTCCACTGCAACTAAACTGTATGAGTAGAATAGTATAAATCTCTGTTGTCACTCCGTGCTTCCTTTCCCTAATCCTTTCAGTGCCACTGGAATAATTCCAGGATTCATGTTTCAAAATTGCGTGTCAGTTGGCCTCGTAAAGCAATGCCCACTGTAATTTAGAGCACTGCTTTGCACACTGCAGCCCTACGTGAAGGAAAGTGCACAACCAAATATTTTTTTCACTGCTGCTCAGATGAAAATATATTTCTTAACTTTTCACAGCCAAAGACCCATTTCATTTTCTCCCCTGCAGCCACCACATTTCCAGCAGTGTCATCAGAGCACATGGCCCTGCCACAGCAGGTAATTATCTGTACAAGCCAGAAAGATCCAGCTGTGAAAGGTATTCTGCTACAGGTAACATATGTCTCTGCAGGGTGTCCCATCTGCCATGGCTTCAGCGACTGCAGGCTGTCGCATGAAAGACTTCCAAGGGACTCTGTGGCTTTGAGACAGCTTTCCCCCCTTCTTGTGTCCCCTCACCCTGTTTTCTGTTTTCATACAGCTTTTATTCTAAGTGCTCTGTATTCTCTGTCATGATCTCTTCAGCAGCAGTAAAGCAGGCACTTACAAAATGGTACCTGTATTTGTTTTGAATGAGATTAAATTGCTTAAAACTCTGCTTTAAAATTTACTTATTTTCTCCTTTGTACTTATACCTTTTATTACCTCTTATTTACAAATTCATATGCTTATTTATAAGAAAATGGAATGACTTTTTCACTTGTGAGATAGCTGGGCAGTCTTGTCAGTGTGAGACAATTGCCAACTTTTGTCTGTATTCCTGTATGGGGATGAAGACTAGAAGAGGTGACTAAGTTTACCTCGACCTCCTAGTTACTATGAAAAATAGAAGTTTTTGGTCTAGAAAAATGGTTTTCAGGGCAGACAGTTTTCTTTTGCTCAGTTCTTGTTCAAAGTAAAGAGTCAGGTCATGGCATGGACACATCAGTAGTACTACTGAGAGACAGCTTGGTTTTTTTTCCCATCCAAAACATTTTTCATATCTTCTTTCAAGGATCTTTGTGTGGTTTTTCACACGTATGTTATTGTACTTTCTCATCAGTAGCCCATCCTATAAATGATACTATGAATAATTATGAAAAAACTCTTCATCCTTTTAATTTCTAGTACTGAAGCAGAGTTTGCTTGTTTGGGAAGCTGAGATGCATGGTTATATATCCCCAGCTTCTGTTACTGAAGAAGCTAAACTGGGCTGCATCACCCATCTGAAACACAAACTGGCCAGCATTCAAAGCCACCCTTCATTCCTTGGCAGAGCCAGAGACCTGCGAGGCAAAGACAAGGGATCCAGGGAACATTTCTGTCTCTAAGGATTTCTCAGAGCTTTCAGTTGACTCTTTCTCTCTTTACTTTTTTTCCTTGTGTTTGTTGTATTATGGAAGGTTTTGTTTGCATTTCATTGTTCAGCATATTTACAAAAAATGTCTTCTTGTTTCCCACTGTGCTGACTGAGTTAGAGCTTGATTTCCCGTAGAAATATTCTCTCAGGGGAGGGGACAATTCTGCCTGTTTAAAATAATTTTATCCCTTTTTTCTGCAATATTTTATTATTTGAAGTTGAATTGACTTATGCTGAGACAAAAATTGACTTAGTATCTTTCAAGGTACATAGCTACATTTAATATATTTCAAAATTCTGTGAATGTTTTAAAGATGGCAAGTCATAATGTGCAAGTGAAACAGAATAAACTGTATTAATGCAGCTTTATTTTGAATGTAGGGCAGTTTTTCCTGTTTGTATTGCAGAGAGCAATGGGAGGACTCTAAGGTTACGGGGCAGCAATATTATGTAATTTCTGCATGTAGTAGCTTGACCATTTAATATCATTTTTATAAACACTATAAGTTGAATTGCAAACACCACCAAATTATAGGTTTAATAAAATTACTATCGCCATGCCTGCTGAACAGATATGTTTTTTCAAAGTTAAATCACACACTGTGGCTAGGGTGAATACTTTCAAGCTCTTTAAAGTTTGTCATTGTCTCTGGCAAGAAAAAAATATTGAAAACAATGTTTTAACTTGTGCGTTAAAGCAGGACATAAAAAGTTGTATCTGTAAATGTAGTCTGCTAGCACTGAACATTTTCAGTCTGATAAAACTAAACACATCTCTTCTCTGAATGCTTTTTTGCTTGTACAGAAATATATGACTTCATTAAGTGGATAAAATGTGCTGGAGTAAATACACTAGACTCCATTTCCATTTGCTACTATGTACACTGCCTAAGATTTTTCACCTTTTATTGGTATTGAATAACCCACTTGGAAAGCTTAGCACACCTAGTTAAAAAGAAAGGTAAAAGCCTTCTGAGACAGACTTCTTTTCTTCCCTCTTTATTCAGGTGCCCAGGTCAGTAAAGTACCTCGCCAATGCTGTTTGCACTACACTGCTCCTCCTCTATTAAATTTAAAGCACACCCAGTTAGATAGTGTTTCCCATGCACATCTCAGACCAACAGAACTTAGCTGAGATCTTTGTTGGAGAAAAGTCACTGCTCAATGTGGGGAGACAACTGCAGGTGTCTCTACCCCTGGAGAAAGGGGGAGAGAGAGAGAGAGAGAGGGAGTGAAGAAGGCAGAACAGGAGTACCCCCACTTACAGTACTGGTCAAAGCAGTACAGATTCAGGGGAGCTGGGGCTGCACAGATCCAATGGCTTGAGGACATACTTTTGAGTCTGACAAGAGAAAAACACTCAGAAGAAAGAGCTAGAAAATCCATGGAAATGCACTCCTCTGTCACACTAAGCATTGTGCATGCAAGGGAGGAATCTAAGATTTTGAGAGAAGTATGTTTATTCAGATGCTGAAGATATAGTCACTAAATCTCTTTGTCCTCCACATCACCATAAGGGATTTTGATTTCTGCAGCCCCGGGATACATGGATGTATGCAAGCTAAACCATCAATATGCAAGCAATGCAGCTCAACTCCATAAGCTTTACTGCAGCCCTTGGCTACACCATCAGCTGCTGCCACGTTAATCCTTTCTACACAATTACTTTTTCCCATGGCTGTGGATGTTATTGGACCATTGTTCATATCAGGATCTAATTGAGGCAGTTTTTTAGCTCACACTGATGCGGAGAGAACCGCCCTGGAAAGAGTAACACATAGAACACAGACAGAGGTTTACACATCTTTTTAATATTCATCTATAAGTTATATCTGAAGCTGAAATTTAAAAGGTTTAGCTACATATATAATTGAAAGTAGCACTCACCAAACAGTGATGTACTCTGTGTTCCTAAGATGCTGCAGCAAGCCTGCATGCAGGATTGCTTTTTCTAAGCTGAACCTTTTGCTCCTTCACCTGCTTGGCCCTTCAGTGCTCACATCTTATTGCAGATGCATCATTTCTTGTTCTCTGTTGACTAGTTCCCTTTTGTGGCCACTATGCTACCTGTCTCCTTACTATCATCTTCCATCTTAACAGCTCCTGCCCTTTGGATTTTCACCTCCACTACCTTTAGCTTTTTCAGCTTCTGGCGATGTAGTAATCTTTGCTTGATTTAAAAGGGACAAATAGCAAGTAGAAGATCCCAATATTATTCACAGTACCATGTAGAGTGAAACATTATCAAAGCACAATCAAAGTTATGCTTTGTGTGAGTTCCATAAGGTTTTGGCTGAGGTAATTCTCTTCATAGTGGCTGGTATAGGACTGTGTCTGGATTTGTATTAGAAAAGGTGTTGATAATATAAAAATATTTCTGTTATTGTTAAGTGGTGTTTGCACAGCATCAAGGGCTTTTCTGCACCTTGTATCATCCCTCCAGCAAGAAGACTGGGGGTGCACAAGCAGCTAAAAGGGAACATGTCTGGGACAGCCAATCCCAACTGACCAAACAGATATTCCAGACCATATGGCATCATGCTGAGCACATAAAGCTGGGGGAAGAACAAAGTAGGGGAAAGTTTGGAGAGATGGAGTTTGTTTTTCCAAGTAAATGTTATGCATGAAAAAGTCCTACTTTCCTGGAGATGGCTGAACACCTGCTCAGCAGAAGCATTGAATTATTTCCTTGTTTTGCTTTGCTTGCATGCTCAACTCTTGTTTTCCCTATTAAACTGTCTTTTCTCAACCCATGAATTTTTTTACTTTAACTCTTCCAGTTCTCTCCCCAGTCCTGATGGTGAGGGAGTGAGCAGCTGTGTAGTACTTAGTTGCTGGTTGGGGTTAAACCTCAACAGAGAGAGAGCCAGGAAAGGAAAGAGGATGAGGAGATACAGCCAACTAATTAAGCAGTTGTTTTCTAGAATGATTGCAGAACAGATTGTCTTTGGGCACTGAAAGATGAAAATAATTTATAAAGAGGTCTGAAGGAAAATCGTCTACATGTGAAGCAAAATATAATGGAACATGGCACGCTAGTAAATACAAATTAAATGTTAAAACTTGGCAAAAAATAGGAATAGATTTTAATGAATGTTATAGAATAACAAGAAAAAAATCTATTGGTTTTTAAAGTTAAATATGCATGGTCATGGTGCAGGCTTATCTCTTGTATATCAGTTTCATTCTTGGTTGTTGTTTCTCACTTTCCTCTGAGCCCATTGAAATAATTTTACACCCATTAGCTAATGTTGAACAAATTTGATATAGCAATAATATTTCCCAAAGATGTGTTAGTCATATGTGTTTCCTGAAATAGATCTGTAGATACAAATTGGATGCTTTCATTTATTCATCTAAGTGTTTTTGATGATAAAAAAATTGCGGCAGTGAAAAGTTATACCATTTTAAGTACTGGAGAGTACAGAGAGGACAGAGGGAGAGAACTTGTAAATATTCTAATTATGGGAGGAAGCTTCAGCAGGGTCTACCAAACAACTGCAAGGCACAATTGAATGAAATCAGGATTTATTAAAAAATTCTATGTTGAGAACAAGATCATCGAAAAGAGTGAAAGACATGAAGGGTACTGTTGCATCAGTGAAAATAAGGTGAGATGATATCAAGATTCTTATCAACCACAAGAGGAAAATAATTTCAAAAATCTCAAGATGTAAACCCAAAGAAATAAAAAGAAAGATTCAGTCATTGCTATAGTGACTGCATTAGAAATTAATTTTGGTGATTAATAATGGAGCTTCAGCCAGCATGAAAAAACAAGCTGTTTGAAAGATGACTGGAGTTATGAACTTCAGTTTTAAGATGTCATGCAAATAGGCAAATATAAATGGACTATAAAAGTCCTAAAGGTGAGAGGCATTTGTAAGAGGCCCAGGGAGAAATATTAGGACAGTGTCTCCACAATGTGGGCAGATAAATCACAGAGATAGCTGTTGACCAACATTTTGTGATCTAACAAGTGTCCTCCATAAGATCATTATGGAGCCTGTGAATGACATTTGAATTACATTAAACTCCATAAAAACAATGTTAAATGTTTTTAAAATATTTGTAACCATTATTAATTCACAAAATTTAAAAAAAAGAAGTTTTTAATTAAGACACTTTTTTTTTCCAATTGCCAGGTTTCACAAGCATAGAGCCAGAATCTAAGGTAGAAAATGGCATCTCTTCACTTGGTATGGCTGAAGAGGAACTTCAAATGCATGTGAGCAGAGCACAGCCAGCTTAAAACAACACACAAAGACAGCAAGGAAACAAGACTGGTCTTTGATTTACTAATGCTTCTCAGCAATGAATTTGTTTCAGGAAAAGAAGGCAATCTCTTCTGGAGAAACAAATAAGCAAAAAGCAAAACAGAATAAAGAGCCAAAATGTAAATTAAGCAGTTGTCTGGCTCAGAGCCTTCAGTTTGATGTCTTGGGTTATAAATAATCAAGAGCACTTGTATTATCCATGTTGTAGAGCACTAGTATTCATGAATACTTTAAAATCCTCTGACAACTGGTAATGTTTCATCAACCATAAAGTACAAAAGGCGAATTAGTGTTGTTTTTTTCATCACCCTTTGTGGGCAAAAAGATCAAAGAGATTTTCATATTGGCAAAGACCTTGTCAGTCTTTTTTTTCTGCTTATACATAAAGATGTGTTTCTGCAATATGACAATGAAGACTGGCAGATGTTAAAACGAAAGTCACCCCCTACATAAATTGAGCAACTTCAGGATATGAAGTCTTTCATGACTATTTTATAAAAGGATTTATTCTTCTTTCATGTTTATTTAATTATTTTATACCAAGAACTGGACAAGTCAATTTTTCTGTGAAACTTGCTTCTGGCATATCTGAATTTTCCTTTTTTACTGAAGAACAGGGAATTGCTATCTCTGTCACGGAAAATAACTTCCCAGAATTTTTATGTTTAACGTAATTACATCACTCATTTAATGACAATATCCAGTGAGCAAAATTGTAACACTATTGCAAAGTTATGTTATGTTCTATGCTTTATATACAATTATATTGTATATTAAAATTTAAAATGTTCATTTTTCAACAGCAGAGATTACCTTGTTGGAACAAAGATCTATGTGAAACATTTCAGAGAAACTCTTTGTCACTGAAACTGCAGAAAAATGTCAGCAAGGTATGAAAATTTTCCTGTTACTCTTAAATGTCCATCTTTGAATGAAATGATACCTTATAACTGCAATTCTGCATATGATTGTACTACATGTGTAAAGTACCCCACAATATAGTTTTTATCCTAAACAAATTGTGTGCAAACATTTCTTTAAATCAGATTCTCAGGATTATTTTTAGTGCAAGTGGGGAAATTGAGAATTGTAACAACTGTGCATTTTCCACTCTTTTATAATCCTTTTCTCTCCTGCCAGCCTGTGCACTTCCCTCAGACATTGTCTCAAAATATGCACATACCAATGCATTCATGCCTGAAACAATCTAATGGAAAGAGTGACCTTCACTTTCTTTTGCAGCAGTCCAGAGGTGAATGCAGCCCAGAAGTGATACCTGTCTCCATCCCTGTTTGTCATCCGTGGCTCTGGCTAACAGCATCTCTCTGTAAGCCATTTCTGTGGGGCATTTGTGGGCTGCATGTGGCACTCTGAAGTGCCATGAACATCCCCCAGGTCTGCAGCTTGCCTGGGCCTGTTGGAGACCCCACGTTCCTGGGCAGGGAAAGCTGGCAGCTTTGGAACTCATGTCACGCTCCACAACTGAAGGTTCACTCTGCCTGAAACAGACTTGTGGCAGGAACTAGGAGCAGAACTGTGAGCAGTGCCTTAGTGAAATTGGAGGCAAGCCATAGTATAAAACAGGATTAGCTGCTGCTTTAGGGTTTTTGTGAAAGCAGCCAGATGAGAATCCATTACATCTTGTATTTAACATTTATCTGATGAACTTAATCAATAATATAGCCTCTATTTGTGGGGCAGACTTGCCCTGGGTAGCATTTATTTTCATTTCTCCTATGAAGAAAGAGCATTAAAATGAAAATTCAGTCTTTTAAGCTCTGTAATTCTAAAAGGAATACAATATATTCAAAGACCAGTGAAGGTACAATGCTAGAAATGAAAAAAGTTACAGATAGAAATTGCTTTACACATTTTAGCCATATAAAGAATATTCCCTACCAGTGATATGTGGTCACTTCTGAGCAATTTGCAAGAGAATTTTGTGCCACATAATGTATTCAGAAATGCTTTTTTCTTTGATTTTGGAAGGGTGAACTGAAGAATGATCCCTATATTTCCCCTGCTGAAACAATCGGCATGACTTGAGGTAGTCAGAAAGCTGAGGAGAAATCAGGAAAATTAACACCTGTATTGTGCCAAACAAAAATCCTGGCAGACATTTAATGAATAAACAGGCAGAGACTAACTTTCTCTCTTGTTAAGGACTGTTTTGACCCACCAGCATTCTTAATGCTAAAATTTGATATATAAAAGTTTATTTATTTTGGTGACCCATGTATGATTATGCTAGAATGCATAATAAAAAGAGTAATTTTGTAGAATAGGAGCTAATTTTAAAATCTTCTTTGGGTCTGCTGTGTTGTAAGAAGGTGATACTTTTGAAAATAAAATACTTAAGGATTCACCTATAAATGGAAAAATCAGTTAAGATACCACTGATTTTGCTGTACAGCAATTGTAAAAGACATTAAATATCTCTGGTGCATCTAAAATATTTGGCAAAATATATGGCAATGTTTATGATTAAAGCACAATCCACAGGTTTGCAATGTAACCTTCAGGAAGTCTGAAAGTTTTTTATCCAAAACTTCATGAAGCCCATCCATTTCTTGATCTATTCCCTTAGCTCCAGAGTTTCCTGGTGGAAGCAAATAATAGAGACTGTAGTACTTTAGTCCTACTGCTATACAAGAAAGATTTCCCTGGTGATTTTTATGCATTTCCTGAAAATAATTCTAAATCATTTTCATATATTTTTTAAAAGATACGAATCTTACATATACCCAGGGAAAAGGTCTATTCACTTGCTGTCTGTTCATTTTAAATAAGAGAATGAAAATTGTTTTTTCACTCAAGTAGAATAAAAAGTAAACCTTTTATAGCCAGGAAAACTAGCTATATAGAGTGTATAACAAATCCAATCATTTCAACATAACTTTTACTATTTTTTTAGTGTAATTTTAACCTTTCTTTAACCAGAATATTAATTTTTCTGCCAATTTATCTGCTTAGTCCTGGAGGGCATTACAGTCTCTCAAGATTTAGTGATTTAATTTATTGAATTTCTTGTATTTTCTTATTATTTCTACTAAAATGTAGCTGTTTTGCTGGGAAGGGCCTAGCAAGCCCTTTACAATACAATCAAATACCATGAGGCTTAAAAAAACCCTTGTGCATATATCATCTGGGCCATACTTTTCCTTTTAAGTTAAGGAATATTATGTCACATGCAAGGAAAAGAAATGCATGTCTTAGAACAAATAAACAAAAAACTGGCACTTGCCTTCCCGGTTTGCTTTGACTTTTATCTGGAGGAAAGACTTCTTGGTTTCTCAGACGTAAGTCATAAACTGCTGAAGAGCAAGCAAATACCCCTAAGCCTTGGAGGACATGCTTCAAAACAGTTCTCTGGTGTTCTCAGCTGCTTTAATTTTTGTTTACACAAACGGAGACTCTTGAAAGAACTTTCTTTTTAAAATACATTTTCTCAGTAATTTGGTTAAAACTGAGTTCAAAGGAAGAGTTCACAGTTGGACATCCAGGAATGAGGCACCCACTACTTACAATGAGCTTATAATCCCTTGGCCAGGCAACTACTCTCCATTTTCATTAGTATCTCAATAATCTCAGCAAAAAAGAAAAAAACTCTTCCTACTTTAATAAAACAATGTGGTGTTTTCAAAGAGAGTGAAGAGTAACTCAGTTCCAAATACTATTGTTTCATCCTCAGTAACTCACAGTCTGTGTGCTGAAATTGTACCCTTACAGTTTCATTTTATTTAGTCCCATTTATTGCTTCACTGTCAGCAAAGGGTTTCCCTTTCATACATGCTCTCCAGTTCTCTACTATGTAAGATTTCTTGATGGGTGCTTTTCTTTCTATTTTCTTTATACATTTCAGCTTTGCCGCTTAAACCCCCAGACGCACAAATACTGTTGTAATTTACACAATTTCTCCAGCTCTGGAGCTCCCAACATGAGAAGAAAACAAACCTGCTGGAGTAAGCGCAGAGGAGGCCAGAAAACAATCAGAGGTCTGGAGCACCTCTCCTGTGAGGACAAGCAGAGAGAGTTGGGATTACTCAGCCTGGAGAAGAGAAGGATTCAGGCAGACCTTAGAGCACCTTTCCGTACCCAAAGGGGGCTTACAAGAAAGTTGGAGAGGAACTTTTTACCAGGGCATGTAGGGAAATGGGGGGAAAGGCTTTAAATAAAAGAGGAAAGATTTAGATGAGATATTAGGAAAAAATTATTTACTGTGAGGGTGGAGAAGCACTGGCACAGGTTGCCCAGAGAAGCTGTTGATGCCCCATCCCTGTGAGTGTTCAAGGCCAAGCTGGATGGGGCTCTGAGCAATCTGGTCTAGTGGAAGCTGTCCCTCCCCATGGCAGGGGATTGGAATGAGATGATATTTAAGGTCACTTCCAACTCATGCCATTCTAATAATTACCTGCCCAGAAAATAAGAGAAATTAATTTTCTCCCTTATGACAACTAATTAGGGATTAAACCATTGCTCTCACCTGCAGGTGACACATTATGAAACAGAGGCATTTTTTAGGCTGTTTTTACACAGCTAGGACCGGGAGGTGCCTGTCCAGCACCCTGACAAAAAGAGTCACTCTGGAAGGAGCTGGGCTGCTCCTCCTGTGGAGCTGATGAACGATGGAGGCAGTTCAGTGTCCTGTGGTCACTGATTTTTCTCGCAGCACTGAAATCTTAACCTTTTAGGCAAGATCCTTTGCTTCAGTGTGATCTCGCTTGTTTGAGCAGGATGCATTGACACAAAACATGTGTCTGCAGAGCGCTGGAGGAAATAATAAGATACAGCCAGTTTGCTGGGAAACCGATTTCAGAAATTCTCTCAGGCAGGTAATTACTCCTTGTACTGCTCTTATAGAGAAAGTCTTATCCAAGACAAGCAGAATACTAAAGCTTTCTTTTTCCATACGTAAATGCATCAGAATTATTTCAGCACCACCTGGTCTTTTAATAGTTTCTAGCTGAAAACATACATATACATAGCAGGAAAAATTACACAAAACCCCCACAAATATCATTGACCAGGACTTGAGATGTAAATATTACATTAATGTATGTTAATGTATGTTAATCTTTGTTAATTTAAAACTCCCTGTATGAAATTATGGAATTACGACCTTGGTTTACTCAGAGGAAACTTTTGAGAAATTTACAGTTTTCAAAATTATCATCTTAAGTAGCTTATTTTTAGGGCTTCAGATTTAGAGCTGTTAAACCTTAGCTATGACTACTAAAATGAGAATATATAAAAGAAAAATTTGGCCTCAAGATGTAAGTGATCCCCATTACAAGAAAGAATTTTTATATATGGGTTTTTTTACTTTACCTGCTTTAAATAAGGATAAATAATAAATATCACATTGTCTAAATGTATCTAAGACTAGTAATTTCATTATAATCATCATCATTTTAGGGTTAATTTTTTACTGTGTATTTCTATAATTTTATTAAAATCACCTAAGCAAAGTATACATAGAATTACATCAGAATAAATGTCATTATCATGTGTAAGAAGTGAAGCTATGTAACTGAAGGTTAATTGTGCAATAACATCACCATTTGTTACACAATTCAGACTTGGAAAACTGTGATGAGATTTTGAAGTCTCAGGTGGCCACAGAAGAGGTTCATTCAAGGGCATTCACAAATCAGAGCTGAGATCAGGTCTGAAACAGCCTGAAATCAGATCAGGCACAGGCAATAAAAATGGCAACTCTCACAGGCAGGGAAAGCAAGCATTAGAATTGCTAAGGAAGGGTAAATGTGGGGAAGGCAGAGCAGTGGGAGAGCTTGCCTTAGCCATCTATCGATTTTCTGATGTACCAAGTAGCACAGAGGAGAAAGGATATGGAGTTGTGCCCGAGAGAATGGTGGTGCTCATGCAGCAGTAATTAGAGGTGAATTATCAGGCTGTAGAGAGGGGAATACCCGTGGATAAAAGTCCCAGGCTTATAGAAATTATTATTTGTAGGGCCAGTGAAGAGCAGTGGAGCTCCTGAATGGCCCATTAAGCTTTGAGCTGTGAGGGAAATTGGCAGAGAGGCTTTACAGAGAGAGACGGAGTCTCGTCAGGTTAGGGTGAGCTCAGAGCATGAAATCCAGTTACACCATCACTAATGGAGAACTCTAATTCAGACCAGTCAGTCCTCAGCTCTCTGAGCAGCAGGGGGCGACAAGATTTTAAGACCTGTCCTGTTTCATTTCCTCAATTCTAAGAATCGAGGAAACTAGTTTCTTGTAAGCAGAGCTATATTCAGCTGCTGGAGTCACAAACTTAATGGATTGCTGTGGTACTGCTGGGAGCACACCACTCCTTTTCTGCTGTGGGTAGAGAATCCACAAGTGAGACAAGCAGAGAATGATTGATTTGAGAAAGACTGGAAAGAAAGCTTGCATCACCATTTGGCTTTTAATATCCTAATCCTAACACCTTTTCATTAGATTTTGTGACTTCTAAAAAAACCCAAGCAAAATTCACAAACTAAAATTGCACATTTTATTGGCTTGCTACATCTTACCGATATCATTCTCACCCCTTGAATGAAGTCCAAAGTGTTAACCAGGTAAAAAATTCAATCCAAGTTTTTACTTGGATTTAATTAAGAAAGAACTTTGCTTTGACTTCAGTGATTGCTGTAGTATCTCCAAGCATCACTTTAGAAAATAAATACAAAAACTCCTAGTAATGATCTGCAACTGATTCAATTAAGTGAATTTGAATATGGAAGAATTTCTTGCTATTAAAGCTGGGCGGGAACTCTTTCTTTTGCTAAGAGGATTTCAATGTTCCCTGCAAGTCATCGAACCCTCTGACCTGTGCCAATGTCATTAGGAATCAAATTGTAGATTTCTATAAATTGGTCCAATGTAGATGTATGGTCTGTATATCTTGATCACTAGTGTCCTGCTTATTCTAAAGTATTTGTGCATAAACTGCCATGAAGGATTAGGATCTGGAATTAAACCACCATATATCCATGAGAAAGCAACAGGGACTAAGATAAGGGAGTCAGAGGAAAGAACAAAAATCAAAGTCCAAGAGGGACAGGGGGTTTCTTTATGCTCTAGACCCTTGGAAGACCAAAATGCAAGAAAAAGTGTTTTTTGTTTCTTCTGATCCATGCTGAAAAATTACCAGTGATTTTTCTCTCTTCTATAACCAGCCTGTTTGGTAGTTTGTGGTGGCTTGACCCTGTCTGGATGCCAATTGCACACCAAAGATGCTTCTATCACCCCCCTCCTGCTGTGAATTAGTGATTTTAGCCTGTTAAGGAAACACAATCAAAGGTATTAGTAAAAAGTATGTTTTAATATGAATTTGTGAAAGTGCTACTTTTAACAGAGCTCAATGACAAGGTTCACTCTATTACTACTTCATAGGTGAAGCATAAGTAGGAAGCTCTGAGATGAGAGAAGGTGCTCTCATTGTGGCTCCTGGGTAGCACATTTTAAAGGTCTTGGGCTTTTCCTATTTGTCTGAACACAGCACTGGGACACAGCTTCTTTTCTGTTTTATTTCAGACACAGAATATTATTATGCAAGTATTTATGCTTTCTGTTGTGGTTTAAGCCCAATCAGCAGCCAGCTAATCCTACCTCAGCCCAAAGCAGCATATTGCCCCTTATGAAATCATATTGTTTTGTAACCTTAAAATAAAACCTAATTCCTTGAAAAAAGAACTTCTTGAACTAGGGACAAAGACAGTATAAAATTACTTTCTACAAATAGGGGTATAGTTAAGAAACAGAAGTACATTTAACATATGGAATAGAAATCAAAGTGAGTTTGAATTCGTTTTTAACATCCCTAGAAAAATGGCTGTATCCTGATACTGCATTATGCTGCCTGGAAAATATCTGTCTTTTTAGTTTTAGATTTTGCTATTATGATACTGCATAGGTAAAAATTCTGTATTCCTGTGTTTCATTCACAATCATTGTTGCAGTGGACTCAAAGAGTATTTTCCTTAAGACTCATAGCCCATATTTCATATTTAAAACATGAGCAGTAAAATTTTGCTGCCAACATGTGACGGGTTAACCTTGTCTGAATACAAGATGCCTACCAAGGTGCTCTATCACTCCCCTCCTCTGGAAGATAGGGAGGGGAGAAAATAAGATGGTAAAAAGATCTATGAGTCAAGATAAAGCAAAAGCAGCCCTCACACCTTCTTTTCTCTTAGCTGTTATGTTTGAGCAATCATTACATGGTATGGAATATTCCTTCAGTCAGTTTGGATCACCTGTCCTGGATAAGTCCCTATGTCCCCTGCCATGATTTTGCCCAAACCTGAATCTACAGGTGTGTGTGAGAGGAATCTTAGAGAAAGAGCCCTGATGCTGTGCAAGGACTGCTCAGCCATAACTAAAACACCAGTGTGTTCTCTATGCCCTTCTAGCTACCAATAAGCAGCACAGCAATGTGAGGACTGATTTGAGGGAAATTAATTCCATCTCAGCCAGACCCAATACACTATATTAAAGAGAATTGTGATCAGAAAGACAGAGCTGCTTTGAACCGACGTTGTTCTTGTTAACCTCTCAATGAAAATTTTCTTGAATAAAAATACCTCAAGAAATGTGTGAAAGATATACTTCTGAAGCATAGAGGGTTTTAAAAAGTACTCATAAATCTCATGTTTCTTGGGAAAGAGAATTGAAATGGGATAAATCTTTTTTACACAAACAATCAGGGACAGAGGGTTTATAAAGAGAAAACATGCAGCATATTATCCTGTTAAAATGCCTACAAACAAGACTGAAACCTATTGCAACACAGTGAAATAAAGATGCTATGTGAAAGGACTTCACATGAGTTTTAAGACTTGATTCTTGACTCAGAGCTGTTAATGTCATTGAAGTCATGGAAAATGAAAGGAGGGGACACTAAAATCATTTATTCCTAATAATGACCTAGAATTAGAACTATAAATGGACATCAGCCTGCAATTTAGAAAGGAAGCAACATGAGTTTCCTTGTTGCATTGCTCTTTCAACAAGAAAAGCATCCACTTAGCAGCAGTGCTAAAGCTCCAAGCTCAGCATTAAACCTTTTAAAGTGTCACTTTTTTTCAGTATTAATCTAATGATAAGAGAGAAAGGCAATTGCAAAAGTCATTCTTTATTGCACCATTTAGCTCCTTGAAACTTCATCAAAATCAGGAGGGATCCCTTTGTGCTCTGATTGCCTGACCCAGAATCTTTAATCCCGTTCATTAAAACCATGCCACTTTGTTTCGTCGTGAATTGCCTTCTGAGCTCCTGGAAATCACCCGGCAGACACAGAGCAGAGCTGAGGGCTGTACCAGAGCATAGCTCTGACACATGAATAGCAGAATTCTGCACTGAGGAGGCAGCTGTTTAAATGAGACATAAAACTGACTTCCTATTAATGGAAGATAACATTAAAAGTTCCACTGTACTTTATTAAGTCATCTGCTTAGACTTCACATCAAGTAAGCAGTTTTGTTCAGTATTTCAACAGCCCTTATATTAGCATGTCACTGTGATTCCAAACTGATAGAAAAGGCACCTGTAAAATGGATTTGGTTTTGTATTCTCTCCTTCCCTTCAAAAAGTTTTCACTGAGTATTTGCGTTTCTTTAACCAACATTAAGTTTTCGTGATAATGATAATGATAATGTTTGGGAAATATTGAAACAGGAAACATGTTTTAACTATTTAAACCTGTCCTAATACCAAAATTCTTTTAAGTTCCTTGTTTCCTTTCTTTCTTTTCCTACCTACAAATAAGAGGGTGATTGATATTTTACAGAAGTGCAACAGAAGGGAATTGGTGCAGAGCTTTATTTTTCTAGGTGAGGGTTAAATGTGTCAATGTAGCTCAGAATACAATATAAAACTGAGTATAAGGCTTTAAGTTATGGTACAATGAATGAGAAATAAGGGTTTCCCTGTTTGACCAGCTATTACTCTCCTATAAGCAGGGCTGTGAGAGGATATTTGCCTGCAGGACTGTCCCTCAAGGAGCAGAGGTGACATCAGGCACAGCACCAGGTGCCTGAGATACCAATGATCTAAAGAGGTCAGCTCCTTGTCCCTGTATATAAGGAAATATTTGCATAAGCAGCATAGACTTGTAGGATCTTGCTCTCTCATCAATAATAGGTGCTTCAGCTCAGTCCTGCTGGCAGGAAGCCAGCTCAAAGTGTTTATTTTGCAAGTGCTGCTGGTCATTCTGCTGGTGAACTGGTGGGCTAAAACCTGTTTATGCCATAGCTTGACTACTGGATGATCAGCTAATTGCACTCAGCAGTTTCACAGTCCTCCAAGTCCCAATTCCCATAGAAGTACACTGATTCAGTTTATCTTAGAAATCAGGAGTATCTGAAGATTTGCCATCTGGAAGTGTCTAGAGCACAAAATGTCTGAGGCCCTCACTGCTGACATGGAAGGAGGTGTGTTATGTCCATTGCCAGCAGGTTTTCAGCATTTTGCATTCTATTTCAGAGCCAGAAGTGCTCAGAGCCACAATACTACTGTTCCAACAGCCTGTTGGAAGCTGTATAACACTGTTGGATTCAGTGGTGAAATAAAACAAGGCAGAGATGGTGCCAATCTATGCTGTGTAGAACATCCAGGGTCTTTATGATTTTCTCACTAAGCTGAACCTTTGTGGTATTTTTTCTCTGATTGTGGTCCATGGGTTTGCAGCATGCCTGATGTTTCTTCTCACTCCAGTCTCTGTTCAGGATAATTTCATATTTCCAGTGCTGGCAAAGGGCAAGGCTGCTGCCCCAGCTTTCCAAACTGTGGAGCCTGTTTGAGTTGGCAGGAAAAATAACAGGGGCTTCAATTGGCTGTGATTTCTCTCTGGTTAAAGACCAGAGCAAAAGAAAATGCCCCAGTTCAACAGTAAAACCATATTCAGCAGAGTAAGTGATCCTATCTTATTTTTAACCAGTGTTTCTCTTATAAAAACTAAAACCCAGAAAATATTGAACCAGACACTCCTGTTTGAGGTTAAAAGTCCATTTACATCCATGTTTTGTTCATAATAAGGGACAGTATTGTTGTATCACTGCTGGCCTGAGTCAGTCAGGCACAGAATGTATCACTCAGGCACAGAATGTATCATTCCAGAAAGCTCAGGGTATGTTTGGCTGCATCGATTTCAAATGCCCAGATTCACTACATGGTTACTTCTTTGTAGAAACATATAAAACTAGTTTGAACAACCAAGACTTTATTGTATACACTTTCTTAATGGTTTTCCTAATTGGAACAATGGATATTTCAGCAGTCTAAGCATGTATTGAGCAAAAGCTGGGAGGAGGATCACCTCACACCTCCTACCTCTCATGCAAAATTCAAAGTAAAAGAAATCGCGCAAGTCACGAATGCAGATAAACCAAGCTCTTTAACACCAAAGAGACTGGGAATCAATAGATTTAGGTAGAAAACAGTAAAACAGAATATGTCTAAGACTAATGACTCTACTGAGAACATGCCAGCAGTCTTCTCAATATAGTACATATTTTCTACTCATTATTTTATCATTTTGCAGTGTAACCAGCTCTTTTTATGATGTTGAACTTGAAGAAAATCCTGTCTCCTTTGATTCAGATGAATGAAAATAAAAGCTATCCTGAAGTGAAGGTATTTCAGATGGCAAGATATTAACAATAATATGGAAATATATGACATAAAAAGAATTTAGGGAACAGAAAGAGTGTTCCTTTATCTGTCGTATCAACTAAAGGTTCTAGTCAATGTAAGAATACTTTTTTCCGTAGTTTAAAAACACTGACAAATTTCTGCTGAATCTTTATCAAGAAAATCAAATCTTTATATACAATCTAAACAGAAAATAAAAGACAACTTTCAATACTATCTCAGATCATCTTTGATGTTCTCTCACCTCCATATTACCATTAGCAAAATTCTACCTCTGAAAAAATCACTCTATGATATATTTCATGAATTATGAGAGGGAAATTTTTTTGCAGCATTCTTCATGAAGGCACAAATGTGATCAGGACTCAGGTCAGCAAGGTCTATTCCTGCAAAGCCTTCATGTTGCCAGCCCAGTTTCCTCTATCCTCATTCTTAGGATAAAGTTAAAGCTGTAAATAAATGGACTTCAGAAAGTTGAAAATACTGTGTGTGCTGTATAAAAGTTATAAATTAATAATTTTTAATTTATCCTCTGATGAATGTAATGTAAAATCTTCAGACACTAGAGCTTTATCACAGTTGTTTTTGGAGTGATTTGGGATGATTGTCAACAGTGTGATTGTATCCTATGAATAGTGTATGACATTTCCACTGGCTATGATTTTTGTTTACTTTTATCTGTGTTGCTATGTTTCCTTGGTTTCATAAACACAAGGGAGTTTTCCTGCTGTTTCTTTGCTTAAACCAGTAGTCCACTCATATGTTTCCTGTTTAGTTTTACAATTTTTCTTTTATTAGTAAAACTTAAAGCTCTATAATATATTTCTCTGTGTTGCAAGACACTGTTAGTACTGTATTAACACCAGTTAATTCTTGTTTGTCAGCACCATACCCTTCTAGGATGTCATCCCAAATTGATTTTCAGTTTTAATATAACGTTCATAAAAACTTTATTTTCTTTTGTTGTCACTAGTGTACACTAGTAGGTAATGCAGAATCTAATTGTTATGGAGCAGAGAAAGTAGAACAGTTCTCAGAAGAAAAACTAAAATCAATTAGCAGAGGGAATGAAGCCACCATTGGTTTTTGATGGTCGCCCCCATGAATACAGCCATTCTCATTCCAGGACATGGAGGGATTATTTTAATGGATAAGTATTGCTGGCTTCTGAGCTTTGACTGCCAACAGGAGAGTCGGTTAATTTTGAAAGCCACAAAGGATTTTCTCATTTAAACATTTTTCTCTGAGGGAGCACAGAGAAATAAATGAAATATTTAATATTCCAAAATGAAATTGTTTTAATATTAATAGGTTTGTTTACTTCATTTTTTACACTACTGAATTTTTTTTTCATAATTTTGGAAAAGGTGTGAAGACATGAGCATTTTGATCCAACTACATTGCTTTCAATATAAGCTGAGTGCAAAGTGATTGTAAAGTCAGTATTGTGTGATGCTTTGCCGAGTTGGTAGCAATGAAAACCCATATTGCATTTGGTTAGTTTTCTGCTGTAAAATAAATGACTACTTAAGAGTTTATGGAAAATAGGTAATCAAATCCATACATTTTTGTAGACTTTTTCTTGAGAAGGATCTTAAGCTATGCCTGGTTTTGACTTCCTCCAAGCATGCTTTCATTTTCTTTCCTCCTGTTTCATACCCTTAATCTTAGGTTTACTGGTTTTATTTACATCTTCTGAATAATGTAAAAAGAAAAACCTAGCAAAATAGCAGTTTGCGTCATATCACAACATTCACATTTTGGCAACTTTATATGTTTTAATTAGATTGCATTTTTGTTTTCTCTGTGAATTTAAGGTCACATGTAGTTTTTAAGAGCATAGGGAGGGCCCAGACATGAGAAGGCCATTAGAGTTATTTTCAATGCACCATCAGGCCACATACAGCATCCTGTATGTCCATATGGTTCTGTAAATAGCCTTTCTTGGACAGAAATTGCATATGTTGAGATACTGGTTATATTAATGCTTCGGGTTTATTTCCATTTCCCCACGGGTTTCCATGTGCGCATGAGAGACTAAGAAAGTCTTTCCACACATTAGTTCATGTAAATTTTGAGACAAAACTTATTTCTTTGGGTTTTTTTTTCTTCTTCTTCATTGTTCCATGTATGTTTCTTGGAACACTATTTTTATTGCATTTTCAGATATAATATTTAACAGCAAATTCTCATTCTACTTCTTTTTACTAAGACTGGACACTGTAAAAATGTGTGCAAGAAGGATAGAAATATTTTTCTGAGATGCAAATATCCCTATTTCTTTTACAGTGAGACTGCCTTGCAGTCTTTTCCACATCTCTTTCCGTATTCCTTTAGTGCAGATTAATTTGACTGGTATTTTAACTTAAATCCTAAGATGTTGCTGAGATCTGCAAAATTATATTTTAAGCTCTTGGAAAATCAGTGCTTTGTAAACTCGGTGGTGTGTGGCATAGGGACATAATACTAAATACAATGCTACATTCATATATTCTTGTATCATATACAAGTGTAAAATTCTTTAAAAAAAAACTCGCTTTGCATTTGTATGTGCATATTTTCCTACCCCTAGAGCTTGTTTAAAATTCTCAGTATTATTGTATGCAGTTTGAAAAGAGCACCAAAATACAATGATCGCTCCTAAACCAATACATAGAGCATGAATTTCCAGAATTCTGGATATTTCCAAATTATTTCCTGTCATTTATCAGTGTTGGGTGAATAGATTTATGGGAGGGAGCTAAAAATCTTACTAAGAAACAACTTGTGAATATATGTATTTATTATACAGCCTTATTTAAATACTGAACAGACAATTAGCACATAAATTGCTACTTTTACATTTTTTCTGTGACTTTAATTCTTATTGCTTTCATCCAAACTTGCAGGCTATAAGAGAAAAGTAATAACACCACTACTTCTGTACAACAGATGAAAGGAAATTTTAGCTTAAATTTATTCATTTCTGGTTAGAGAAAATTTAACACACAAAATTGAAAAGAAATATCTTTAAGATTCACAGTTAGTTTTCCTTTCTCTCTTGCATTTCTTCTGATTCTGCCTTATCAACGAAAAGCACTTCTTTCTCTCTCCTCCATACTCACAGTATACAGAAATCCTCTTCTAATTTCAACTATTACTGCAAGATGGAAATCAAAGCTGGTTTGTTGTGTTTAAAACGTATTTTTAACGCTTATAGGTAGAGGAAAAATGTCCAGAAGATATCATCATTTTGACATCTATTTTACTGTCCTCTGCCAGGCAATGAATCACAAATACCTACATCATCTAGAAAAGGTTATCAGATTTCTATTACAGTTGTTGGAACTCTTTATATGATGTCACTAAGAGAAGAAATAGCTCAATTTAAATGCATTTAAATGACTCATAAATGTATACCATAATCTTACACTTACTGGATTTGTGTTGTCAGACCAAAAATATTAAAGATGCTGACATACATATCTCAAGGTTGAAGATATAGGAAAGGACATGTTGTTACTGTACTTTGGTAGAATGAAAATTGCCAGTCTCCTCAGTTGCTCTATAGAAAATAATGTATCCCAGATTCAGTGATGGAACAGAAGCAAAATTGGCCTACATTGGATCAATCTGGCCTTTGTGTCTAGTTTTCAAAAATCCTTCATTTAGCCTTTCTTACAAAACCTGATATTGAATTACTGACATAAATTACTCCCCTTCCCTCAGAATCTTAACAAGCATTCAAGTCTCTCTGATTTAAAAAATAAAAGAGAACAAATGATTGATCTTTATTATATGATTTATCCCTATAATAAAATATATCTGTCACTAAGAGATCCAGGCATATATCACAATTTTTACTTAGCCAAAGGCATTATTGGAACAGAATAATTGGCTGTTGCAGTTTAGCTTAGGTGCTTTTACACTTCCTCCAAATTTATGATCTGAATGTCTAAATCAGCCTAATTTTTGCTGTTTTCAAGTTCATTCCTTGTACTGTTCATCGTAGCAGAAGAAAAGTAAAGATAAACAGTGATAATCCAGTGCCTAAAATGCAGAAGCAGGGGTGAGAAATATGAAATTTTGCCCTTGTTTCAACATTTTCAACAAATGTTGCCCAGCAACTGCAGCCATTTTTCTCTCTGCTGATACTGTTGAGTGCACCCCTTTACTCACAGTTTTCTTCAAAAGGACTTTAGGGGTATTCACTTGAGTAAAACATTTTTTGGGACAGAAGCCTAACCTTCCTGTACAGAGATGTTTCTGGAAAGGCACTGAATCCATCTGTCCTGCTGCACTTCCGGGACCTCTCTGTGAAAGCTCTGTCAACTGTCTACAAACACTTCCAGCTTTAGTACTCAGCAGTATGAACACTGAAAAATCACAAAAGTGAGATTTTGAAGATTTGTATTTGTCCAGTGTGACTTGTAAGGGAAAGGTTCTATTTAGAATCCAGTTTACATAACTGTTGAGGGCATATGTTTCTTTAGACTCCACTCATGTTTTCAAAGATAATTTTATTGAGGAAACATAATCATATAATCATAAGACTTATTTTATGAAGGAATATTTCAGCCAGATATTTACAGCGGATTGTGACTACAGAACTAATCTAATAAGATGAGACAGCTTATAAGGAGGGTAGGATAAAATACCATATCAGTTTATGTAACTCTAGGCTATATAAGAATGCAGTTAAGAATTTTGCCCAATTTAGTTACAAAAAGATAACAATGAACACCTTCTGAACAGCACATCAGCCATTTGCATTTGGTTATAAAGGCATAAGAAATCTAAGTGTCACAAATGAAGGAGCAGCACTGATGTGGAAGTTGTAGAGGTCAGGAAAACGTACCTGTTTTCAAAGGATTGCCAGCAGTTAAGTTTAATCATGTCTTTTATATTTTCTAGAAGCTTTTCAAGGCAAGATAAATTTCATGGGAAAAAATACTGCCTCTGAATCTCACTTTCTACTTAGTTTCAGAACCAAATATGTGGTCAAAGGTTTTCAGCATGATCAGCTTGAAAGACCAATTGAGCATAACAATTTTGGTCAATGAGGTTCAAACTTAAAAAGTACTTACAAACTTTTTCCCAGACTGTCTAAAAGCTGATTCTATCAACACTTCACTCCTGAATTCTGTTTCTCCCTGATGACTTCCACAAAGCTCCAAAATCCAATACATTAGAGTCAAAACTAAAGCTGTGAATCTTTGGTCTGAACTAAACACCCTGTGCTTTGAATCAGAGAAAAGAGCATCTCAGTCTCCTCTTATCCCAGACCTAAAAGTAACTATGGATATCTCAGAATCACAGATTAGAAAATAGGAGAGAAGCAATATTAAGTTGAACTTCGCCTTCAAGACAGCTTCATACAAATATGTGTCATTTCTGAAAAATATTCATCTAATCTACTCCATATAAATTTTCACCAGCTAAAGCTTTTTAGCCATTGCAATCTTTATTATAGTACTTCACAGTGCTTCAGATTTCTTTTTTCCCCACGAGTGTCTAGCCTGAATCTTCCTTTCTGCAATTTAAGGCCACTACTACCTGGCCTGTTCAGCAGGGACAGCAGAGTTGATTAGTCATCTTTGGCAGGAGGCAGCACATATGTGAAGACTGTTTCTGTGTCTCCCCTATATTTCCTTTTTTGTAGGCTTAATAACCCCAGTGTGTTCTCCCCTTCTCTAAAAGTCGTAAGTTTCAGACGTTTGATCGATCTTTTTGCTGTCCAAATGGTCCACTTCATTCTTGAATTGTGGTGCACAAAATGAACACAGTACATCACCTAAGGCATCACCCGTGCTGGAAACAGTAATTATTATGTGTGTCTTGCACTCTGTGTGGCTGTTTATACATCCCAGCGTGAAGCTTTTTCACAACAGCATGACATAGTTGACTGTAATGTGCTTGTCCTCTACAGAGATTTATTATTTGATAAATTGCTCAGCAACATGTGCGTACATACATATATTTGGCACTGAAGTTTCCAGAGGGTCTTTTAATTTTTCAGCAGAAAACATATAGTGAGTGTATTGCTTATTGACTTATCAAAAACAAATTTAAGTTTTGTTAACTCCTGCACAACAACATTACTATTCTAATTATGCAGGAGATTTGTTGATAGTCTGGTGTATTTTTCTCTAATTAATTACACACATTTTATTTTGTGAATATATTTTGGCTTTTCTTGTAGAAGCAAAACAATTTATGCAGCTTGAACATAGTATATACACACACGTAATGGAAAACAAAATCAGGAACTCTTCTAAATTCAAGAATAAGATTTCTTTAAAATATTATCTTCCTTTTTTTCGCTGGCTTCTGCTAGATTACAGTCGACTCCCAAAAAAGAGAAGAACATAAAGAACAGAGAAGCTGCCTAAGAACCATACCTTTCCACACAACAGAGGAAACAAAACACGCTTTCAGCTCCCTGTGCAGCTTAGGCTCCACCTGCATCTTCACTCTTGCTTCTCTGAATAAACCTTTCTCTTGCGGACATGAGTGACAAGGTCTTGTCCTCAGCTGAGACCCTTTGCAGCTGGGAGAGTGAGAGGCCTAAGGCTGAGATGAAGATGTAGATAATAAACATAGATTAAGAACCTACCTGTTTTCTGTCTGGAAATAGAAGAAACAAACTCAGTGTGGAAACCAGTATGTTTCTACAATATACTTTGATCTTGGGTATCTTTCTCACCTGTGCTCCATTCAAACACAGAAACTCAAAGTCCACACTGATGAAATGCTCTCTATCCTGGACAAAAGTAAAGGTTACCATTAAATTCATATTTTCCCTTAATCTGATCATCTGCACAGTTAGGAAGAGAAAGAATATCTGCTGAAGAATTCCAGGAATTCTTCCTATGTTTCTAGAAGAACAAGTACCTTTTTCAAAATAGAATGGATATAGGTCACTCTGCA
Source organism: Entomyzon cyanotis (assembly GCA_024500445.1). Taxonomy (NCBI): domain Eukaryota; kingdom Metazoa; phylum Chordata; class Aves; order Passeriformes; family Meliphagidae; genus Entomyzon; species Entomyzon cyanotis. The sequence continues at coordinate 75,907 of JAKEPQ010000065.1, read as the reverse complement.
AAGAGTGGGAAAAGGCAGTGAATTTATCTGCCAAAACCTCTCCTCCTGCAAAGAAAAGCTCATCTCTGCAGAGATCACTGAAGCAATGCAATAGTTCAGCCCTGACTGTTAGCAGGTTGAAGGGTATGGTGGTTACTTTCTCATTTTGTCCTGGCAACACTCTATGTTTTCACAAAAATACGTAGGTGCTCAGTGTTTACAGTGTTTTTGTGGAAAAATAAACCAGTAATATATATTGAAAAAAACTTAGAGGAATGCAATTATTAAAAAATTGTATTTTCCAGTTCAAATAATCCTGGGATGGGGACATAGAGGTAATCACATAGTGATGTTCACACAAGTTGTCACAAGTAGTGACTGCTACGTGGAAGGATCTGCTCACCATTTTCTGTTCAGCCATTAGTAAACTCCTGACTAAAGATATAGCTGAAGATAAAGATAGCTACCACTGTCTTTAAAGGCTTTCTTTTAAAAACTCTTTAATGGTAAATTGCTACAGGATTGAAGATGATGAAGATGAGCTCTGAGCTCATCTAGAAACAGGCTGGGCAGCCTCATTTGACAGGGAGTTAGAGGATTCCTGTTCTAGAAAGAAAGCAATTTCCATCTCCAGGGAAAACAGAAAGCTTTTTCAAGGCACTGCCTGGGAGAGGTGGCTGAGTGGTGCTAGTCCATGCATCATTTCAAAATCCCATTTATTTTTATTGGTATTGATGGGGTACTTATGGCAGTGTATCAAGAGCTCTATTCTACATTCAGTGCTGCAGAATTGTTAGCCCCAAGATGTTGTCTACTTCTTGTTTTTTGTTTTCCTTTATTTCATTATGACCATCAAGTTTACAATAATGTAAGAGGTTAAACAGGTGTTCAAACAAGAGCAAAACTTGTGTTCGCTACTATTGCGTGCTGAAGGTACAGTATAAATAAATCAGTTAAGAATCACAAGCAGTCAAGAATCAGAACATGTCCCAGGGAAACAATGATGTTTAAGACATATTTCAGCAAAATACTTGAACACACATACTTTCTAAAATTCGAATTTAGTCTCTTAGTTCAATGCAATGGACAAACAAGTTCAACAGTTTGAGTTCCAGTTACAATCTCAGCATCATTGTCAGCATATTTTTTCTTTTGGCAATTAACGTCTCCAAATTCCACCTTAATAAAATTAGTAAGTTAATTAATTTTCATCAAATCACTGGACACTAAGCTTATCCCTGTTAGCATAAATAAAGATTAATCGGCTGTGAAAAGACACTTTCAAACCACATGGCTTGTAAATGCAGTAAATTTTCAATGTGAAGATGAAAGAACTCTACATAATGCTGACAATTCACTCTCTAGACCTTCTTCACTCTCTGCTTTAGTAATGATCTAAAACTCACTTTAAATCTGTGCCTGGAAGTTTAGGCAGATGATGTTCTTGAAGACTTTTATTACCATTTTTCTGAATAAAAGTAATTATTTTATTTTTCCCTCAAAACGAACAACTATCATAGTCCTCTGCATCATTCTTCATAAAAATTCAATTTCACTCTGCTTTACAGAGGTCTGAAGTTTTTCTATTGATTGGTAAATTAAATAAAAACTACTTCATTTCATAGCACAGTATGGAAAATATTAGCGGGAATGATGTGCAGCATTTTATCAGTCATAGTTATTTACTTTTGTGTCTTCTATTATTTCATATTGTGTGGAGATTTGCCATTTTGTTTAACTCTACTTGTAAGATTTCAGAGAGTGAACTGTATATCAGGTTAATTAACCCACACCCCAGTGAGAATAGTCAGTGTGATGGTAAGAAACTCTGGAAACATCTTAAGCAGAAAAAGAATAGGAATCTTATTCAATGGTCTGAATAGTATTGCTTGCATCACAGATGGGTGGCCTGTGGATGATCAGTGCAATATAAGTAACAGCAGAAGAATGTGTGTCTTCTGCATTTGTAATATAAAATCCATTCTCATATGAAACCTTTTGCTTCAAAGTTCAGAGAGCTCAAAATCACCATTTTTGATCAAGGTCATTGATGGCATTTTTGTTTTCAAATTAAAGATATATTTTAGGTTATTCTCATACAGACTGATAGTCAAGTGTCTTTTTTATAGGCAAATTCTATTCATTTAAATGAACATATTTGCTTGTGAGTTTATTTTATCAATTCATGTGCTAACAGCTTACTATCTTAGCAACTAGGAGGAACCAAATTAATTGCTCTCAATGACAAATCCCAATCATTGCAATAGAATTGGTGCTAAGAATTACATTTCTGGCTTTTTATGCAGTCAATGAATAGTTCCTCATGCTGAGATTTAATGTTGTTAGCATTCATCTGGGCAATGCAGGTATAATTCAGCTCTTCTAACTCTAGCTGTGTAAGCAGTATACAGCTAATATTATGTCTGAAATTTTCTTTTTAGTCAATGCATAATGACAGGTATGTTCAAATGAATCTTTCCATTTTAATTATTTTATTTAATATGAATAGGGTTAAGCCTGTGGAAGCACTTCTTTGCAGTGATTAGGCATAGTTCAGATGAATCCTAACCTGTGTTTCTTTGTTGTCCCATTAGAAGCTCCACTGTATCAGATCTGGCATTAAAAACCTGTCAGTCATTCCTTTGAGCCCTGGTAGTTATATACATTCACCAAAATATTCCAATAACATGATATATTCATCATAATGAGAAGATCTGACCACAAACAGGAGGCTGTTTTCCACTTGAGGAAAAATTGTAAATTCAAAGAGGAAATGCCAGAAACATTATTAGTAGAAATATTTCATACAAGTCATGGGATAAAATACAATGCATCAGCTATAATGGGATTTACCTTGCAGCATCTGGATTAATTAAAAGTGATTTGATATTGTGGAAGATAGATGGGCTTTGCTAACAATAGCACTTTTGGTAGCTCTGGATGTGATTTTTGGCTGCATAAGAATTGAATTTTTTTTTAAATATTTAATTCTATTCCTGAAAATTGGGTTGGAAATGATTTATATTACAGTATTAGATTCAGAGTTAATGAACCTGAAGAGGTATAACCTGGTTTTCAGAATTTCTTCCAACAGACATGGATAATTTGTCTTACGAAATATTCAAGCATTTAAATGACAAATGTTTGAAGGTAATTGTTAAATTGAAATTGTTTAATTTCATTTAGGAATAAATGTTGTGTGGCTAGCACAGGTCTTTCCCGTGAGAACATTTTGCTACATTTCATAAACAAAGATAAAGTTTGGATGTTTTGCAAACAACGTCTCCAGATTAGGTCAGTTCGGGCTTGGCCAATTGGGCCTAGGGGGAGGTCTCGGGCTGACCAATCTGGGTGACCTCTGAAGACTCTATATATATAGAAATCAAAATATTAAAGACACCTTCTCTCTTTCCTTGTCTGAGAACCTGGGTCATTCCTCAGCTAGCGGCTCAACAGTGACAATGTTGGATCTCAGCCTTTTGAATAAATAGAGAAAAGAATATGTATCCACTGCTACTCATTTGGTTATTCCCCAACTTTTTATCTGTCAAGCTAACTATGCTACTTGGACAAGGTTGGAATTTATTGAACCCCTGGTTTATCTACATTATCTGCAATGACTGTGACTACTATAAGTGAGCACCTTTGAAAGAATGAAAACTTTGCAATCACAAAGCAGAAGGCAGCTCAAGCCTGTGATCTTTTAAATGCTATTTGAGCCTTACATGACTTGCAGGCAATGTAGGCCTTCTGTTGATTCTTTCATTCTGCAGCTTCATTTTTGATAATTTATTATTCTTGCCTTCTGGAGAAAAATTCTTTCCTGTTATTTTTATGTCACCTGGAGGATTGAGAATTTATAAGCAGGTGAAGGATAGCCAGGAAAAATTCATGTGTCTATTAAAAAAAAAAATCTGACAAAATCTTTACTAAATGAGTGTACACAGGAGTTTTGTTTTGTGTTGAAAAAATAATATTTCTGTTTGATGGCTGGTCTGCCAATGTGATGTGAATGGATTGCACCAGTGTATTTTCCAGCAGAAAGCTATGTTTTATCATAAAATGCACCAACAGCACAGTTCCTTTGATGTCTCTGAATATACTGCCATGGGCAGTATGCAATACTATAAAAAATGAACTCAACATTGATCATTAATCAGTCTCTCAAAAAGAAACCAGGATTCTGGGACAGATAGAAGAAACTTATAATATCACAATCTATTATATCTTATTAAATAAAAATATAAAGCCTATCTTTCCCTTTCTGTTAATGTGATGCTTCTCATAATTACCAGAGTCTCTTAAAGAAACTAAATTTCTCATTAATATCTTTTAAAAGCAAACTTTTGAAATGCAAAGTCATACTGTATTCTTCTCAATCTTTCAATTTTAACAGATTGAGAAATATGTCTGACCCCTCTTGGTTTGACATGAACTGCTTAATCTGTTGGTAGATATAAGACTGACAAAAAAACCATTCACAGCTGAAAGTTATGCTGAGTCTTATATTCATCATGGAAAATCTCACACTTGCATTAAAGCTATGAGCAGTAAGTTGGAGTAAAGAAAAGGATTTTCTTATAGTCCACTGTGTATAGGCACTGTGGGTAATGGCAAGGAAGAGCCAGGTATATCAGACAAATTCACAGCATTAGAGGCACAACGTGGCAAGTATGCTCTGTGACATAAAAAGAGAGAAGCAGAGCAGTGGACTTTGCCCAAAAGACAGGTATACACATTCTCCAAATGCTATGTGTGACCTCCAAACTTTGCTACAAATTCAAGTCTGAAAAGCAATCCCCATTTGTGATAGATCATTGTAAGAAACTTTCCACAAAGGGTCACTTCCAGAGTCACCAGAATATTTGCTGTTTCTCTACTTGCCAAATTTACCCCAAGATAAGCTACTTTGCATGTTTTCCACTATCTCACTGGGGTTGGGTTTCCTATTTCTTACTGCAACATTCTTTGTACATCACTTACTTTCTCTATTGTGTGCTAGAAGCTTTACTATTATGGTGAAATATGCTAGGCAGGAAGATGGCAGGGGGAAGGGGAGCAGCACATGCTTCCTTTTCATATTTGTTACTGGTGCTTCATCCAGAACATATTTAATGAGGCTTCAGATAAAAAGTGAGTCTCATCCCTTCAAGCATAATTTGCAGGCAAAGAAATATAAAGAAATAGTTTACACAGTACTGTTTTTTAAAGCACATATAATGGCTTGTGTTTTTAATAAATAAATGTGTGCATAAATTATGTTCTTTGCAGTATGATATTCTGATCATTCAAGCATAAAAAGAGAAACTGCTCATGCACTCATTATTCCAATGTTGAGGAAAAATCTGTATGCATTGACTCTATTTACAGTACCATCCTTAACTTTTGTGATCACAAAAAATATATATTGCATGTATTATTGCTTACAGAAGTGTGTGTACTGTAATACATATTTTAGTGTTTTATTTTCAGGAAAACCAGAAGTCAGGATGAAAACTGGTGTTTTTTCATCTTTAAATAAGGTCTGTTTTAATATGTATAGGTTTAAGGCTGAATACCTTTGGCATTTAAAGGGCACTACTACTTTTTCCTTTTGGGATTCTTTTTATGGTTTCCCAGTATATCCAAGGTTTACAAAATCATCATCTATGCACTAGGTCACTGGATGCCTTTGAAAATATTTTACAGAATCAGAGAATATGCTGCACTGGAAGGCACTCAAAAGGATCATCACATTCAGCTCCTGGCCCTGCATAAGACTATCCCCAGGAGTCACCCCATGTGCCTGAGAGCATTGTCCAAACCCTTCCTGAACTCTGTCGGTCTTGGTGCTGTGACCACTTCCCTGAGGAGCCTGTTCCAGTGCCCAACCACCCTCTGGGTAAAGAACCTTCTTCTGATATCCAACCTAAACTTCCCCTGACACAACTCCAGTCCATTCCCTTGGGTCTTATCACTGTCACCACTGAGAAGAGATCAGTGTCTGCCCCTCCTCTTCCCCTCATGAGGAGGTTGTAACTGCAATGAGTTTCCCCTCAGTCTCCTCCAGACTGAACAGACCAAGTGACCTCAGCTGCTCCACTTGTGCCTTCCCCTCAAGGCCCTTCACCCTCCTTATTGCCTTCCTTTGGACACTCTTTAGTGGTTCACAAGTGTAAAATATGTTCATCATTTAGTCTGAAAGTTTTCTGCAGTAGACCCTGTCTGGTAGGTACTTACTTAAGAGCTCAGCTGATTTTCCAGTAACTGTAGTTTAGTCTTACCATGCCCAGAAAGTCATTAGACAAAAGACCTCAACACATAGACAACATAAATTGCAAATATTTAGTACTTACATGGAAAATGTTCAGGATGAATTATACATGCAGTGAAGCAACAATAAAAATTCTCCTCTTGATTTTCTAAAAAATTGATCCAACTAGGCAACAACTGCCTGGTCAAATACTTTAAAAAAAGTCAGCCAACTGTTATTAATCAGAGCTTTCAGTGAAGTGCATTGTGTTATAACACCATGGAGCTGTCACCATACCCCAGTGAGTAACACTAAGCCCTGTGCAGACATGAATTGCCCCAGTGGAATTCTCCAGGTTCCAGCAGCAATGAAAATGAAGCCCATGTGCCTGGCTTGAACCAGCTGGCAGCTCCTTAAATTAGATAGGCATGAGTGGTGTATAAGATTGGACACTCCTCCAGATGCTGCCACAATTAAAAACAAAATAGTTTTCCTTATATTGGACACCCACATAATTTCTGGCTGTCAAGAGATTGGCATATTTTGACAGTTTAACTAAAACTGGTGCTTTCAGGAAAAAATATAAAAGCTGTAAATTTTCTTGACAAGGAACTATTTTCCCCCAAAAATGTGTTAGATTAAAAAAAAAAAAGAAAAACAAAAAAACCCCAAACCAGTCAACAAACCCACGAGGACTAAGAGAAAGAAAAACTAACAAAACCTGGATTCTAGATGTGTTGTGAGCACTTTAATAGAAATTATTAAACTTACTCAGAAATGATCAGTGATGAGAAGTTCTTTTCCCTAGATACACAGACATGTGAAGGCGTTAAAATACTCACCATCTGCTTTAGCTTGTGCTTTGTTTAGCATGCAGAACAGTGACAAGGAAAACTCATAAGACTCACAGCTTTTATTTCCTTTTTCATTATGGGTGCAATTTGTCTGACTAGATGTAGTAGTCCAAAATTAGGTGAGATACCATGCCCAGACTAGATGCCTGCTTTTCATCACCACTCAGCTGCTCAAGGGCAAGCATCTTTCTCCCCTGCTTACACAGAAGGAAGCACTCATAGATGTCAGATGGAGAAATTACATTCCTGCAAATCTTTTCAGGTCATTGCACCAGGGAGAAAGAAAGGTATTTCCAGAGCAGATATGCAACATCATCCTTCAATCTCCTACTTGTATAGATCTGCACATGTGGGCTAACCTCTCCATTACAGCTCTCACTATGTGCTTCTCCAGAAAGACCTTTAAGGCTTACATGCATATATCACCAGGATTTTTGCAAAACCCAAGACAGCAGGACTACCCTGCACAGAAATAGGAGGCCCTGTGTGAGACATGATGTGCTCTTTACCACTTTTCCCAGGAAACCAGTCTTGATCCTTAACTAAATCCAGAAGAGACAGTTCTTGAAAAGTCATACAGCAGATGTGCCAGGCAATCAGGTTGACACCAACCAAAATGATTGTTGTTCATATCCAAAGGGAGGCTGTCAAGGGGATGGAGCCAGGCTCTTTCTGTTTTCAGTACTGCTGAGCAATAGGACAAGAGGCAATGGGCAGAAACTGATGAACAGGAAGCTCCCCCTGAACATGTGGAAAGAACTTCTTTACCATGCAGGTGACTGAGCACTGGAACAGATTGACCAGAGAGGTTGGGGAGTCTCCCTCACTGGAGATATTCAGGATTTGTCTGGATGCAATCCTGTGCTGTGTGCTCAAAGCTTATCTTAGCAGTTTGAATTTTATTTTAAAAGCGTATATTTATTTTAAAAGCCTATATATGATAGCAAAGACAAAGCTAAATATTCAACAGACTGCTGAAGACAAGAGTGTAGATCATAAGCCAAAGACAGACTGCAAGACATTGTTATTATCTGCTGTAAATAAACAGCATTTAGTGCTAAGATACTGACATCTGTTAAAGATCAAGTAATTCTGTCCTTGTGGTTCACATTATTTGAACATTACATAAAATGTTCATCAGTTTCTAAAACCAACAAAATAAGAGAGCAAAGCTAGACTAACAAGTTCCTGTAGGTGAAACAGACCATTAAGATTGCCATTACTTTCTTTCAGTGTATATTTGATTTCAAGTAAAATATAATTTTATCAAAACAAACAAGCAAACAAATTAGATGCATGCTGATTGGAATTTTACAGTCTATTTCAAACCGTCACTCTAAGCTTTTTTGAAAAAGAATCTCCCCTTTTGAAAAAATTTTAATTTTTGAATAATTCAACTCCTAGATAAAACTATTAATCATATTCTGACTAAGCATCTCTGTTTTATGAACTTGACAAAGCTAACTCTCTGATAGCCTCAAAGTCAGTTAATTTGATTATCTCTTCATGAGCTGATTCCCTACAACTCAGAAGTGTCAGTCATTCCAGAGAATCATTTAATATGTCTCCCCATACATTCACTGTCTTCTTTTAATGTTCACAACATCTGCTGTCAACAAAGAAAAATAAAAGGACATTAGTTTTGATTTGCATTCTTTTATGATAAGCAATTCCTGACACATATTGCCACTATTCCAGATAGAATTTGGACATACTCCTTTATCAACACTTTTTGTATTAAGATTATTTGATTTTTCTTCCTCAAATTTTACAGGTTTTTTTTTTAATGGTAGAGTTCTCTGTGTCCTTTGAAGTGTAGTAGCTGAGAAAATTTAGGTGAAAACAAAATCAATATAAGCAAAACCCCAGAAAGTGAATATAAGAAATAAAGGGAGAAAAATTAGTAAGATTCCAAGGTTAAAATACTAGATTGCAAGACAAGCACTGCTTCCAGCTCTCACAGAGTGATTCCTTGCACCAAAATAAAACTGAGGCGCAACACGGGAAGGTTTTTGTTTGTTTTTTAAAGGGCATTTCCCTCAAGCAGTGAAGGCTCAGAAAAAGTTTAAAAGCATTCATTTGAAGTTTCACTTAACTGTAGTTAAGTGATAAGCCCATGGCACATTTTAGCTTCTCAGTGAGTTTGCATGGGAGCTCTGTGAAAATACTGCTTCTGCTGAAATCCTTCATATGAAACCAATCGCCTGTCCCCAGAATCTAAAGGGTGATGTGGTCATCCCAAAATACACTGCTTGCTGCAGCATCATGCCCTGCTGTAACTACACCCCGATGCTTCTCCAGTAAGGAAAAAAATCTTTAAGCTATATTTAGATTGCTGAACAAATGGGAATAGTGACAGGCACATAAAGCCATATAAGGTGAGCCCATTGTTTGAGAAAGGAATTTGAATAATTGGTTTCCAAGATCTTTTGGAAGTTTTACAACCCAAGTTCTATGTCATTTGTCACGTAGTTTGGTTTTCTCATTATGCATACAAAGGTTTTCTATTGTCATTCTGTTATCATGATTTGTCCATTCAGTTATGAAGTATTCAGTGTCATTTATGTCTTTTCAAGTTCATTCTGCATGTCTGTAAATTATAATCCTTTATTAGTGTTGGCAATGAGCTGGAATTTCATGACTGCTTCAAAAATTATATGCCTGCACTTCCAACCTCTTCATATCAGTGCCAAATTTGGAAAATTAATTCTTCTTCTTTACACCAGCTGTGTCAGGAGACAATTTAAAAATTGGAAGTGTGGGGAGAAGATAACAGAAAACAGGAAAATGGAGAACTGGGATTGAAATTAATTTGTCAGTCTTAGAAGGGTGCACTTTTATAATGTCCACTGTATGCCAAGAATCATTAAAGATAATTCCAATTAGAGGTCTTAAACCAAGACAGAAAGCAAAAGTATCCACCAATGTTAATTGCCTAAGACTAAATCTAAGAGGAAACTGAAATTCAGGGCCATATTTTCCACTAGATTGAGCTGGATGTGTAGGATGTCAAGTGACATCCTTGAAAAATTACATCTCTCATTAAAAGATGATAGAAAGCTGCCTCCAAGGAGTCAGAAAGACCAGTTTAAATACTTAGTACTAGATCTGCACACATTATGTAACAGCAAGTCCAGTAGTCCTCTTTCTAGGGCAGGTCAAACAGAACACAAGGATCTTTCCTCCTGACAAGCAATAAAATACCCCCCACCGTATTTCTCTTTACTTATTTTTCCATTTCACTTAATTCTTCCATGTGGAATCAATCAATTTCCCATAACCTCACAAGAACTCTCTTTCAGTGTTCAACTTCACTGTTGGAAGCCAGAAACACAGCTGATGAGAGGAACATCATTGTCAGGACACTATTCTTTGCATGCAAACTTGTGGTTGGTATTCAGGCAACACGTTAAGCCAGTTAAATGGGAGAAATTCTCAATTCATATCAGACACTCTAAAATCCCTACTGATCTGAAGTTATGCTTCCCTGTTTCTGAACAGTATGAAATCTTAGCTATAGTTCATACCTCTAACCCTGTTAGTCTTTCACTGGCAAGGACATGCTTTGTTATTCTTAGACCATTGGATGGAGTGCTGCATACATTGATTAGACATCAGGCAGAATCAAAATTAAAATAAAGTTTAAATTCTAGCTTTATTGTCTATTTCCCCCCTTTTCTTTTCACTTCTTTCTGCCCTTACCTCACACATGTTTAGACACTTAATGATATGCTTAATGAACATGTTTAAGATATACTTAATAAACAAGCTTCCAGGGTGCAGGGAAAAATTTTCTTCACTTGGATTTTTTTACCTCCTATTTATACATTTTCTACTGACTGCTCACTATGGAAAGCTTCCAACCAAGCTAAAGAGATCTGTGATGGTATATTTTATATTCCCAATACTTATTAGTCTAAGCCCAGTAAAGAATTTATCAGCTTAATAGAAATATTTACTGTTACTCATTATTATAATAATTAGATAATCCCACTCCTCATCACTTTAGAATTGCCTGAACTTTTCAAAATGAAGTTTGAACAAGCACATGCCTGTTTCAGATAATTTTACCTGAGGAAGGTTTGGAGAATAAGCATAGGAGGATCACATGGTAATCCCTGCAGATTGTCAACCTTCATTCCTTTCTGAATTAAAATAACTTTATTTATACTATCTTAAATATTTTAATGTTGGTTTGACTGACTCATACTTTCTTCAGTATCTATTTTTATCAATTTTAATGAGAGGGTTACATTTTTCAAGTTTGAACACTCAAGGCTAGCCTGATAAATGGTTCTGGAAAATTCATTTATCAGATTGATAACTGAAAATAGAACTAATTTGGAAGAAAAATTTAGCCGAGCACCTTATAGGGACCAAATGGTTATGTGGTTTGTTGGTTTGTTGGTTTTTTTTAAGTCTTACTCTTTGATGCACTTTCCTTCTGAGAATTTTAAGTAGCCTTGTGGATGTGCATTACACAAATGCTTGAGTAAGTACACACTGCTGCCTCCCATTTACAGCAGATAACCTGCAGAATTGTAACAAAAATTGGGACAGCAGTACATGGCCAAATCTCCTCGTAAATTAAACACTGGAAAATGCGAGGAAAAAAGTAAAGGTAATTGCCAAAAATGCAAGACTTGAATAAGAATCCAGGAGATTGTCCAATCCAGAAACTCAAAGAAGATCCTTGGGCTTTGAAATTAGGACATGTGGCTTGATAGTTTTGTCCCACTGCAGAGGTCAAGTATGGTAAATGTGGGTAAACAGTCAGATCCAAACCTCAGAAAAATGGTGGAATTCATTAATGCATTTTATATGTTTAATAGATTTTAATAAACTGTAAAAATCATCAGCCCTTTAGATTTTGTTCAATGAATCTGAAGGAATGAGTAAATGCATGACATGACAGGATGAGCCTGGGAACATTATCATCATCATAACAATTTTTATAAAAAGGTTTAAGTGGATTCAATAATCCAAGCAGCCCTGAAAGTTACAAAATCTTCATAAAGTGTAGTGCACATCCCAACAAAATTCATCCTCATTAGTCTCTGCAGCTAAGTGCTCCCTTCCCCTCTTCCTCAAGTCATAATAAGAGCATTTTGTAGAAGAACCAAAAATGCAGGTTTCCTTGGGTGATATCAGACTATTTTGAAGAATATTTCTTGTTCAGTGCTATAACAAAAGACTATATGACAGCATAAGTTCACTTATATGCTCTTTCTTGTTGTAATTACTGTAGTCATACTGTATTACATATTCCTCTTGTAAGCATGTGCCTAATAAACCACCCTAATGAAACCAAGTAGAATATGTTATTTAGAAAAAAAAAAAAAAAAAAGAGCTTCTAGACTATAGTCACTTCTCTTTGCAAAACAAAATTGGATGCTTCTGATGAGCTAACGAGACGGAAGTAACAGTGTTAATGACCACTGATGAATGAAATGAGACTCTGATTGTGATTACATGTTCCTACAGCTGCTGTACAAGTTAGGTTGTGCTACTTTCTTTCCTTAACTGAAGGGAAAAGACTGTTGTCTACAGCTGCTGTTTCACTGGTGTGCTAGAAGTTTTGTACATGTTTTCCATTTCAATTGCTTGAATACTGATGTTCCTGCACCATTTTAGATCCTTTTGCTTATACAGATCTACTCATCTGTCTGCTTCCCATTTTTACTTTTCCTTTGGCTGAAGTACTTAACTTTCTATAGCTGCAGTGTTTGCTCTTTCTTTGTCTCTTACTTTTAGCTTTGGCAATTTTGATTGCTCTCCACTTCTCTTGTGCGTCCACCATTTTCAACAGACTTCACTCTGCTTAGTCTCTTAGATAAGAAAAAACATTGCTATGTGGCATGTTTGCCTTGTTAAAGGAAGAAGTATAGGTTTCCCTATGGCTTTTGTTTTCCCAAATGTTTATAAATTCTGGCTAAAGGTAGATAAAGCTCACAGGTGCATAAGGTAAAACTCACAGCTACGTTCTCATCCTTCCCTATTACTTCTCTTTCTTTCAGATATTTGTCATAACTACAGTGCTAACTGTTATTAGTTGAAACAATGATCTTTTATGCTTTGTGTTTACTAAAGTTGTCTACATTCCAAATAGGCTTTATTATAGCAGCATGGCACAAAAATCTATTTCTATTCTCCATATATCAGCTTTTGAAATGTCCCTTCTGTTCAAGCTTCATAAACACTGCATCTTGACAGAAATCACTTTGGAACATATGGAACTCACGTTCCTAAAAAAGTCTGAGAAAGTGACAGCAGTTCCCCAGGGTTAAATAAACAAGGTTACATCTCAAAAATAAGGCTTTTTTCCCCTACAGTGTTTAGGCTCTAAAAAAAATATGTGCGATCTCATCCAATTCCTCTATCCTAACATTAATCACTCAATCACTCAATCCTAACATTAATCACTACTACTCATTTGTAGTTTAGGTTTTGTTTTTTCTGTCATCAGTTTCAGTGAACACATCAGAGTGTTTATCATAACCTCATTGAGGGGGAGAATCAGAAATTTTCCCCCAGAAAATGGCTTCTGAAAATGAGAAATCTGTAGAAGGAAAAACAGGACTTTCAGCATGCTCTGAGTTTGTAAAATTTTCCTTCCATACATTCCTGGTAATTATCTTTGCCACTACTGGAACCCTACTGGCTTTGCAGATTACTGTACTTTTGATGATCTTTTGGTCTGATCCAGTCTCCTAAATTTTCCATCCTCAAAGCTGTCAAAGATCAGTCAAATAGGATCCAGTGCAGGTATACAAAGGCATTTTGGATAAAAATGCTTTCTCGTGTTAAAGAAGTGTGTTCTTTTCGTATATGGTGAGTTCTTAAAGACTGGTGTTTAATTTGGCATGAATTGGCAATAGTGACCATTGCAAACTTCTTTGGTCTTTTGAGGTGTGTGCTTGTTAAAAATAATCTTAATTGTCAAAAAAGAAGGAATTTTCAATGCAAGTGAATATTTCTGAAGTTTTTAATCTGGAAATGGGCAAACAGATATAAAGTTTATCACTAGTCATGTAGAAAAATCTTATTCACTTTCCATTATTGTTTGTTATTTGATAAAGCAGCTACTCAGCATTTGAGGGTCTTAAAATTTATCACATTCATGAAACTTTGCCATCAATTCTGCAGCTCTTACACAAACCCGTAAATGTAATTTTCTTCTACCACAGATGAGTCATAACTGTGTTTTTGAGTTCAGTCTTTCCTCTATTCAAAATTTAAACCATCCCAGAAGTTTATTTGTTACTGCATGGAAGCCAGACATAAGTTTGAGAAAAATGCAACGCATGTATAATCTCTGGTTTTAATGCCTCATCTTCTTGTTACTTTAACTCATCTTCCCTCTGTTTTCTTCTGTTCATTCTGTTTTGAGGAGAGTGAGAAACAAAAATAACATCCATACACTTGTATTTTTTCCCTTTTATTAACATGTTAAGACAATATCTTCATTAGTTTCTACTCTGCGCAACAGTGAGGGAAAGAGATGCATTTCTGTGTTCACCAGCATAAGTTAATGAGACTCATTAGTTAATTCCTTCTTGGCTTAGTTATGGGGATAAATGCCAATTGACTTCCTCATCTTCAATAACTTTATAGTATCAGGTATGCTCAGAATTAATGTTTTTGGAATTTGTAAACATCTTCAACACAAAAGCAAAAATAATTTCCAATATATTGTAGGAGGCATGGACCTTTTAATATTCCCTTTTCATAAAACTAAAATACAGAAGGAATTTGTGGTTGCACAATGCTCTGTGAAGGATATTAAAGTTCCAGTGACAAGCCTAATATGAGCATCATAATAGAAGTTATGTGGCAAGGGAACAAAGAAATTGTCCCTGAAAGTGAAACTTAACTTTCTCAGGAGAAGTATACAATTTTATTGCTAGCGATGTCCAAATGGCCCATGTGCTTAGATTGCTTTCTCTGTTTACAGAATAGTTAATTTCTTCTTGGTGAGTAGGGCTGTTCCATGTTCACCAGCACAATTAGTATCTATACAGCAGATTATTTCCTTTTTAATCTGCTGATAGATATGCCTCTGTGAATTGGGGTATTTTGGAAGAAGGCATTTTGAGGTTTTCAATCTAGCCTTCTTCTATTGTCTTCTTGAATACTTCCCTTTCTTCAACAAAACTACTTATTCCATGAATATACAAGTAACTCTCTTCACAGAAGTTCTCTGTAACTACATGTTTATGAATATACTTTTCAGTTTGGAAAACATTAAAGGAAAGAAAAAGGTTGTAAGTCTCCATGCATCACAAGACAATTCAACACATTCTATACTAATTTAAATTTATTTTGCTTCTAGGAATAAAAAAGTGTTTGTAGGAGCGTTAAAGAATACTGTAATATTTTAAGAAAAATTAAAGAACTCTGACATAAAATGCAACCTGCCTTTCAATAGAGAAATAAACATTATAAAACTCTCTAGCCTTTCCTCCTTTATTGAAAATTAATATGAAAATTATATTCTTCTGGGGAAAAAAAAACAACCATACAGCAGAACAATTAACACAGAGCTTTTGATTGTGAGCACAGAATGTATTTAACATGATCCAAGATCTTATTTGTTCTCATTCATCAAGTTCATAGAACCACAGAATTCAGAAGGCTGAGAAGTAAGGCCAGGCATTCACTAAGTTATTTTAGTTTTGAAACAGAAAATCTGCAACAAATTATTGGATCAATGTTTGAAAATTGAAGAATGGCAAAAGTTGAAACACGGATTCTAAAACTTAGTATTTTCATCTCTGTCCTTTAACAGTGATTTTTTTTCTTCAGATTCATTTCACATCCTGTCATCAACATCTGAGCAGCACATCACCTCTAGTTTTACCTAGTGTGAAAGTGCCTCAAATTTCACTTTTTCTGAAAAATGAAGCTTAGACCGCCGAAGACAGAAATTAATTTGCCGATCTTAAATCTCATGCTGCTAGTAAATCCTACATTATAAATACTAAACATGAGGCAATACTCTCTTACAGGATGAGAAAAATTTGCTAGCATTTCCCTTCCTTTGTCTGACAAACACAGGGGAGAAAAAGAAGCCATGATTTTTCTTATATATTTCTTAGTTGTTTACAATTTCATACTTCCTCTAGCTTTTTGTCCAAAGCTGAAGAAACCAAAGTTTTAAAGTAAAATGTAGCTTCATACTAGCAAGAGGTACCATATATTTCCTTTGAGACAATGAATGCATTTGGGACTTTAGAAAGCCTTTCTTCATTAAGTAATTAAGTTGTGTAACAGATCACTAAAAATATTTATTTCAGTAACTACTTACTAAAGAAATGCGTAATTTCAGCTTTTCTTCTTTGTATGTCTGGGCAGAAAAATAACAGAACCTGTAACTCTTTTTTTTTTTTTTTAATTTCTACCAAACAGTACTTATTAGGATATTACAGAGGAACAAGAGTAGTGATTTAGCCCTTATCAAAGGCATTTTAGCCCTCAACAAACATCCTTGGAGAAGCTATCACTCACTTTCTTAGGGAAGACTCTTGTTACTAAAAGAAATTCTATACAAACAATTTGTTTATGCCTCTGTATAAGACCCTTTCACTTAATTCCCTTTGAAGCTAAGAGAACACAGTGTTAATTTGCAAGATGTAAGATAAATTATTCAAAAGTTCAAATACACAAAAAAAAAAACATTCTGCATACAGATTAAGTTTCTTAGTATTAATATTGCAACTTAAGCCAACCATTCATCTGTTGTATGATGCTATGACAAAAAGTAAAGAAAAAGTATGTTTTCCTTGCAGACACACAGAACACATCCATGCTGTTAATGAATGTGCTTATGACAAGAAAGTTGATACTATTAAAGTTCAAATCATTCTGTGGAATGTCAGCCACTGAGGGGAAAATCTCAAGGTTTCAACTATCACTCACCATTTCCTTCCTAACTAAAAGTAATCAGATTGTTGTAAGCATTCTTGTCCTGCAAGTTAATCCGTATTAACTCTTCTGTCTGTCTTGAATGCCCAGTGCCATCTGCACTGACTCTTTCAACTTCTGCTATCTTGCAGTTCAGCAAAGTCACTCATACAAGCAAAATGTCTCTGAGAAATGAACAGGAGGTCTGAATAGTACAGATTTTCAAAGAAACTAAGAGAGGGGGTGAAAGGTGGGGGGAAAAGCAGGTTAGGAACTTGCTTTACTCATCCTATTTTTCCAGTGCAACTTCTTCTACACACCAGCAAAATGTCACAATATGTATAGCATTTTGACATTTATGATGGGCTCTTTTAACTAGAGAAAAATTACATTCCTTGTTGAGACAAACAAGATGCAATTTGGCCCAATAAGATTAAAAGAATTAAAAAGATTGAGACAGAAAAGAAAGACCTTTCACTCTTTGCAGGCAAAGCAGTGTTGGAGTTAGGGTCCCTTTGTCCTCCTTACTTTGGGCTTGGAACACAGTGATATAGGGGTTTTTTTTGCAGTTAAGAAATTCATTAGATAGCAAGACATACTTTTGGTTTGTGATAGATTATTCTGCAGCCAGGCTAGTTTAATCTATTACCAAAAATGTCTGAATCATATTGTGATAGCTTAATGAAAGAAGTATCATAGAATGTGTTTAATTGAAAGAGAGCCATCAGAATCAATAAGTTCAACTTCTGGCCCTACACAGGACTCCCCAAAAATCACACCATTTTCTTGAAAACATTGTCCAAATGCTCTTTGTATTCAAACAGGCTTAATGCTGTGACTGCTTTTCTCGGGAACCTGTTCCTCTCTTCAACCACCTTCTGGATGAAAAAATGTCTCCAGATATCTAACCCAAGCAAGCTTTAGTCTAGTAAAGCTATAAGACAGATATTCTTTTTCTAGAAATTATTTTTATCTGAGACCATAATCTTGACTCTCATTTTCCTCTTTCAAATTAGTTTAGGAGGAAATAAGATAAGCAGTAAGTTGATTTTTTTTTTTTAATATATATTTTTTAAATATTATGAAGAGCAAGTTAGACAGTACTTAAATCAGATGTGCTCTTCAGGAACCTAATGAAATCTAACCTCTAGCATTTCTAGCAACCCAGGATCATTAGCAGTTATATTTCTGATTTAAAAAAATACCAGTTGAAAATCATCAGTGGGATGAAAGTATATGTATTTGGCTTGCAAAAGATCTGAAAATTTCCAATCTAACTGTTTTAGTTTAATTTAGTTAAATTAAGAAGGAAACAGAAAACAATTTGTAGAAGTACTCAGGAAACAAACAACTGCCATCAGATATTTGATCAAAATATAGTGAGTCAATAGCAGCTTTTACCATGCATACATGCAATTGCTATAGGTGAGACCAAGAGTAACCTCGAGTTCTGTAAGGCTTTGATATTGCCTCAGCATAGTGTTCTTATGAGCAAAATATGCAGCTACAGCCTAAGAAACACCAGCATGCAAAACTGCAAACTCTCAGCAGGACAGAACTGGGACACACTATACTCTTGATAAACTGAAGAAAGGGTCTGAAGAAAGGGTCTGAAGAAATTAAACAGGAAAGTGCTGAGGGGGAAGAAGAAAAATGAATGACTAAAGCACAAATTATGCAGGGGAGGGCCATGATGGTGATCAGGGGTTTGGGGTCTATAGAGTCTGGGGTTATTTAGCCTAGGGAATAGAAGGCTCCAGGCAGACTTTGTAGCAGCCTGCCAGTGCTTAAAAGGGGACTCCAGAAAATATGGAGAGGCTCATTATCAGGGGGTGCAGTGAAAGGACAAGTGAAAACAGATTTTAACTGAAGAGGATAGGTTTAGAACAGATATTAGGAAGATATTAGTTTGGTGAGACACTGGAACAGGTTGCCCAGAGAAGTTGTGGATGCTCCATCCCTGGAAGTGTTCAAGAGCAGGTTGGACAGGGCTTTGAGTAACTTGACCTAGTGAAAGGAGCTAGATGATGTTTTCATTTTCTTTCTAACAATTCTATGATTGTAATACGAGTTAAAAGGCATAGCACTTCTGCATTTATAATTAAGTTGATTTATTATTCATATGATATAAATATTCTGCTTCATTAAAAGTAATATGTTCATTTTAACCACAAAATATCTATGCATTTACAGGCCCAACTCCATTTTTGCTCTGAAAAAACATCAGATAGGGTTAGTGTGGAAAAAAAAGAAGATTGTGGGAAGACAGATGTCCTCAAATACATGAAATGTTGTCTTAAAAAAGAAGGAAATTAAGTTGTTCTATGTTCACTGAGTGTGGAACAAGAAAGGATGTATTACAACTGCAGTATTATTCTGTTAAATATAAGACATTTTTTATTATGAAAGCAAATGAGAATCAGAGTTGACTGTTAGAAGGGTCAGTATTATTGTAGCGGGAGATTTTCAGCTATAGATTAAACTGGCATCTTCCAGAAATGCTTTTGTTATCTCTTTTAGGATTTAGCCTTGGACAGTGACCTCTGAAAACCCCTTTCAGCTCTCCAGCCTTTGATTTCCTAATGATGTATCTAAAAGAACTTCACAAAGTGAGGTTTATAAAGAAGTAGTTGCTTATTAAATGATTGGCTTGGCTGAGCAACATGTGTACAGTATTTTCTGTGGGTTCTATCAATATAAGGTTAATTGTCAAAGTAGTCTGTTCCTCATTACCAAGTCTTCCCTCGCAAGCATTTTCTATTGTTTGGCCTATGGGGGCTGTAACATAAAATTAGCTTCTACAATTTTTTTTGTCCAATTTGACTGCAATAACATTCCCTTAAAAAGCAGACAAGATGAGCAAACTGCGCAGGAAAAGTTCCTCTATAGTCAAAACTGATCTAGATTGTCTTATTTTCAATCACCAATATACAGTTTGATAGTTTAACCTTAATATAATGAAACACACAGAGTTTCATTATATTAAGGTTAAATTTTTCTTTAGTTAGTGTTTGCAACAGATCTTTTTCCTGCTGATCTTTTGATGATGGCAATACTAACAAGAGACAACTGAGACACAGAGGGACATCACACATGACCTCTGTGAATTTATGTGTCCAGAACAAACACAGAACTGAACTTGCACTGCTTACTGGAGGAATTAATGTGATTCATTAGGCAGTCTGGTGTCTGATTCCATCAACCATTGTTAGATATCAAGTGTTTTTATAGCTCTATTTTCACTTTCAGTTCACTTGCACAGGTTCAAGTGAATACACAAACACCACTCTGTTTATAGATACAAGGTCTCTGAGCTCAATCTGTTCGTTTGACAGGTTTAAAACCATACATGGATGCAGTATTTCTGCAACTATATGTTATGAATATTTTAACACCTATGGAATTACAGTAGTGTTGATATTTACTTTTTTGCTTATACATATTTGCTTGACTCTCTTAAGACTGTATCACTTCCTTTTGATTGCAGATCAAGCAGAGTACTTTGTTCCTTACGTTTATGAAATCTAAGAAAAACATGGCATCTGCCTACCATCTCCTAATACCTCTTTCTTCATGCAGAGCCAATTAAATATTCTGAGAAAAAATATATTATTTATTCTAAACACTGGAACCATCTTATAGGAAGGATGTTGAACTTTGTTTCAGAGCAGTTGTTATTCTCAGAAATGTATAAATTAAATTACATATTTTTAATGTCATTATAGAAATGCAGTTATTAAGCATATTTTTGATAACTGTGTAAAAAGAATGGGATAAGTTTTTTTAATTGATGTTAATCAAATTTTAAAAAGCTTGAATATACATGTGAAAACAGAAAATTTAGGTAGAGATAGTGTGTTTTGAAATCAAGAGCACATAGATTTTTAAAATCAGTCATGGTTGAAAGCTATGACTTTTAACAGAATAACCCCCATCTGTATCTTTCAAGGTGATGTAATCTGAAAAAAATTCCCTATCTATTGAATCCTCAGTCACAGTAAGACTGAAGTTTCCCCATAACACTATTTAGTCAAAAACTTATGACGGCACTCAGCTTTATGAAGAGAGTCACAACGCATTTTTTAACCTTGTTCTATTTTTATTCAGCAGGAATATTAAACGTCTAAAGAAAAATAAGCACCAGTTTATATCAGGATCTTATTGTAAGCCCAGTTCACTTGTAAAAGACCAGCATCATCCCAGCACTACAGATAAAACATCACATTTGGACAATCTTGAAGACTATAGCTCAGAATGAGAGAAGAAAAGTAAAAGGTCTTTGGTTACACTGCAGAAATTTTATGCAATCCCAGCTGCATAATTCTAACTTGTCAATAAGAATAAGAACTTTAAGAAAGCCAAGTCAGTTTTGTAACTCATGACTTAGTATCATGTATAAGGTTTGATTGCAAGCTACCAAGATATAATTTAGATGAAATGGAACTTGTTCCTGTTAGCTAAAATAATTCATTTCCTCTAAATGCAGAGCAAAGACAACCACTGTCACAGCATATTGCTAGCAGCAATTCTAGCAAAAAGTATTTTAATCCTTTTTCAAGAAAATCTGGTAGAATATGGCAGTTGTTAAGGAAAAAAAAAAAAATTAGGGAATCAGCAAATTCTATGTAAAATGTGATATTAAGTGTAAACTGTCCAGCTATCACTGTTAAAATAAATACCTCCACACCCAGAGAAACTTTCTGTAGTTCCATGCCCCCACCATGCAATGAATTTCTGCTTAATGAGGGAATGCTTCCAGTGACACAAAACTCTTGGACATGAGGATTTTTGAGTCAAAGAATTGACATCTCTACTATTGCAAATATATTGCTTGTGACAACTACTGCCTCTTGACATTTGCTGTTTACTTTCATGTTTTGTGAGAAAACAATCTTCTCTGCCTCTTCCTAATTTAAGATGAAGTAACAAAAGAAATAGTAGCATTTGGTACCTGTTGGATTGCTCCTTTTTAACAGGTGAGGTCAAGGTGACCAGGCTTCACAGCTATTCCAAAAGGGAAGTCAGAGCGGAACACCCTTTGTTTTACACCTCTCCTGGCTCAGGTCTGGTGTGTTTCCTGGTTGCTTTCCACCCTCCAAAAGGAGGATTTCCTGTGTTCCTGATGCTGCTCATCACATTTCTGGTTTTGTGAGCTGTCCTTCTTGAGTGTTCAGCAAAATGCCCTCCTCATTTGCAGGCCCTTGTGCTTATTTTGTGCTCTGCTCTTTGTCGCTGTTGAGTCGCTAGCAGAGAAGGAAAACCCGGATTCTCAGCGTGGCATAGAAAAAGCGCTTTATTATTTTGAATCCAACATACTTTTATTTTGAATCCAACAGACTTTCCAGAGGTCAGCCAGATTGGTCAGTCAGAAACCTCCCCCTAGGCCTAATTGGCCAGGCCTGCACTGTCCAAATCTTGAGACACTGTTTCAACAACATCCAAAGTTTACCTTCGTTTATAAAACACAGAAGAATGTTCTCATGGGAAAGACCTGTGCTAGCCACAGCTCTTGATCTTGAAAACTGTGCTTCTTGTAGCAACACAGTGCTTTCCTGTGTCATCTGAGTGCAAATATACAAGTCTGTGCCTTCTTTGGAGGTCACATTGCTCACACACTTATGCAAAATGCTTTCTATATTGTCCTGGGCCACATAATCACACCATTACAAAATATGTTTGTGACAGTATTTTTGTATGCTCATGTATTATTGTATGCTCCAGACAAGCTGATACTGATTCTGCCCAGATTAATGCACCTCTCAGGCATAGCCATTACAAGTCTCTGTTTTGACTACAGAGCTGTAAAAGTAGGTTGTTTATTGGACAGAGATGTATTTGATGCTTAAAGAAAAAGTTATTCTGTGTGGGGATCTGCATTTACATTGTTTGTGGACAGCTGCAGAGGTAATTTGGCATCTTAGAACCCACATATTTTATCCATAATAAATGAATTTAATAATAGTACAGTGCAGAAATCAATACTGGAATATCAGCTCCTAGTCCTTGATGTCACTGAGTTTATAAAATTGCAATTCATAAAGACTGACGATAGTGAGTAAAATAATGGTCTGGAAGCATTCTGTGTATAAAATACTTTGTGTCTTCACAGAGTACCAGTATAGGTGGCACAAAATACATCATAGGCTCCATCCCATCTGCAGCACTTGCAACAGAATAGAAAATGTGGCCCACTGAATCCCTAATGCAATGCTTCTAATTCAGAGGATTTTATCAACCAATGCCCTCTTGGTTTTGGTGAAATACTCAGAAAGATCTTCTTAAGAAGGCTCTACAGGACTATTTTCAAAACTACCAGAAATATTAGGATTATATTTTTGACAAGGAGAATGTCTTTGAATAATACCGTATACAGCCTGCTAGCCTTTCTGAAGTATTCTCCTGATGATGTGAGAATAGGATGCACTTTTAGATTCAGTTTCTGGGTCATCTACGAAACATTTCTCCCACCTTCTCTGAGAGTGTTTTCCTTGGCTCATTTGGCCACATTTGTTCCAGAAAAATTCTCCCTAACTTTGCAATTTTTGTGGTTCACTTCACAGTTGATGGAATCCATCAAGGTAGGAAAAAAAGACACATTTCCCATCACTGATATACACCTGGGTTATTTGCCAAAAAGTTTAATTGCATGGTTATGAGGATTAAAATCCAGAACCAAATTTATTGTTTCATTATGAGATCTAAGATTCTCAAGGAACCTGTACTGGTGTTTTCCAAGTAGATTATGGCTTCCCCATTCCTCCTGCAAGCAATTTCCAAAGGGAAATAGATAATATTTTTATTCCCATAACAGTGCAGAACTCATGGAAATACATGAGACCTGATAACTTATTTCAGATTGAATACCTAACTTGAATATCCATCTGTGGAATTCTGTCCTAACATGGCCTGACAAGTCACCTCAACTCCTCTTATAAAGTCAGTGTAGTCCTGACTCCACATCTGATTTTGAAAATAAGCCTTCAATCTTGTCTTGTCAGAAAAAGTTGCCTTATGCAAAATGGTTCAGTAATAGCCCAGACAAAGACAAAATTTTTTCACTAGAATGGTTTATCCTTCATTATTGCTGCATGGTCTTAGCACACACAGGTGCACATTTCTGGGAAACAAAAAATAATTAAGGCAGTCTGTGCAGCAAACATAGGTCTATTAGCCTGGAGCGATTTCTGATATTTTCCCACATGCACTAAAACTATTTAACTGTGAATTGATTATCAAGGGCAAAGTTAGAGGACATCTATATTTAAAATACTACCAACACTTTGATTTCTGTCTTTCTGTTTCATGTTGATTAGGCTGCTAAGGCAGCTGCAGCTTTTTATTAAATCTAGAGAATGTCTATCAAATAAAAGGTGTTTTATCAGCTTCCTGTATGAAAAGAACATAAATGGGAGCATTAGATTTAAAATATTAAAGACAACAAGAAACTGCTTATATCTAACCTTTTGCTATCTCCTTCAGTCTAGGAATATATGCATATTTCAGATAAAGAGTACCTTTCATTGCCTTTACCTAAAAACATGGAACCAGTTTTGAGTTCTTACATAGAAAAGGTTAGCCTGTCTCCAGCAGAGCTTGGATACACTGTGTTTTGATGTGTAAGGTGATGTGAATATAGCTAACCTTGAATGTGAATTTGTAGATTTGGCTATACAGTAAAATGTTTGTGATAACACAATTGGCTAAAAGATTGACACTGCTAAGATATCATCTTTTAGATTCCCATCAAGGACATTTTCAATAATGTTTGATAAGAGATTCCATGTCAATACTGATATTCCAACAAAACTAGATATTTCTGGAGTAGTCTTAGATATGCCAAATTAAGAGAAGATACCTTTTTGTTATCACTCTTTTATGGCTCTATCTGCAAGTTGTATGGGGGAAAAAGAAGGGGAAGAACTATAGTGTTATTATGGAGAATTGGACATGTTATGAAGGGAGAAGGCAGCCTGCTTTGGACTAGCTTTTCTCTGGTCCCAAGGTCTGAACACGGATTAATTACTGGAGTGCATCAGGTGTGTATTGTGTGCACATTTTTCAGTGTAGTTTCACCCAAAAGAAATACAGTTCATATGCTCTGAGGCTGTTCTGTAGCTGGGTTCAATCAGGTTTGTTTCAAAATTGCACCCTTGATTCTCACTAAAACACTAATGTACACATTGCACTGTTTTACTTTACCAAAGAAGATTCAGTTTCAGTTGTCCCTAAACACATCATAAGACAATTTATCCAAACAAAGACTCCCTTTGCTTATCTTGCTAAGTGCCATAAGCAGAATTGGAAAGATCTTTGTAGCTGATAAACCAGTATAATCTGGGAGCAATATCCATAGTTGTGATGACAGGCTCGAAAGCTCTTCAATTTCAATCTTCTGCTGCAAGTTCTACTTGCTCTGGAAGAAACTTGCCATAGTAGCACTTGATCTCTTTTTTTACTCAATAGTTGAAAACTAAAGAGAGCATGCAAACCTGCTCTCCTCAATTACTAACTTCTTGGTGCTGGCTGATTTGGCAATAATAAGGTGTTTTCAACATTATGAGTCTTCATCAGATAAGATCTTTCATCTAGAACTAAATTAGCCTGCTAGCATTCACAATAATTGATTTTACATTCTCCGATTATCTCTGGAAAAATTCAGGGCTAATTCTTGCACTCCTTGACAATTAAAAGAAAGGGATAAATATTATTAAATGTGAGCCATATGTTCCATTACCTGCCTATTGGAGTGACGGAAAGTATTGGAATAGAGGATGCCTAAAATCTAATTTAGTTACTTATTAAAAGTTTGTTTTTCAATGCACCTACATTATTAATCTAACCCCACCACTTTTCACTTTAAATCTTTATTTAATATAATAATTACACAGAGGTTGATTTGTTCTTTGGACTTGTAGTTTGGCTTGATTTGTATTGGACTTTTTACAAGGACAGCTATCGATCATGGAAAATTACTTCAAAGTGAAAAAGGTCAGGTTTACGTTAGATATTAGGAGGAAATTCTTTACTCTGAGGGTAGTGAGGCACTGGGTTTTCCAGTGAAGTTGTGGATGCCCCATCCCTGGAAGTGGAAAGGACAGGTTGGATGAATATTAAACAGCCTGGTCTAATGGGATATGTCCCCAAATATGGCAGGGGGATTGGAACTATATAACTTTTAAGGTTGTTTCCAACCCAAGCCATTCTATGATTTTAGGATTTGTTTAAAGAAAAAAAAGCTGGGGTTTAAATATTCATGTTTATGCCAGTGCAATTGTGTTTTGCTGACCTGGAGCTCTGTGAAGGAGTGACATTATTCAGAGCAATTATACATTTTTAAACAGTTACCCATCTTACTCTCTAAGAACTAGCAATTTGATTCCTGAAGTTCCAAATCATTTGAGTAAAAGTGAAAGTAATATCCATATAAAGTGTTTTGGGTGAAGTCCACCTGGATTTCAGCAGTGACAAAGAGATAAATTTTCAGAGTAAAATCCTAATTGCCACTAAGAACAGAATCTCACTGCAGATTATGGTGAGCAAAAATCCCTTCAAAGTATTTATCTGATGGTATTTTTCTTTATAATTTGAAATCAAAGTAACCAGCCACAATAGTTATATCAACTGGTTTGAATTTATTGTTTATGTATTTTGTGAAGGGTGAATTATGAGGCAACCTTTCCTTTATCTACTGTGGAAGGGTAGACAGGGTCTGACACTTCCAGTGTTAATGAAACAATAACACCAGAGCGAATGCAGATGAAGTCAGAAATATAGAAAGAACTTCAGATTAACATCTATATCTTATCTATAAATGTGCATTATAATACCTCTTTGGGAAAAGAGAAATATATATTGACTATAGAAAAAACTAAGATGGGATGATGTGACTCTTTGTTCTGGACTTGATTATGAGTACCACTGTCATCAAATACCCTCTTTCACAGTCAAGAGAGGTTACTCTTAAGCTCTGTAATGTATTTATCTGGTTGTGTGGAACAGAAATTTCCTACTAGGGTGCTACCATATACTTTACAGTTACAGGTTATATGGAGGTTACATGGAGAAACATCTTGTCATTTGCCCGTTTAGAAACAGAACAGATAGTAGAGGAGATAGGTAAAGGAGGGGTAGATCCTCTTGTCTCTGAGCTGTGTGTCCTGCCCAGCACTGCACCAAACATTTCTGTTCCTCTTCTCCTTCACCATGACACTAAAAGGAGGCGGTACCAACCAAAATTGCAATTTGGGATTATTGAATTGATAAATTATCTTTCTTCTCAGCTCAGGAAGAGGGCTTCAAATAAGAAAGCAGTAAAAACTTTGAAGACTAATTGCAAGAATAAAAACAGTGCCTCCAAAGGTCCAGAATGATTATTCATTCCAATTCCTTGGTCTCCTTTGACAAATATATTCATGAGTTCAAGGAAAACATTCTTTTCTACTTACCAACTCTTGATCAAGATCCATAGAATTTATAATTTTGTCTTAAACACATGCATCATAACAAGATTTTTTTTTTAATCTTCCCACAAATGTATCTCTTGATACCATGTTTCCCAGCTGAAGCCATCAAAACTGCTAGTGGGTTAGCTCTCCCATTTCACAAGGCTTAGGCATATGTCACTGATCCAGCTGGCATTAAAACCCACTCTACCCTGGCAATTCCATTTATCACTAAATATCACTGACGTAGAGAATAATCATGGGGTTTGGGTGTACATCTTTCATTTGCTTCAACAGAGCAGTTTTGACAATAACCATCAGGATATTGCCTTCCACCTGAGGTTGTGCCCGGTTGCTTCTCTCTGTTACACAGCCTGTTGAAGAACTTCATTTTGTGTGTCACAAGTTATACAACTTTTAAAAAACTTAGAAGGTATTTTGTCAGTTTTTAAAAAAAATCTATAGAGTTATGAGTCTATCTTTCAGGGGGATATGGACTCCACTATTCACTGGATGTCTTAGAGAATACTGCAAATATATTTTCCTTCTTTTTTAGTGTGTGTGAAACTTTCCTTTTATTGCTAAATACATTTGCAGAAAGCCAGGATTTATGTTGCATACTTCATTCACTCCTGCTGCCTTTTTCTCTCTGAAAGTTGTAATCCACTGAATGTAAATCCCAGACTTCTCCACTGCTAATTGTGATATGGCAGAGAGGGGATTATGACTCTGAGGGAGAAATAAGCAGCTGGAACAGATGAACACTTACAAAACAAAAGTCATCTTTACATGAAACGTATCATACATTTGCTTTTCCATTGCTTTTTTTAAGCAAGGTGTGGGGAATGCAAATAGTGGGGAACATTCATTTCCTCACAGAGAGAGGGCATGATCACAAACTGAAGGGTCTTACAGGCTTTAATAAAAGGATGTTTTGGTCCTGATGGCAAAACACTGAGGAGGGTCAGAGAATGTCCAGCACTTGAATGATGTCTTAGCATGGTTCAGGACACGGCTTCTATAGCCTAAGGTTTCAGACACAGTTCATCAGTCAAAATTGACTGAAATGCACTTCCTAAGTAAAGTTTCAAGCTTTACTTGATAACTTCAGCCATTTCATCATTCTGCATTCATACACACAGAACATAACCGTAGGTCAAAGGAATATGAACAGGAATACAAGATTTAAAAATATTCACCTTCATATCTGCCAATCCATTATACAGTCCCTGAAGAAGTGTTTCAGGCTGTGACATGCCTGAATTTCATTTCATTTTGTGCAACAAGGAAAATTGTTTTTCATGTACTTTCTCACTGCATGCATTAAACAGATATGTTCTTGTACAGAGAAAACAAAGAAAAAGGAATCAAGGTGTCTTTCAGGCACCTATTTCAGTAAAGAGTTCATCTGTAAATTTTTGACTCAGGTCACAGTCGGGAGGTAAAATGAAACCACAATTATCTCTTTCTGCTTAAAAACAATTACTATCTTCTTGCTTTACCCTTCATAGAATTTCAGGATATATGCTGTCATAAAATGAATTCCATTCATATGAATTGCAACTAACACTACCTTCTACAGGGAATTAGAGCTGATGTCCCTAGAAATATCATCTTTATTGTTCTTTTTAATGACTATTAGGATAATTTTTACTCTTCAGTTCCCAGAGCCGATCAAATCAGGAGCTTGTATATCAGGATATATCTGGATGAAGTCTCCCGTTTTTTCCAAAAAGGAGGGGATTTTCAAATTAGCAGCCAAGTCCTGCAATGCCTTTTAGAGAAGGGAAATTGAAGGAAAGTAAGTGTTTACTGCATAAAGTAGCTTAGACTTCCTGCCTTTCTGCTCTCTCTTCCTCTTCTGTAAAAGAAGTGCAAAATGTTTTTTTCCTCTTCAAATGCAAGAATCTTGAGGGCTCGTCTTCTTCCTTGAGAAGAGAGCTGTGAACAGGAAGGATACAAAACATTATTTGAGAAGTCTTCCTACAGTGGTAAATAACTGCCTTCCACATGCAGAGAAGTGCAACACAAAATAAGGAGAGAGAAGGGATGAAACCCAAAACACGTGAGGGAGAATTTGGAGTTGTCTGACAGAAATATCAGCAAATTGGTGTAAGTTACAGAATTTTGTTTTCACTTACAGGCTCATAGCTGGATTCATCTCTTGCCAGTGATGAGTTTGGCAGAAAGTCTAAGAAATTCTGCACAATGGATGATTTTGGCTGTCAACAGCCTATTTTAGGAGTCAGAAATATATGGAACATAAAAAATGACCCAACAGGACAGAAACCAAGAATATGCCCATCATGCCCCTTACACTTAAACCTTGCAGGGTGTCAATGAGCCATGCTGGCCATTCTAAACCTACATTTTGTGAGGGTTTAGGAGATTCAATATGGATAAAGCCCAGAGGACCCAGTGTTCTTTTAATTACTTTGATTTATAATCATTTTTATTGCTATTGTAATGTTTTAAGTAGAAAAAAAGTGTGGAGGAGCTGTGGTCTTGTATTCTCCACCTGGTCAGCCCTCATTGCACACACTCACTGTTAGCTCCTGAGCGCTTAGCACTTACATTCTGGACATTTAATTAAAACAGTTAGGAAGGCCAGCAACTCCTGATACACTGTCCTTACCCAGATATGACACACCTAATTTGTGAACTCAGCCTGCAAAATAAAACTTGTCAGTTCTCAAACATTATTAGCAAGAGTTTGACCTCATTCAAAAATGTTTACAAATCACTATACTGTGTCCTTGGAACAAGACCCAGAATTCTGTTTGCATTTTTAAAATCCCTAAAGGATGGGGCTCTTGTCCAACAATATGGTCCTCATGACTGCTGGAAAACAAATAATAAAAATTAGAAAAACATGCAGAACACAGATAAAGTAAAAAAAATCTTCCTTTTCCACTGTTTTGCAGATGGGAAGGCACTAGGCCCTCCAGTGCTACCCCTAGCCTTTCCCAAACTCAGGCAAGACACACTTTTAGTTAAAATTTCAGTGTGGTTTATCCCTTGTTTATTTTTCCCCGTCATTTCACAACAGTGCTTTTTGGCAGATGGAAATTACTCCAACAAAAAGCCAGGTGCATGCTCTGGCGGTTTCCGTGCTAAAAGGGATTTAGTCAGATGTTCCTTCCACCTGTGAATTGGCTGCCCAGTCTCAGCCAGCTCCTATGAATGTAATTATTATGCTCTATTTCAAAAAGCTGAAAAATTTCAAGTTGGTTCTGTCAAAAAAAGAGTCTGATATCATTAAATTTCTCTCTGTTTTCAGAACCTGATTGTCAATGAAAAAATTTCTGTGACAACCCGTTTCATTTTCAGTTTGAGGGCATCTCCTGACCTGGATTTCCATGAATCTACTTCAGATTTGCACAAAAGCAATTATAATCAGTGGCACTCTTTAAATGATAAACAGGTATTCACATCTTTAATTATATTCCCAAACAGTCAAATTCCCTATTTTTTTTTCTGTGCAGAGATCAGTCATATGCATGTGCATGGCTTCATGGGGAGCTCTGCTACCTGGAGGTAAGGCTACCAGTAAGTGGCTTCTATGTGATTTTTAGATTTTTGGGCTTTGATATCTCCCTTTCCTTTAAGAGGAGCAAATCCGTTTTCTCAAAAGGACAAATCAAAGCAAAATTTGTTCCTTTCCCTGCATTTTTCACCCTGACATGAAGAAGCCCATTAAGCAGCATGAAAAGTTAAAAATTAACTAAAATATTTTTAAAAAATCTGAGATAAATATGAGCCAGGTTCCGTATTAATGGACTAAGGCATAAAGCTTCACACACAGCAACAATGCAAACACAACCCTCTCTATCACTGATCAAAAGCACTTGGTAGAGCCATCAGTCTTACAGATGTACTCCAAGACAGACTTGTGGGAGTTACAAATTGAAAGCAGAGAAAAGCAGCAGCCCAGCATGAATGAAGAAAATTCAGAGGCAAAGAACTAGTCAGAGTGCCTAGGGCAAGGCTGCTCAGATGACCAATCCTGTGTGGAGAGAGGGATGGAGTCCTGGTATTGTACAAATTCCCAAGATGAAAAGCCAAATAGGACCACAGTGTTCCCTGAATTGTGAGGTATAGAATGTGGATTTTCCTTGAATGCAACCCCATTCAAGTTACTATGTAACAGTTAGAAAAAAACGCCCAAACTTGTTCTTAAAATCTGTAGCCATAAGAACAACTACCCCAATGTTTCAGGTGTTCCAGTGGTCAGTTTTCTACATCATTCCCATGATGATAACTTGAATGCTTTCTGTGCAAAATATCAGTGCCTGCTCTCTGTTACTTCCAAATTTCACCATACTTTACACTTGCTGAACAATAATTTTCAAAAGTGTAAGGTCATGACCACATTATCAACTTACAAAAATAGTTTGGGGGTTTTACACTGTATTTTCATATTATTTATCATTATTATTGTGTCTTATTCTAGTCAAAGTACAGTTGAACTGTGTTTTATTCTATTCAAAGTGTGGTTGAAGTTGAACTAACAAGTTTTTTAAGAACTTGATATCCACTATGCATAAAGAATTTGAAATTTAATTTTTTTTAATATATATTTGTAGTATTGTTTAAAATATTGAAATACTTATGAGAATTTGGGGCATATGGTTCATGAGCCCATGTTGATCATATAGATTGATTACACAGAGAAATAATGGAAGCATCTTACAAGAGAAAAGCAATGATGATTTTTTTTCTCCTTTTGATTTTTTTTTAAATCTTTGGCTCTTATTAGTGTAGAGGGTGGTCCTGAGGTGATAGTGCAATAGTAATGTGGCGGAAAAAATTTTTACTCCAGGTATGATATCTATATCCTGTGGAAAAGCAACACATGAAAACAGACATATTTCCACAGTAGAAGAGTCTGTGTTGTGCCCTGTGTAATTCAGGCCAATGGATCAGCAATATCAGAATTAGCAAATGGGGAATAGAGATTTTATGATGTTCACTGGTCAACACAGATCTATGATATGACTCAGATTTCTGTTAATATACTTGCTAATCATAATTATTCTTCCAAGAATTTGAATGAGCAAATGTCAGATTGTGGGATATCGGTGAACTTTTAAATTTGACAATTTGCTATGTGATTGACTAATTTGCCTATCTGACTGCATGAAATATTATAAACAGGTGAGGAGAAGAACAAACAGCAAACACTGCAATTCCCATTGTAAACTGACTGCTGAAAAAATAACTACACTAAAGCAGATTCATGTTTGGAAAATCGTGACATTTCTGTGAGTACATGTACCCTATCTTCATCCATTCATGTTTTGAACAGTGCAACACAGTAACATGGAGCCAAATTTGTTTATTTGACAGAATAATGGGAACCTGGTTTCCTATGAAACTGTAATCAATACCATCCTGAAATTCTGTATGAAAAGTAATGGGAAACCTCCCACCCACTGCAATGAGAAGCAGGGTTTTGTCTGTGAAGTACTTAGCCATTATAGCCAGAATTTGGCAAAACCTCTTGGACTACACCGTGTTTCTGTTCAGCCCTCTCTCCAGAGGTTATAAACAAAACAACATCACCAATCTCTTTTTGGTTTTATATTACATCTAGATTGATGATGTTTACACTGATGGTACTTTCTCATAAGAGGATTTTAGAAGAAAAAAGTACAGTATTATTTGGAACATAAAAATAACACCAGCTTTTTCCATGGAAGTATCATAATATCTGTTTTTTGCTGTATAGTACATGTGCCTACTTCTCAAAGGTGATAGAAGCAATCCAAGCTTAAATTCTTTGCAATATATAGTTTTCTCCTCTGTGGATTTCTGTATATACTGAAAGTAACTTATACTATATTATTATAGATTCTAGTTGGTCTAAGTAAGATGCCCTTTTTTTTTTTTTTCTTTAACAGAAAAGGAAAAAAAGAAAAGGGGAAACAAAACAAGTTTGGTAACATTTGATCATTTTTATTAGTTACTAAAGCAGACCCTGAATTTCAGCTGAATTACTGTCAGGTTGTCACACTACAGTTACAATGATGTAGCTAGGCTAATCATCTGGCAGGAACCACCAGCATAAAACAGGGGTTTAGCTTTAAAGCTTGTTTCGGAGATGTCTACAAGCTGTCAGCAATACTCCATAAAACAAAGATCTTGAAGCATTATATCTACCTGAATCTGATATCAGCCCACTAACAACTATTTGTCATAAATGTGCATACAGACCAGGTTATTATGGACTGATGCTTTTTTCCTCTTTGAATAGCTTGAACTAACACCATGATATTTTCTTTAAGACAGATAAAAAGTGAGAGGGTATTTTTTAGATTTGTTTTAAAAGCTACACATGTTTTTTTAGGAAGAGGCAGTATTTTTTCTTAGACCAGATGACATAGTGTACCTATTTACAAATCTTCAAACTTCATGGTTACAACATCACACACAACAGTAGGGCAACAACATATCTCGTGTAGAGGTTCTGGACTGTTATAGAGGTGGAAGTATTGACAGTGATAGTTTGCAT
Organism: Entomyzon cyanotis; assembly: GCA_024500445.1. Taxonomy (NCBI): domain Eukaryota; kingdom Metazoa; phylum Chordata; class Aves; order Passeriformes; family Meliphagidae; genus Entomyzon; species Entomyzon cyanotis. Next base: position 41,983 of record JAKEPQ010000065.1, on the reverse strand, counting down.
CTCTCCGTGTGTACAGGCTTGTAAAATGCTTAAAGCCTTCCAGCAGTTATACTAGTGAAAAACAAAACAAAACATAATAAAAACAAGGGGAAAAAAACCCACCACAAACAAAGAAACAAAAAAAAACCTTTCAAGGAATAGATACCTGCTACAAATTTCCTGCTGCAAATACAAAATTCAAAGTGACTAAACTTATGACTCTATAAAACCAGCAACAATGCAGATTCTCTAATATTGTCTGTACTGGAATTTTAGAGGAAGTTAAAGATGTTTTAATTTTACTGTTCAAGCAAATATGTAGAATCCTGTATCTACTTCTTCCAGGTACCTTTGGAGCAGTTCTTCAAGGAGCAGCTTTCTCAAATGAGAAGACAAAACACAGCCATTTGAAACTCTGCTTCCCATGAGGAAACATGGATTGATTTCTTGACTCAGCCTAGCTCGGAGAGATTATTGCATTTGTTCAAGATCAAGAGACTCAAAAAAAGTTGTCTGCTACATTTTATATAGGGTCTCCTACTACACTGCTTACTAGTGCTGAGCAATTTCACCCTTAACCTCTCACAAAATCACCAGATCGTTCTGCCTTAATCTGTTTGCTGCCAGTGTGTATGCTAAAATCTCCTCACTTTCCAGGAAGGTAGACACTAGCATGAGGCAGGGGACATCACTCTTTTCCAGGCAAGCAGTCATGGCACCAGTAAAAAACGTTCACCACCTTGCAGTGTGGTAGAAGAAGCTTGCTTTTTTTTTTTTTTTTTTTTTTTTTTTTGCTAATATAAAAAATGAGCAAATTATTGTTGCTCAGAATAATTTCTTGCATTGCATACACCTAGGAGAAGCCCACACTCAGTCTAAATTCATTCTCATAACCAAAGAATACTAGCACAAGTATATCTGCAGAGATAAAATCTGATTTCTAGTCCTGTCACTAGAGCATCCCTCCAAAGAAAGCTGCAAGAAACTTGTCAGTAGAAGATGCTGATCACAGGAAAAAAAAAATCATTAGCAATCATGTTGGTTTTGACTTGTACCACCTTGTACCTGCCTGGCATTTCTCAGCAAACAGAGCACAACTTCCTTCCATTTGGAATTTATTGAAAAAGTAATTTATATACATAATTCTTGTCCTGTGGTACATTTGTAGGGAGATAATTAATACATTTTGACATTTGAAATTGAAGCAGAGTTCATTAGACCTGTACCAGAAGGTCACAACTTGTGTTTCTGTTTGCAGTTTGAATGTGTGTAATAACTGGAGCTAAGTTTCTGGAGCAAATACTTGTAACTGTTATATACTGAATTTCCCTTAAAGCTTTAAATACTTCACAGTGTTTGCATAAAGTTGTTTCAATTTTCATAGCAAAAGGGTACATATTCCTTGGTGTATTCATAAATAAAAGGATATAACAGTTGGAGACAGAGTGTACTCATTACTTTTTATAAAAAGCATGTCAACTAAGTTACTTAACAGTATTCAATCAGTTCTGGTAAGTGTGGGTTTCACATCTCAATATCAGTTGAATTAGTTGGACACAAAGAGATCAGTTATAGAGGTTGTCTAAAACACAATCAGCTCTTTCTGCTCTGACCAAAAATCATCCTGATTTCCTTTTTATGCTGTTGTTGATTCTGAAAGATCAAGCAAACATCATCAGTCCACTCCTGCAGGTGTCTCCTCATGTTCTCTGTGTCATTCAGAGCACCAAGGGGCTGCTTTGACCTCTCCCCAGTTATGATTAGTGTCCAATTCCTGTCAGTAAATGAGACCTGACGTTTTCCAGAGTGAGCACAGATACTGGTATTTGTTCATGGTTCATTTGATGGTATATAAAGATGAGCTACACCATCCAGGGAAAGAAAAATTGAAACATGTCTCTGAGGGTATATATCTGGAATGTGGCATGAAAAAATGTAGGGGGAAGAAAAAGCTGACAGAATGAAATGAGCATACTTCAGTGGATTATTACAACAGTTATAGGAACCCCAACTGCTCCAGATTACAATGTCAATACTTTGTGTGCTTTAAGATTTTTTTTCATTTTCTTTTATTTATTTTATTTTAATCACCCATGGTATGTTCCTCAAAAATGAAAAACTAAAGGATTTTGGCAGCTGGGGCTCTAAGTGATGACTTTTGAAACGAAAGGCATCAACTGAAGCCTGCTTTTTAATTTGCAAGAGACTGAGAATGAGGGAATTTGGAGCAGTTCTGATAACCAGCCACCCCCAGAGACAGTGTTGCATGAAAATTAATAAATGTTGGTGAGGTACCATTACTGCTGTTATTCATGCTTGCTACATCAATTTCAAGAACTATATATTTGCAAATATTTTACCACTGCTACTTATACCTGAGCAATAAATTTAATGATGGTGAGTTATCTATCACAAACCACAGCGTAGCATTGTAGCACTCATGGTGCTCAACAATATAATCCACTAAAACCAAGACTTTTGAGTGTCATTTTACTGATGATTTCGAGGCTGTCCAAAACTTTGCAGTGCTGGATTATTACTTGTACACTGTAGCTCATAGCCCATGATTTGCTTGCTTTGGACTTGGCTTGGAGACTGTCATCTGTTAATTTTGTTACTTTGTTTCTTGGATAAGACTACAGTAACAGGCTACTGTTTGTACTACATGTACAGCATGCAGAATGGCTTATGACACAGAATTTTCCTCCCATATTGCACTGCATCTGTGGGATTTATTTTTGATGGATAGTTTCCATGAAGATGGCCTTCATCCTGAGCCTTTGTAGGCTTGCTTTTCCCTGCTTGAAAATGTTACAATGAAATAATGAGGGGAAATTAAGCATTTTTACCTGGGTTTTTTTCCAAGTTGCTTATCTTTCCAGATTTTAATTTGTGGGTATAACCATCAGTAATGACATCCACTTCAGTCATCATCGGTAATGACAAAGCTTCATGCTTCAAGTTGGTGCTGCCCAGAGATGCTGAGCCAAACACAGCTTCCAGTAATAGCCATATAAAACAAGGTACTTCGGGATCATTCTGTCCAAAAAGTGACATGGATTTCAGCATCCTTATTCTAAATATACACCAATGAAGTTTTTGACAGAATTTGTATTTTATAGGTTATATATTGTAATAGTACAAAAAGTCACAAAATTTGTGTATTATGTGTGATTAAGTCATAAAGTGGAATTATGAAATATTTGCTCTGTTTAAACCACATGATAGTATAATTAAATGCTCTTTTGAGGGGGGGGGGGGCGGGGGGGAGAAACGACCACAGATGAATATGCAGATTTTTGCTTTTCTTCCCATGCAAATGAAAGTTTGGAGCTGGTTTTAAAGCACCACTTTTCCTCTTCATCACTCAGCATTCAAATCTTCTGCCACAAATATTGTGTTCTGTAAGTAATTTTTCCCCCAATTAAATAATATTTTAGCGATCTCATTATCACGAGTCCAACCTTATCTAATTTTTCATAGAATTCCAATCATTAAACCTGAAAAGCAAAAAAACACTTGCAGGGAGATCATATGCCTTTCAGAATATACGGTTTCTTGGAATATAGGTGATTATCTTGGCTTTTTACTTTCAGTGAGTAAAAAGCATTCATGCTTTTCTTAATTTTGTCTGGAGCTCTTTTGAAACAGAAAAATTCACCTTAAATAATCAGTTTAAAATATATGCCTTGAGTTTGAGATAGTTAAAGGAACAGTCCATTGGTCTGATGTCCTTTAATTTGGGTGGTACTTTGTGGTAGTCAGTCAGTCACAGCAAATTTAATTTTCTTCTACCTTGTCCTGGACCAGATCTGTACAGTATGCTGGATCAATAGTCTAAAACAAAGAAAAAAAAAAGCTGTACATTTTGAGTGTTCTTCAATCTTATGCTTGGGTGGAGGTATGGACAATTACGTTAAATCTGTTTGCTCCTTACAAATTATAATCTCTGCTGTGTACACAATGTTTTACAAACTTTAAAGCCAAGCAGAATGATTCAGACATTTCTCAATATTATAATGAGATACCAGTGATAATTTGCTGAATTTTATGTTTCACTAAACATGAGAAATCATCTTTTCATTACATTGTATCAAATTTCATTAGAATAATAACCATGAGTAGGTGGTTGTAAAACTTTTCCATGGAGTGTTTAAACCAGAAGACAACTTTGTGTTTGACAAGAAAATTGGAAATTTATATATTCAAATTATGGTGATAAAGAAAGTAAAGTATTTATGATGGGATAAGAATTGGGTTTGGGTTTTTTTGATGGGGTTGATTAACAGACTTTTTGAACTAGTTCTTCAGATGAAATCTTTTATCTAAACTACTCAGGAGTTCTTGTTTAAGAGGATACTAATTGAATTGCTGTAGTTTATTTCCCCCCAGTGGAAAGAGGGAAACAGTCTTAAGACCTTTCCATTTTCTTACATGAATATCCTCTGAATGAACATTTCTATTATATTTATTACCTGCTCCTTTCCCTTTGTAAGAATAGCGTGGAATACTAACCAGAAAGAAGGTATTTTTAACAGCAGACATCCACATTCCTATTAGCCGTTAGATCTCTTAAAGACCTGATTTTCAGACTGTCCTCAAGAAGAGTCTTCTGAGAAACCTAAGTTTTAGAGTCTTAGTGCAAAATATGGGGCATGCTCACAACCTTATCTTTTTTGAAAGTGTCAGGCATGATCTATGTATATGCAGGGAAACAGCTGAAAGTGTGCTGCTACAAGAGTCATATACAGAAAAAATAACGTGCAAGTACATGAGTAAGAGTAGTTGATATAGAATGGTTCTCCAATTCTGAACCATCACCTGAAACTTTTAAGGCTAGAGGGAACACAACACTGAAAACTTAATCGAAGAAGGCAGACTTCACTGGAAACAGAAATAAGTTATTAATACATTTTCCCTATCTCTTACTCCCGTAACTGATACCCCTGCTAGAGAAACGAGCAAAGCCTTTACCATCTAGATCATCACTCTGCAGCCCAGCCATCCCAGCTGTCATGCTTTTAGATATTGCCATTACATTCCCACCTCCTAGAGCTGTTATGTGTCTCTGTGTTTTTCTATATTTTAAAGTATTTTTGCCAGAGCTTTTAGCTGCAGAGAAAGGCACTTTAAATGGAACTGAAGTCTCAAAATAAGATGAGGCTATGTAAAGCAAGCCATTATTTGAAATCCAGCCTTGTTTTTGGGGGGGTTGTAATTTGACCTTTGAGTGCTTGTGTTTAGCATGACAGAAGCGTCATTTGACTTGCTCTTGGTCACTTTAAGGTACAAATTTGAAAGTGTACTTCTAATGAGAAATGCTCTGTCAGTTCTTTGTATAATGCTGCACTTAGATCCTCATTTGTCTCCCTTCTGCTCTTCCTCTCACTCTAGTGGAAACAATGTGGATTTTTGCTGTCAATGTGAATGACATCTCCAAAACAGTCTAAACTTGCTTTTTTGTGCCTTATCTGGAAAAGGTTAGATTAAGGGTAGCACAAAGCAAAACTTTCAGAGATATTTCTTACACAAAAATATATGCATTTCAGGTTGGTGACAGGAAGCAATTATTACAGAATTTCTTGGAATGAAAGCTGCCCTCTAATCATGAAATCATCAATTAGAAAAGGTTATGAAAGGATATTGTAGACCTCTGTTAAAGGTGAGAATATCTTTTCCATTAGGCAGTGTTTTCATGCCCCAGACGGAAAAGTAAAAAGTGCCAATCACATGGAAGTAAAGGATATTTATATTATGTAAACATTAATCTTCTGGAATGATGAAAAGACAGCCTAAAACATTTATAATCAAGAACATGATGGAAAATGAGGGGGTGGGAGAGGAAGTAAAAAACCCTCCATATCCATTTAAGTTTGGTGAATTTTAATGTATTTAGTTATAGACTAAATGTGCAGCATTTGGTTAATAATCAAGTGCTGTTATTGGCTGCTTCAGATAAATACTGGTGCTTTCTGCTTGTTACCAGTTCTTAACACTTCAACACTAGAAATCGTATTTAAAATTATTTTAAATGTGACTAGAGGCTTATAAAATAGGCACAAGAGCTATGTAGATGTAATAATCATATTAACCATAACAATAAACAGTCATAATACTACATTTCAGAGCTGATCTAAACATAATACAACTTTAGCTGCAGTGGTAGCACTAAGTCAAAGAGAATTTCATACTGTAATGATCAATATAATTTTTTTTCTATGGCATAAGATTTTTTTTGGCCCTCCCAACTCACTAACATAACTAATTCTTCAATAATAATAATAAACATCCCTAAGAAAAAAATATTTTATTTTCTAGCTTTATTGGTAGACATATTTAATTTCATCAGGATTATACAGAGAGAACCATTTCTACTCTTAAATAGTGATCAAATGCAAGGTGGCATCAATTCCTGACAGGGATTTTGGGCACAAATTATGGACAAACCATATATATAAGTAATGAGTGATTCACTTCCATTTTTAAATACAAGTTCATTTGTTTTCAGTAATGCATATGCATGAACTCCACATTTACAGGGCTATTTGGAATACTGAAATAGAAAAAGGAGTCAGGACCTACCAGCAAGAATTAGGATTTGCAGGATCTGGATGCCACCTTTTTTACACTGGGAAATAGTATTGCACCATATGTCAGTTCTATTTATTTGCTTACCCATGTAAGAAATTCTTGTTTACATCCTCGTTAGCTTGTCATGACACTGTTTATGCTAAACATGCCTGCATGCTTGCTTCCTACCTTCTGGAACAAGAAGTATCTGCACTACATCCATTCCCACCAATTAAAATTCCTGGGTTTCCGAGAGTTTACTGCAGTGTTGTAAGTGCAATTGTACCCCATGCAACGACTTGTGGGAGAAACCTGTTTCTTGAGAGGATCCAGACATCATTCTTTTGCATTCAAAGACGCAGCACAGAGGTCAAGAAAGTCCTGCTACCATGGAGCCAGTGTCGAGGCAAAATCGGGCTCTGCATGGCTGACTGCAGCCCAGGCTGTCAGATTAGTCCCCAGGCTGGCACTGGACTTAGGCAAAGCTTTGAGGGGAGAGACAAAAACTGGCTTTATCCTGTCAAAGCCATACTAAGATCTGTTCTGTTCTCCCTTCTGCAAAATCTTTAAAAAGCAGTTTTTCTATTCATGTAGAAAAGCTATCCCCATGACCACTACAGATCTGAATAGCATCAGTGGCTGGGAGCTGCTTAATGTCCCATTTTCAGGGGGTCACAGAGCTCATTTGAACATCCACAATGCCTTCAGTTCTCCCACTCTAACCTTGACATAAAGCCATCTCAGCAGGACTTTGTGACTGGAAGACAAAAAATAACGGTGAGGTTTTAGTACCGTGAGGCTGTGCATTTTGTACAACTCTCCTGTCTTTATAAATTTCTTAAAAATGCAAGATTAAATTAATTTCAGAGAGCTAACTGGGAATATTTACCTACTGCTCTGATGACAAACACCTTGCAAATAAACAGACCCCCTTGCTTTAATTTTTGGTAATCTTTACTTTCTGCTAGGCTGGTATTAAATAGTAATAACAGCTGGTGAATACGACCTGGCCTTATGAATGATTGCAAGGGTTAAAGAACTGCTGTAGCTATGAACAAAGGAGAAAAAAATCCAAATTAGAGGTTGTTGCAGTTTTGTTCCGAAAAAAATTTTACTCCAAATCAACTCCCAACAATATAGCCATTGGTGCCACCAAGTTTTGTAATCTCTGGACAATAATTTCACTTGACTACGTGATTGCTTCCAGTAAAAGCCAAGAATCATGGTATGATCATTTACTTACGAAACTTTCTAATGAACTTGATTGTTGACTTACTAAACTTTTCACAATTTGAACAGAAGTAAATGTAAGAAAATAAAAATAAGAATATTAATACTAAAAACTGTGAATATTTGAAATTAATTTAAAACTGCTAAAGCTTACGTATCTCATTACATTAGGTACAAGAAACTGCAGAGGCTACATTCATGTGTATTCAGACAGGATTTTCCCAGAATCTCATTGAGCAAGGCAGACACTCTGTACCAGTCCTAAATCAAACTCATCACCATTATTATCTCCCTTCATGTACAGGAATTTGTCCATCTAGTGACAGTAAGAATTTCACAGATAAACAGGTCATCTGGGCCTTTATTAAGGTCTGTAAAATGTAATGGGAATCTTCCTGATTCTAAGCATCAGCTTTTTTATCACCAACCAGCTGCTTCTAGTGCTGGAAAAGTGCACAGGAGGTGGTGTACTTAAATCATCCCAAGTTTCTGCTACACTACTAACCAAAAGAGTACCAAGGAAAAATCCTGTTGCTGAAGCCAAATGGCTGAAACTGCTTTACAGCCACAGTTCATCCAAAACAGACTTCCACATCCATATGCACACAGCACTTGTTGGTCTATATGTACCACGTAGGAATCATATGCCTATACACAGGAAATGCTCTGCTAATCCTAAAATAATATTTCCTGGACCTTCCTGATATTAAATACCTGAAATAAAGTGGACACTTCATTGCACATCATCAGGGAGGTATTTTTATAACATGAGAATGGATATAAGTACAAGTGAACATTTATTCAATTGGCCATGTAGATCCATCTGGGTTGGCATGGGAACCCTAAGTTTTCTATGGTCATCCCCAAATATCTCAGTGGCTTGGAAAAAGCACACTGAATATGTATCTTTCAGGAATAGGCCTTATACAGAATTTTTCTTATCCAAGAACCTACATTTTGAAAAGAACAGAAATCTTGCCTGTTACCTTAAGCAAAATGTGTTCAGCCTTATAAGTCTGAATTAAATCAGTAGTGCATGGATTCAGAGTCAGAGGGATGGTTGACTACCCTCAAATGATAGCAAATGCAAAAAAAATTCTAAAGTCTCTAAAACAAGTTGGCTACTCCAACAGATGGTGTCCATCACTGCTATTTCTGTCCTTAAAAATTAAATTTATAAATAGCTGGTAATAAATAAACCAAAAATATGCACACAGAAGACTAAAATCAGCTTACATTGACATGAGCAGACTGTAAAGAGAATAAGCTGAAAACCAGCATTAGAGGAATTAGTCCTGAGAGTCTCTTACTTTGTTATTTAGCCAACACATTTCTTTCAGTGTGTTGGTGTGAAATTGCTCAAAGAAAGATGTACCAACATTTTTTCAGTATTTTTATCTGTTTTGTTGCTGTCCTTAACCTTGTGTGGTAAAGGTTGTGTAAAGCAGCAACAAAATATTTCATTAGAAGTTTTTTCTGTTAATATAACACATTTCTCTCTGTAAGTAGAAGGAAGCAGTTATTCAAAGGGAGTGCATTTTGTACATGCAAATTACAGCTGCATCGCAGTTGTGAAATGGGACAGTATTAATCCATTCCTTGGCAACAATCACAGTGAGAAAGAGAAATGATGCAGTAAACATACGTAACCTATTCCTCTTACAAAACAAATAGTGTCTCCTTAGAGTCCTCCTTGGATGCTGCAATATAGAGAGGTTTCAGTAACCCTGTCCTTTATGAAAAATTGCAGGAGAAGCAAGATAAATCAGAGGACTTCTATAGTTAACTTTCAAATATATTGGTTATTCTAACACTATACTTGTTCCAAATCATTTGAGTAGCTTGAAGACAATGAAGCATTGTTGGAATATAAGGTTTTGAAATCTCTCTCATTACATACACTGTAGCTCATCAAAAATGGAAAACATTTGCCAGAGTTGGCCTTGATTGTTCTTTCCTTTCAATCCAGACATAAGCTGTTATGGCAGAGAAATGGGAGACGACAAAATAGGGATTCCATTCCAACCTTTACCCTGTCCCCCTGGGTATTCCTGTTTGGTCCACACAGGGCAGTAATGGTGGATCAATCAGACCAGTCTCTCCTGCAGAAGCAGCCCTTAAGCTGCCCTCAAAACAAAATTTACTGCCTTTTCCATCAGTGAGCATGGATGTAGAGGCCAAGACATTGAGACTAATGTGGGATGCCATTTATCCCTTGTGGAGAACAGCATCCCTGTAAATTGCCATGGGTATTGTTAAGCCTTGCCCTGGTTCAGCAAAGCAGGCAGACAAAGGGCAGCTGAGGAGATGGGGAGGCCAGAAAGTACTGTTGTCTGCTATCCCAGACACAGGTCTTCAACTCAAATAAGCAAAATCCAGAGGCAAATGAAACCTAAAAAACCTAATCCATTTGTTTCAGGGCAGACAGGATTCTGTCATTAAAATTTATTAAAAAAAAATTAATGTAAACAGATCTACCAGTCTTCAGCTGTTTTAATATTGCAGGTAATTGAACTAACGCTCAAACATCATGTGTTGTGAATAACACAAGATGATAAGAAAATCCAGGCCAATTTAAATGAATCCATTTGTAAACCCTCATGTTTCCCAAAACAAAAACACCTGAAATGAAAAATCAATTTGAGAATGATTTACCTATGCATGTAATAGCTTTTCCTTATATGTGGACATCATTCCTGTGATTTCACTGTATCACTCTGGTACATATAGTTAAAGACATATTTAAGCTTCTTGAGGACCGAAATATCTTGAAGCCTTTAATATATTTTATGGTTAAAACCAAAAGTATTGCATTTATTTATTATTCCTAAATTCAAGAAGCATACTCAACAATGTTCCTTGCAGTAATATAAATTGATTATACAACCATATTACAATAACTTCATTTTTCAAGTTAATGCAAATAAATGCTTTAGAAAAATTATAGTCACGGCAACTCATTTTCACACCAGCATTGTGAATAACAAGTTCTGTCTCAAATTGAATAATAAAAAAGTTAGCTGTGCTAACTTTAATTTTTCCTTTTATTAATGTAAGACAAATTGAAGTACTATGGACAGTAAAATAAAGTTCAAGTTTGAAGACATAAATTTGAAATTCAATATATTATTTTGAGCCATATTTTTTCTCATTATCTGAACAGGAACTTTTAAATAGCTAATATTGTGGCAGCATTCTGATTTGACAGAATCCAAAATTAAACCTGGACAAACATGAAGAAACCTGCCTTCATTAGCTGATATCCAATTAAACCATCCAGTTTCTTAGGATCCCAAGTGACAATAGCACATGAAGGCAGAAATTACTCACTGCAAGGGATCCTAACTAATACCACCCTTGGGAAAATGCCTGTCCACCACTGTTCTGTGTGAGTAACATGGTTGCTCAGGGGTTTTGTCACCCTTTCAAGCTCCCACCTTATCACAGGAAACATATATTGACAATAGCCCAACCATTGTTTCTTGGACCTTTCCTTGGTGCAATTCTTAATGGGGAGCATTAAATAAAGATTTCTGGTCACCCTGACTGAGAACATAAGGTGAACATGCAGCTCAGAAAGCTCCAGATATTCATGTACTATACCGTATCATGAGAATGCTTGAGGTCACTTGCTGAGGCTTGAGTTAAATGGCTTTTTCTAGAAGCTGGAAACCGTAAAAGAAAATGAGGCAAAAAATTCATGCTGTAAACTCACAGGAACCTAAGGGAAATGGGGAGAGAGTGAGAGACCGTTTTACCCAGGAAATAGGATATCATGGCATTCAAGTGGGAATGGGGTAGACAGCAAAAGAAATGGGGCACCTTATCAAATGCTTCAGCCCCACCGGAGCAAAACCACCATCTATAATAAGGAGATAATAAATTCCTTAAATTTCAATATAAATATAGTTCTGGTGTGACTCGTCCAAAACAATTTAAGTGTTTTAGGACCAAAAGCTCCATTGGAAATTACATCTGAACCTGATCATGACCTTGTAAATCAAAAGCCCTTTTATTTCAAACAAAATGTATTTAGAGTACTGCGAGGATTGCAAGAGATAATAATCAGCTTGTAACATATTACTGTGAACACAGACATGATTCCTTGCATATGCAACTAACGACCTGTTAATTATGTTCATTCTCTTTTCATTAGATATATCCATCCACATGCCAATCACACTCTTTCCACTTCCCACCTCAAATTTTCTTCTGAAGCATTAACATGGAAAAAGAAAGTCAGGTTTAAAAAAAGGTTTTGTATTCATACAACAAGCATTGCAGGAAATTCTGTGGCTGAAGCTGAATAAGCGGCCAAACCAAATGATTGCAGTGGTCACCTTTGATGCAGTCACCCAGCTGAACCCCCAGTGCAGGTGAGGAGTTAACTCCAGTGTTCCACAAGATGATGTGTGCCTATGAGATGAGAGCAGAAATCTAATGCCTACTTGGCCAGGAAGATCTTTTAGCCTCCTGGATTTTCTTCATAGTTTTTGAAAGCAGACTCTCTGTAAACTGATGTACAAAGAGCTATGTCTCGTGTGGGAGAAGCTTTTAAAGTTGTTTAAGGGTAAGACGCTGACAGAAGAAAAGCCACCTTCTGTTCGCTGAGGCCATTGTGGATTTTGTGTACAAGGCCATGTCCTGAGGCAAAAGCAAGCAGCTGACAGGAGCTGGTGTACAGCAACTTTTTATTTTTCTGAGACTGCTAGGAAAACATAAGGAATTTCTTAGGGTAGAGAGAGTGTTCACAGAGTGCTACAAATGGGAGTCCATCAGCACATCCCAGCACACCCAAAAGAAGATGGCTTAGCATCTGTTCTGGGGCTCCAGAGTGTGCAAGCCAAGAGTTCTGGGTACTGGCACTCATGCATGGAGATGGATCACAGCATACATACCAAGAGTTTTGGATACTGGTAATCAAGCACAGAGATGGATATTTTGGTTGGAAGGCACATATAAATAGCAGTAAAATTAAGTGTGATTCTTTCCAGTGCCTTATATGTGAGCAGACTAAAGAATTTAGTTACATTCTCATTAGCTTGGATACTTCACACAGTAGAAATGGGGCAGAAATAGAGTATATATCTTAAATAGGGATACATTTTTTTAACTAATACTCCCCTCAACTAATTTCACTATCTGTCCCTTGACTCTTCATAGTTCCTTTAAAGTTAAAAATGTGTGAATGTTAAGGTCTGACTTCTTCAGCACCTGTATCACCTCTCCTTTTGAGCTATCCCAGCTTGTGTTGAACTCCACAGGGTGGCACCAGTGCATGAGAAATTACCAACAAGGAATTTTTGACCTGCGGTATTAAGATGGCAGACTCAGGCAGTGGAAAGAGTGGATGCCATCAATTCCTCAGCATGTGAGGGTTTGGCCATCAGGTGTCCTTAGCAGTTTGAGGTCCATAGCAATGATTCAGCCATACTTGTTATAAAGGCAGCTTCCATGGACTTTGAACACTGATGAAGGAATGGTCCATTTTCCTGGGACTGTTTGATTAACAGGAGTTAAAAGGAAATTGAACTTAATTGATTCAATAATATATTTTCAGTCAGTCAAGTGCAATCAAGAGGGACAAGGTAGAAACCAAGGAAAGGTGTCATCTAACAATTGTTGGGCTGTGAATACTTCTAAAAGCATGTACAGTACATTCAAACTTTTTTTAAATGAGCATAATTGACCCTAATGTTGGAATGATGAAGACATTCTGAGATGGTCAGTGCACACCAAGACCCCAGTGCTGGCAGGAGTGATCTGCTGTCAGAAGACACTTGTGTATTTCACACTGCAGCTGCAGAACCTCACAGAACATGTTTTTATTATGCAGCTGATTAATTGTTCCTGTGATCATGTTACCACCTGAAAATACTGCTGCTGTATAAAGGGCCAGTCCCATGCAACTGAATTGCATTGGTGTTGACTATTAGATGACTGGGTTAAAAAAGTCATTTTACAGCAAATAAAATTTATCTGCATATAGTTGCATGCCCACTACTCCTGGTCAGTGGAAGAGTGATGGGAGCTCTGTCTGTGCTGCTCTCAGGTCTCTTGGTGCTCAACAGAAAATACTGCCTTCTGCCAGGAGTCAGAGATGTACCAATGTTCCTGCATCAGCTTTTGGATAACAGACAAGATTAGATTGAGAAACTGGTTGGCAGTTGTGTCAGCAAATAAAGCAAATGGAAGAAAGGAAGGGATTGGCACTGTAGCTAAAGTAGCTTCAAGATGGGATTGGAGATGTTATCTAATTTACAGTTTGTGAGAAAATCCTAAAACAATTGAGCAAATTATCAGAGTAATCCTGTTTCTTCCTTGCATCAAATAGGAAATTTCAGTTCTCAAAATCCAAATTCTCGAAACAAATAAGTTTTAGCATTTAGAGTAAATTATAAGAATTTTTTTAATGTCATTCATAGTGAAGTGGTTGCATTCAGAATGATATACTTCAGTACATACCTGTGATTCCTGTTGTGCATTAATTTACCATCTCCTGCCATACCTTCCTCACAGTCTCTGTGTAGCCTTGTGTTTTACCTCTGAAATACGGCAGGAGCTGTGATTTTTTAATTGTTTATTTAACCCTGCTGTAGAATTGCCCAGAGACTTGATCTAATCATTCATTCTCTTGCTCCTTCAGTTTCCAAAGCTACAAAATTTATATAATGCTTATAACTTTCTAAACTGCTTTGATGTTCTTACATGAAAAGCAACTAAGTGCAAAATACTACTGCAGATAGCCATAAATGCCAGCTAGGAGTCATCAACGAACACCAAACAAAAAGCTACCAATGTTTGTGCCAGAATTAAAAAAATTACCTGAGATATCGAAACATTTCTGAAATTGTTAATTTGAATTAGGGCTTCACTTATTTGTTCCTTCAATAGTACCAATCTTCAGTAGTGCCATTGTTTTCCTGCCTTACCTGATATTTTCAAAGATCAGAGCAAACAAACAAAAAGCTGTGCTGAGATCTTGAAGACAGAGGAAAAAGGGATAGAAGAGATTTGTGCCACATTTTATATTTATAGAGAAAGTCCTGAATAATCCAATGACAGGGACAGAAAAGAAACGAAAGCCCATTTCAAGACAGTGAAATGTATCACCCTCCTGGAAGAATGCTGAAGATTGGGTAATACAGCAACAATTTTCCAGCCACGAAGGCACAATAACTATCATGTTAGATAAAGACTGCTGCGATTCAGAACAGTTTGGTCACATCAATAGTGGAGCACAGAAATATTCTGAGAAAACACAGCTATCCTAAACTCCTTACAATCACAGACAATAGCAAGTGCTACAAATACACGAGGCAGAATAATCAGTCAGAAGGAAATCTTCACTGTTCTTCTGACACAGCAACATCTTTTCAACTGCGGATAAAGCCTTCTGTCTTTCTGAGTATCATCACTTCTGAGCCCCAGAGCAGTTGTGATCTGTACTTTCACAACTGTGAGACATTTCTATCACAAATCACCTCCCTGAAACTATGGGGTAATTCATAATTCATGGCTCTTGTCAGAAAGCTCCTAAAAATGGAGAGGTGTGCTACAATTTTATGGAAATGGCTGCAATTCAGATATTAATTGGAAGGATGGGAATGTTGGAAAGAATTCTTCACTGCTCTTCCTAGTTTACATTTTGCATAACCCATTATTGAATGGGTTTTTTTTCAAATCAGTGACATTGTTTCAAGATGTCTTACCTGTCTAATAAGACATTGAAATTACTTTCCTTACGTGAAGCTTTATTCAACATTGTTCAATGCTTTTTGCTAAAATAATCACCTTTCCAATTTCATCAATCTCTTCCCTTAAAAGGACAATAATTAGGCCTGATTTTCAAAAATATTAGGTAACCAGACCTCATAGGTAGCAATATAGGTAGCAAGGGTGACAGGAATTCTGTGTCAAGCATTTTACGGCACGAATCCAATATTAAAGAATGAAAAACAATAGACATTAATGAAAATATGCATTTTAATTCAATATATATTTCTCTAAAATTGAGGGGTTTTACACTGATAATCCATAAAGCAGCAATCTCTGGCTAAATATGCACTTATAAATTCTGTTCATGGTTATTTAAAGTTTATTAAGGTTATGTAATTCTTTTGTGTAGGCGTCATTGTGCACTAGTAGCTATGTTACTTGTCTCAGATCAAAGACAACTGAAAAGCAATTAATACAGCTAGTGTCTTACTGAAGAGCATTCTCTATCAAAAACCAGTGCTCTCCAACTTTTCTGTGGAGGTTAGAAAGTGCCTGAGCAAGCAAATCCAATAAGAGAAAAAAACAAGCCCACTAAATGTTAACACTTAGCCTTAAAACTCTGTTAAAGTCACTGACCACACTCTAGGTCTAGGCTTTCAACAAGCTTAAGGGAAGATGAAACAGAGGTTGTCTGCCTCCCCTAGTAATGTGATGAACACACTAGTAATGTGGTGAATATGGAGTACACTGGAGGTATTGAGCAGATAAGAAAAAAGAAAATAATTTTCAAGTGTTTTCAAGTATTAGCTGCATATTTTAAATTAGCAATCAGCAGTAGACATTATACAAGTGAATGTAGGACAAAATATTCCTCTTTTAGACTGAGACAGTTAAATATTTTCTAATGAGCATAGTTTCAAGGTTTTAATTCACAGTACATTCAGAAAGAAATATTGTATGCAGTTTCACATAAAAACCTTTGCCCATGTCTTATGAAAATCTCAGAGAAAAATCTTTGACATTTCATATTAATAATATCATTCACATAACTTTAAAATAAATGTAATGGCCCATTACATTTTTGTGCCCCTCAACACACTTTGCATTCAAATTGAAAATGACATCTTACTGCCTCATTTCTATTGAAATCAAAGCAAAAGAATGCATCCAGTCTAAGTATTTGAATATACCCAGTTTATTTAAAAGCATTAAACTAGTTCTATCAGTACCCTGCTTTGATCTTCCAAACCCCCAAACTTCCCTATGTCAGAAACTCTCACTTCAAGTAAATTAAATAGGAATCTCTGTCTACCTTTTTGCAAAGTAATGTTGCAGAACTTACATTTTTCCCTATGTTGAAGAAGACCTTCTATCTAACTTCATTTATTTTTTTTACAACCTTACATAAAAGGAAAGGGCCCCTATTAAATTTAGTTAGAGACTTTTATTTGATATAAATCAGATCAAGATACTGGGCACAACATTCAGCTGGCAGGTGTTATTGTAGCTACAGCTGCTTGATGATCTGGCTCAGTTTGTACCTTGACTGCATTTTTTGTTCAATAAGCCATGATATTGTTGGCCAAAAGTATTCGTGGCCAAACAGACATTTTTGATGCCATCCATTGGTTAACATTATGCCAGCTAAAGAAAGAAAATAGCAGGAATTATAACCTCCATCTTTCTTTCCTTTAATTAATAACTCCAGAAAGTGGAATGGTAGGGAATGTTTTACCTCCATACTGGTCTGTTCAAAAAGTTGGTTTTTATCGGTTATAAATTCAACTGCAAAAGCAGGTGGGTGGTTTTCTGATACAAGAGCTGATTTCTGGGTTTGGTTCTTCTTAGTTCTAGTATCCCTAACCTTTTTCTTCACAGGGAAATTAGACTAACTATCAAAAGACATTATATATATATATATATATATATATATATATATATAAAAAGATGCATCAAGACAGAAATCAACTTGTAAATCATGGGATTTAGAAAAAAGTACTTCTAATGGATGAATTATTTGATAACCTTCTACTCTAAAATCTTATTTAGAGGGAGGCTATTAAATTAAGAGAGTTAATGGATTTGTTTGGGGAAATATCTGAAATTTTTCTTAAAGGAAACCCCAAGAACGCCCTGTTCCATCAGCTGAGAGCATGTTCTCAAAGAAGGGCCCTAAAAAAACAAAATGCCCTTCTAAAAGAATCAGTGTCCCCTCTGAGCTGAAGCCTCTCTGAAGCTGATGGAAGAACCTGTAGGGTCATACTGCTGACCTACAGCCCCTAATGGGACTTCAGACCTGTCCCTTATAATTCTTCAGGGGACCTCCAAGAGCTGTTTGTTTAATTGTAGCAGGTTTGTGCCATCACACACAATGTCAGCTTTTTCTGGCTCCCAAAACCCCTTCCTTGGCAAGTCTGTCCTCTTTAATTTCAGACCCAGCAGAACTCCATTTCTTCTAAAACTGGACAAGTTCTACCACCTTTTTAGAGACATCACTGTTTGAATGAAATAATTCTTTGAGCATAACTTCACTACCAGCCTGTACCTTGGCAGTCTCTCTCTTTCAGAATGAACTTTTTTCCTTTCTTTGCAGCTTAATAGACTATTACTATCTAAATATTTTGTTTATCATTAGCTGTAACAATGAAATTGCAGTTAGAAATCATGCACCATTGCCTGACTATTGGATGGTTAGGTTTATTTATACACTAAGCAATTACATGTCAGGTGAGAGGCTCTTTTCTGTTTTTCTTTTATTTTCTAATCTGTATAAATCTACAGGGTTTATACCAGCATTCAGAAACAGACATGTATTTGCAGAATACCTGCAAAAATATTTGCAGGGATTCCAAACAGATTAAAATTGTGACTGGCCTGGTAAAAAAATTACAAGATTGTTACTCAAGCAGTACTCAAACTAAAGTTTGTACTGTATGCTTCAGTTAATTATGAGTCATCAAAAAGACTAAAAATACAATAGTTATGAAACTCTTCCTAATCCCTTGGAACTATGCTGAACAATGCAGTGCTGACTCCCTTGCTAGATTACTGGAGGGCAAATATTAAATTCCAGCAAAGAAGCAATTACTAAAGCCATGTTTGTAATTAATTCACTGCTGATTAGGTCTGACATGTGAGCGGTATGACTGGGTCTAAAAAGGCAGTTAAAGAGAGGAAAAAAAGTTTGTGGCTAGTGTAAAAATATCATTTGATTCTCTTATGAGCAAAACCAATACCATTAAATGAATGGAGAATTTTTTATTTTTTGAGATGGCAAGATTTGCAAATTTGCCCTTCTCCCATCCTAAACTCCTCACATTACTTTCAATAATTTTATTATAGACACAACAGTGTATGTCAGGACCTAGCATGGTGGAAATCATTACAGATGTATTGAAGATTATTCTTTTCTTCATATTATTGGGATTTTTGTTTATTGACCAATTTATTACAAGTAATCATAAAAAAATATGTTCTGTTGTTCACCATTGTTTCTCAGCAAGAGTACTAATTAAAATATTAAAGTAATTCAGTTGTACAGCTTGTGTTTTTGAGTGACTGACAAAACATCTGTAAGTGCTAGTGTTGGAAGAGAACAGCTGTAAATGTTCTCTGCGTTAGCATAAATTACCTGGTGAATATCAATAAATGCATCTGCAGAAATAAGATTGCTGCATAGATATTTTAGTAGCTCACACTAATCAACTGAAATAAAATGTAAACAGCTCCAAAATTAGACTCAGTAAATCACAGCACCTTGGTTGGAAATAAACTATGAGTTCCAGTTTTTCATTCACAAGCACTGAAATGATACATTTAAATTTCCTTTAACACTGTCACTCTTCTTGCTTCCTCTTCTGAAAACGTCCTTCTCATGAAAGCCACTTCTTGAGCTTTACGTACAAATTAACTGCTCCTGAGGCAGAGTGGGAGTATAATCATCAGTGTGTGGATTTGCATCTCCTGTTTGCTTTCATCTGGCAGCTCCACAGACATTCAGCAGCCAGGTACACTTGCTTTCTTTCCCATTAGCTCATGTCTCAGCATCACCCCAGTTTGACCCTGGATCTGCAGCATTCGAAGATAAAGAAATCAGCACAGAGAGAATTAGAAACAGTATCACTGATTAAACTATTGATCAGCCACTCTGCTGAAGCTAAGGTACTCCTCCATTTGGAATTAAGCTACTGGACATGCATTGCAACAAGGTTAAAGGCCTGACACAACACAGAAAATGCTCAGAAATCTCAGAAATGCTGAGAGGTGGAAGGAATCTTGAGATCAGTTAGGAAAAACTGTCCTAGTGGGAATTTGCACAAAAAGTCTGCAGCCCTGTTCCTAATGGTTGTTGTCCATATCACCTTCATTCCTGGCATCCTAACCTTGAACAGCACTAAAGACATGGAGCTCTATTTCTAAAATTTAACTCAGAGAGGGGAGTCTCATTTTAATGCTGAAGCAAGTGCACGTCTTAGGTGGGGAAGATACTAAGTGTTCGTGTTCCAGGCACTGGGAAGGGAAAACTAGAGGGGAAATTATGGAAGGAGGCAAGGTTTTGCCAAAGGGACTAAAGAGCAGAATAACTCTTAGCGCATCAGTACTCTGACAATTAAGAGTGTAACACTGTATTTTTCAGAAAAAATATAATGCAGTAATCAGAAGCTGGAGCACAGACAAAGGGGAAAGGCAGGATCTTTGGGCAGCTGTGGACAATGAACACAAGTTTTAGATAAGGAGAAATGAGAATTCTGTAAATGAGAATTAATCAAGCCATAGCCAAGAGCATTTTAAAACCTTCAGCTTTTCAGTGAACACCAGCAACAGACCAAGGGAAGTCTTAGGAGCTGAGTTGACAGAGGACACAGAGCTTTTCCATGTGCTTTGTCACATCAAATGCCCATTTGTTAATAAGCTCATGTCTTTGCTCAGTGTGATACACATGCCAGTTGTGGAAGTCATCATTCCTATCTGGACTACATAGTGAGTTCATGTTGATTTTTTCCTTTTTTTTGTGATTACTGCAACTTCTGTGTTTTCTCAGTATAAGCCTTTTAAACTTTCAGCTCAATAAGTGAATATTTCTCTTATTTTGAGCAATGTAAAGGACAAATATTGTCATATAGGTTGTCAATTAAATAATTTATTTAATTCATTTATTGAATTAAATATTTTATTATTCAATATTATATTATTCAATATTCATTTATTGAATTATATAAATTCATTTACTTCTTCTTCCAGAAACATGCACAAAAAAAATGTTGCAGTGAACCCTTCACCTGCAATTTTTTTTTGTAGATATTGCTTCTCCATAGCCAGCTCAAATAAAAGGACCTTTTCTTCCATCAGTGGTCAAAAAGAATTATGTGAATGGGCAGTATTAGGAATGCATTGAGTATAACTTAGTTATCTGTAGAAATCAAGAGCAACATCTTACTGCTCAGTCCATCCCAGTTTGCCTATGTGTAGTCCATGTGCTACACCAAAAACTACTCTGTGATTTGAAGTTGATCTGCGACAATAATAAAATATCTTATGTATAGATTTGTCTCTTATTGTGCATTCAAATAAACAGAAAAATTAAATATAGTATATATTGCTGTTGTAATCACTGCATTCATGTGTGAATCTTAACCTTTCAGAATATTCATGTAGGAAGTAATTTGAATTAAAATGTCAGGAAGAAATACTTTCTGTGAATATGAACCTAACCTTACTGAAAGCCATTCCTAATTAATATTTCATCAGCTGCCCAGTGGTAACTTCGAAGCTAAATTAGCTGAACTGGGTGAAATTAAACATTTGCAAGTGAAATGTGCCTATACACTTATTACTGTCTCCACAAGGAGTATCTACAGCAATACATGGGTAAATATACTTCATTCTCGCTCCTATGTTCTCTCAGGTGGATAATGTTTATGATTAGTGGAGATTTAACATAAAATAATGATTATTTTATATGTTAATACATCTGTAGGGTCTGATCATTAGGGTGACACTAAAAGGTTCTGAATCAGCATAAAAAATTGACTGAGATTGACCAAAAAATCAGAAAATCACCCAAAAATCTAATCATAATTAATAATAAAAAGTCAAGGTAACTGAGCCTGTTTTCCATTGGGCAATAAATAAAATAGTACCTTTCTCAGTCCTACACAAATATGCTATACTATCACCACAAATGACAGAAAAGCACTTTTCCTTTATGAGAGCATACCATCACTTTCTACTTAATATTACAGTTATTTTCTTTCCCGACAGCTTTGTGAATCTGAGTGATCTGATGAGGAAAAATGATTTCTTTTTGGTTATAGTTCCAAACATCAATTATTCATCCCCCCTCAACTGGGTTGATGGCTCATTTTTCAGGCTACTAATCTGCTGCACATTACAGCAGATAAGATGCTGCAAATTACAGGTTGAGGAAAACAGGTAGATGTTGTGTTACTAAAATCAGGTGGTGTGTAGCTTGTAACGGGTCTGCTGGCCTCTATAAAGAGTGAAATTATCCCTGCAGCAGCCACAGTGACCTCTAAGAGGGTTTTTTTGACCACTATGGTGATAATAACTACAATTAAGCTGAGATCTATGCATGTCAATCATAGCTTTTATTCTTTTTCTGTTTAATGTTTTTAAAAAATCCAACATTTTACAAAAGGAGGATTCATAGAGAGCACAAACTGGGGTCACTCTTGCATTTTAGCTTAATTAATCCCTCTGACCATATTTCACAATTTTATACCTCATCACTCCAATTATGCAAAAACAGACTGCTTTTATACATCTACATAATATCAGCTGCAGTTCAGAACAAAAAACAGTCTTGGGTTTTGCCATGAATTCTCCATACTGACCATAAATTAAATAGTATGTCAGTGAAACAAAGGGACGCAACCAAAGTCCTGTAAATCACTGAACAATTCAGATTGACCTTGACAGGCTTCTATTAATAGCTGAAAATCAATAGTAGGCAATACTGCTATTTCTTAATACTATATTTTTTTTCTTTGGACGTTAATTTTTGCTCCTTCTTTTGCCATTAGTTTTCCTTTCTTGTTTTTTGCAAATTTGACAGCTGATGAAGTTACTATGCCAAGTGCAATCAGGAAGAGGAAAGAAGACATGGAAGGATATTTTCAGAAACTGCATTTTGAAATCAGTGTTGGTGTGACCATTTTGCATATGAAACTCGATTTTCAAAGATTGTACCAGTGAGTTATGTGAGTCTTGTGCCCAGTGACGCTGCTCATGTTTTGCATATCAAACATTCCCATTCTGCTGACTGTAAATAATCTGACATGATTTTGCAGAATCTATTTAAAAAACAATAAGTGCCTTCATACAGTTTTCAAGCAGAAAAGAACAGATATTTTTAGCCACCCCGTCTCACTTAAAAAGTAGTGCAAATTATCTGTTCCCATGAAGTACTGCAAGGAGAGGGCTGTGTGCCCTCCAGCTGTGAGAATTCAGGGCTTGTAGGTATCAACCTGTCAAAAATGCTTGAAGAGCATAATTTCCCCAGTCATCCAGTTATCATTTCACCAGTATGATATCCGCTTCACAGTTTATTGCTTGTGCCACACACAGAGTCACAGGGAGGGTTATTTTCTGTCTTTCTGATGATGGATAATGAACAGTGACAGGAAAATCAATAAGTGATCAATTCAGTAATAGATACAGCCCCTTGGGATGGTCAGGAGTGGGGCAACTGTACTTCATGGGCTGCGAACTCAGAGGGCAGGAAGGCACTAATGTGTAATTTGTCTTTGTTACCATAAACAGTACCAGAAATGGGAAGCTGCAAGAAAGGAAACATTTAGGAAAGAAATGGATCATGAGGTCAATGGACCAGCTACCACTGACCTTAGCAACTTTGAATCAGACCTGTAACTAAGAGCTGTGAATGAAAGGTAGTGTATAGAATCATATTTCTTCTCTAACCACTATTATGTGTCTCAAGAATTTAAAAAATATTGAGCTATTCTCAACATAGAAAATAGAAAACTGTATCATCCCTGTGAGGAAATAAACTATGGTCTTTCGAATACCATCATAGTCATTAACTACAAGCAAAAGTGACTTTTTTTTCAGTTTTGGATGATTTTTCAGATAACAGTGCAGGGATCATTTACATAATGTGACGGTAATTAATTATAAGTGTTAAGACTAGTTTAAAAACATGAAGTTTTTGACCATGTTACCAGAGGAGATGTTAATTCTGATAAAATAAAATAAATTAATAGAAAGTATTTATTCCACCTGTGAAATAATTAATCTGGTTAGAAACACTTTAGTATGAGTCTGAATGAACAAACGAGATTTGAAGTACATTACTTCATTCAATAAAAGTCAGTTGAAAATATGCATAGCTTATTTCTTATAAGCATAAGAACTACTACAGTTATGAGCAAATATAATATCCATATTATCCTGCATTTGCTTCCTCAAAATTCCTGCATTTTACTCTAGAATCCTTATTAGTTCTGATAGGACTGTTAGTCTTTTAAGTATATTGGTATGTTTAACCTTATTCCTGATATTTAGTATTTTTAGCACCTCTCCTTCTCTATCAGATGTTTTCCTTTGTATGTTAAAATCTACCAAATTATGAGTTTTAATTCTGTAATGAAGAACAACTTTGGCTTCTGCAGTTCTTTCTTAAAGGACTAGGAAGGTTTTTAAAGCATTCCCTGATAGCCAAGAAGATAAAACCATGCATGAATGCTCAATTTGCAATTTCTTTCTGAAGCTGAATCTACAGTCAGTGATTTGCCAGTATGCTTGATCAGAGAAGGTTTAAGTTATTCATTGCAAACAGAGAGAGTAAAGTTTAAAAGTTCATTCCATTTATATGCATTAGCTTTTATATATATATAGTGTTACTTAAAATTACATATATTTCTGAGAATATAGTATTAATGTGATAACCAAAAGAAACTTGTGGAGAGTAATCATTCCATAAATTAGTTGAAGGGTTTCGTCCTTTTCTTTGTTGTCATAAAATAACTGTATTTCTGCAGTGGATAAATAATTTTTAGTTTGCAAGGCTCTTGCAGTTCATCATTTGAATTAGCAGAGTGGCCATTAACTCACAAAATACCATTTTTAATCTGTGTTCATATAAACAGAACTTCTGAAAGGAGAGCAAAAGGAACAAGTAATGAGAAATGAAAATAATTAATATTAAAACAAAGATATCCCTTAATGAATTAATGTTCTTCTGAATGTATTTAAAATATTCTTGGCTCAGATGCCTGCAGGAAGATGTATAGTTTTTCTAGGTAGTTTGTGCTGATGGATAAAATTGCCATCTAACTATTTCACTAGAGTTCATTCTTCTGAAATAGCTTGGAGAAACAAATAAATTTTTGAATTATGAACAGTTTCATAAAGCAAGAAAGGTCTGTTTCTCTTCTGTTTATGATGCAGTTTTCTCATTTTTGAGGGCTTTCTGCATCACACTCATCCATTACAGTTAGTTTGGTTCTTTATATTAGCAATAATTACTAGTTTGAGTAAATGCTTTTCTTCTAGGTGCAAAAAGGGAGCTTAAATACTGCTGTTATTAGCTGATGAGTAATATCATTATGTTCTCCTAGAAGAATTAAGAAGAGTTTCTCATTTCACTGTCTCTGTTACTAAAAGCTGCTCTGCTCCTCAAGCTGGGGGAGCAGAGTAGCTCCCTTGCAGGAAGGGCTGAGCTCCATCCATGCAATCGGATTTGTAACACTCAGACAGCAACAAGCAATTATCCTGCGCCAGGGGTCACCGCCAGCGATAAGGGTTCACACAGCACAACACACCCGCCTCTTTCAAAACACGAGATAAGGAACACTTCCAGGGAGCGGATTAGGAAGGCAGGTTGTTGGTTTTCATGATTTGAACAAGGTAAAAAGAGTATAGTGCATTCCCATCTGTCTGCCTTCTGTAAATCGCTGATAGACACCTGAAAATGTGTGCTGTACCTGCATCATGGCTGATACTTTATATGTGCACTGAAAGCCCTGGTGGTGCTGTCTGGGGACAGGGGATGGTGCTTCACAGGGATTAGGATTTAAGAGTCACAGATTTCATATGAGAAAGCTGCTTGTTGGAAAATTATAAACGTGTTTTCATTTTTGCTTTTTTTTTTACAAGCAAGTTGTCTAACCAGCTGTGAGTTTTGTGTCTGACATCTGTTGAGAAAATCAGGGGAGACTTGCCACTCCTAAATGACAGGTAACTGAATCAAAAGCACTGCCTAGACCATCCTGAGCTGTCAAAACCAAAATTCCCACAGTGAATTGTAAAACTAGAACTGATGTACTTCTTAAGGATCTATGCAAACCAAAAATCTTCAAACTCTTCCTATTTCCTCATGTTAAATAGACTTGGGTTTGCATTGGAAAACACAACTAAGAGATTTCTCTAGCATTTTCATGCTCAACAGGATTTATAGCTTGGTTTCTGTCATAGCATTAAATAAAGAGAACTGGATCATGTCTGTGGAAATGGACCTAAAACTTCTCTTTGCAATCTGTTCTTCTAAATGATGATCCACTGCCCTCCCTCCTGCTCTGAGTTTTAGCTGAAGAAATCAAATTACACTTGATGATCAGAAGTATGATCAGAACATTGCAAATAGAATTCAGCCAAGTCTTTTAAAACCTTTATCCTAGAAATTCTGAGAGTGTCACAAAAGTCTGATCATTATATCGAAGCATTGAAGGAATACATTTTAATCTGGGATGAAAAGAAGAACGAGAACCAAGCATTCAAATGACCTGGGTCAAATCTTCTTAATCAATGTGTTTGGTTTTTTGGTTTTGGGGTTTTTTGTCCTTGAGGAGGTATGAAAGAGAGGTTAGGTTTTAAAAGAGGTTTAAAATAATACTGTCTTTATGGTTCCTTTTCGATTGCGATTTTGGAGTCTTAAATTCCGCTTGGGTTAAATGTTCTTTCAGGATTATTTTCCGCAACCACAATGAAAAGAAAATAAAAAATAAAAGTAAAAAACATGAGAGTCTCAAATAATTTTTGTGTTTGGAAACTAAATATTGTGAGGTTATTTACAAAGTAACAAATGCTGATAACATTTTTTTTCTTTTCCGGGTAAACTACCATTAAGTTCTATATAACCCCGCAAAAATAAGTCCTCTCTGATTGGGCTACTCAGTTGTCCTGCTGACATTTTCACAATTAACCTCAAACACCTGCAAAATCCTTATCAAGGCCTTCCCTGATACAACAGGAATGTGGCTGTCTTGGAGAGAGATGGACTTTACAGCCATGCACTGATATTGGAGCAGCAGCTTAATTTTTCAGCTTGCAGGTACTGACCCAAGTCTTTGGGAGTTACTCTACTGGGCCCATCACCTTTAAGAATAAATAGCTTATCTTTCTTCCTTTAGATTTCAAATGCTTAAAGGATTTTGGATGTGAAGTTCTCTGGGGAAGCTGTCTTGGAAGTGTGGAGTTTATTATGTTAGAAAGCAAGCAAGCTGTGTCTGGCTGATGAAAACTCTCCCTTGTGCTCACCGTGCTCACTTGTCTAACTGCTTTCATGCACTGTTTAACAAAGCATCAGCCAACCTCAGCAAGACAGCAGATACCTGAGAAACACTCACAAAGCCCCTGGTGCAGGAACTGAGATTTCCTGCTAGACATGACATCTTTATGAAAATAAAAAGGCAATTTTCAGTACAAGGAATCTGGTTCAGTAAACTGTGACAGACATTCAGATCCTCGGCTCATCTAATTCAGTTTGACTCCATTAGAGGCAACAGCATTACATCAATATACACCAACCGAGCATTTAACCCAGAAGGCTGAAATAATGAAAAGTCACTTCAGAGACAATAGCAGCAACTTTTGAGAATAGATTTGCTTTGCCATTCATACTTGAGTCTGCGTTTAGATGTCCAGTCTGACTACTGTGTCTTTTGTGATCAAACTATGTCTGCTAATAAAGAAGTGGAAAAGAAGGAACTTAAAATGATGACAGGGAGATGACTGTCATCTTCAGGTTTAAGTGTGGTTTTGGAGAAAGCATCTCTGGCTGTTTGAGACATCCTCAAATGTAGGAAAACACTATTTTAGGCTTGCTCAACAGCGAGAAAAGGATTTAGCTTTATGGAAAAGTACTTAAGACACATTGACACATCTTGTATCTCTAGTAGGTAATGGAAAGTGATTATTTAAAGAAGGCAAAGAGGGAAATAAACATATATTAAATTACCAGCTGCTGCTTTAAATGATTGGCTGAATAGGGGAAAAAATCAAATTAATACAGTAACCATCTATAGCTATACAGGTTTTGTTCAGTGTCCCTGGAACATCATGGAATTGAGATGGCCAAACTCACACTAGCTGGAGTTTGGATGAATGGAAAGCAGGGATAAACAGCTATTACAGGATTCTTGGTTGAGTTGCTCTGTTAATTTAACTGCAAGCTCTGGCTTTATTATAGCAAATAACATACTCATTCACATGTTCAAGCTCTCAAGAAGGGGTAAAGAAGACATTAATAGCTGGCAAAATGTTTACAGTCAGCCAGGAGAGTGTGAAGCATACACTGAACTGGCAATTTTGGTGCATCCCTGCACTGTGAACAGTGTGTGAAGTGTGTGCTCTAAGCAACCATTAAAGAGTGTCATCTAAGTGGAGTCCAGGGCAGGAGGGAGTGAGAATACAAGAACAAATCTAAGGAGGTGTTCATATTTTCCTGTGTTCCATATTTTTGATGACTGATATATGCATGTAACTGTATGTGTGTGCCACTGCACACTGAAAAAAGGACCCCCTTTGAGCTATTTAAAAGTGTGAATTTTAAGTGTGTCCATATATGCAAATTTTATTATCACTTACACTAATATGTTATCCAGCCTAGTTTTAATTTTTTCTATCTTTATTTTGTTTAAGTGTATTGCCCCTCACACACTGAAGTTTAACTAAATAAGAGTCTGTATCCTGATTACCTTAGGTATTGTGCATTATGATAGCAGCTCATTCACACTAGTGGTGTTAAGTGGGTGGTAGGGTTTCTCTCCTGTTCCCCTACTTTAGGGGCTTACAGACATTACCCATTCAGAATCTGTCCTAGAAGATATTTAATAACCAAGGACTTGATTCTGTTTCATAGGTCATTCTCTCTCCTTCAGATGAATATCAATTTCAAGAAATGTAGGATTAAAGCTATATATGTCAACATGAAACTGATTTTCTTTCTTTCAGGTTTGAAGGAGTTTTTTTTTTTTTTTTTTGTTTTATCCTATTTTATGAGAGGAAGGTTTCTTTTCTTTTTCAGGCTGGAAGTATAATAGATGTTAAGATGTTTTTCTGCATCACTCTGGAGGGGAAAGCAAGTAGTGATTAATTCAAAGCATAATAGCAATAGCTTATATTTCTGTACTAGCTTTCATCTTGAAGGATACCTTTCCCAAAGCACTTTACAACCTAAATAAAGCAGGAATCATTAAAATTCTACATTTGCCATTCCACAGGGATTATTATACTGTACCTTTAGTGTTATGTGTAGATCAGTACCATGGTTACTGCAACTACCTGGAGCAGAGAATAGTGAGCTTTTAATGATAGCTTTTTTTTTCTCTGTGGGTGTTTAACAGGTCAATTTTCTATAGCTGAAAAATATCCCTGTGTCAGGTAGACCACATTACTTATTCCATAGCATGCAGAAACTCTAGTCACCAGCTTAGAGGATATTAGAAAAAAACACCAGAACTACTGGCAATCATATTAAATTTTAAGAAAACGGAAAATTGTTGCCTGTGTTGGAACAAGACCACCATATCTAGAGTCACCCCTGTCTTGTTTATGAAAAGTGATAACTCATCTTTCATACTGACATGTGGTCAAGGCTTTTTATTTTAAAAGTCATTCAGCAAATGTCAATGACAAAAGCACAAATACTCATTTTTCTCCTTATTGAAATGCTGACTCTGATGTGCATAACATACATCTGTAAGCCTAAAGAATCACACAGGCTCCTCAGCCCAAAGTTTTTCTTCCAAGCACTGAGAGGTCAACTCCTACACAGAATAGGAGCTTATCTAGTACCATAGCATTGCCATCATAGCCTATCTGTCAAACTGGAATCATCATATGTTTCCCACTAAAAGAAATAAGTTTGCCAATAAGACAGTTCTTAAAGATTAGCTCAAGATCTTGTCAGAAAAAAAAAAAATGGATCTTGTAAAAAATGTTAAATGTGTATTTACACAATTAACTGCATACAGGAATTTCAGGAAGAGTAATTGTCCTGAGCAGGGCCCTTAAAACTGTCATAAAATGCATAATACTATTTTGAAAGAATGAAGAGTATTTTAAAAATCCACTAGAGTAAAGGCTCAGAGCCATCCGGAGATCACCATTTAATTGTTTGTATTGTTTTAAAGGTCAGCCCATCGAACTGACCAGCTGTTGTCACTTGTGAATGACCAAAAACAACTCTCAGATCTTTATGAGCAAAGATCTATTCAAACTACAGGAACAGGATCACATGATGCAATTTTGACATCATCAAAATAGTGCTCATGTTTTCCCCCATGATATACCACAGTGAAGGGAGGATCTATAATGCCACTGGCTTTTCAGGTAGTCTCACAATCCAGTAGGATGAACAACAAAGTGATTTGGAAAAACCACATCTACAGTAAAAGGCATTGAAAGATAAAATTCAGAGGGCATCGACCAGCTTTATAAAACCAACATCATTTCTGAGGGAGAAGACATACACCTACCAATCCAGAAGTATAATGCTAATGTCTCATGTGATTTAGATGATTTTAAGATGTTAAATCTGTTAATCCATGGAAAAAGTTAATACAAGACATGTAGCACCTGGTTTTCCAATTAGTTTACAGCTGTATTAAGCTTGTTCATATGTATTGGTTTCATAGAACTGAAATTAATTGTCACCATCTGGTGGATTACGTGATCTTAACTGTAAAGGTGGTCTTTTAGCCTGGTTATGACCCTTCTACAGTATTCATATTTTTCATTATTTTTTCATTTGTATTGACACTATTTGAGTCTCTACCTGAAATTTCCATTTGCATAAACTAAGCTGAAGTACTCAGCTATGGATTTAAATAGTTTGGAACAAGTGACATGCTTTGCCCAGATCTGACTGTAATTACCACTTTGTCATGCATTTCTAATAAGCAATTTAGGGAGATAAATCAGGGCTTCAGAAACACACAATACAAGTTAAACAAAACATTCTCTTTAAATGAAAAAGGACATTCATAGAGAAGGAAAAATAGCAATTAGCCATCCTGTTATTAATCATAACTACATTAATTAGCATTCCAACTAGAGAAAACAAGAAATTAAGAAGTCAATTACAGTTTTTAACATATCAGCTGTTTAGCTAACATCTGGTTTGGTTCCTCCGTTCAAAGCTTAGGCCCTAATTCTACCAACACTGCCAAATTCTAACACTCATCAACATGGTGAGCAGCTCTGCTGATTTGTTGTTTTAATCCTTGCTTGGTGTTTAGCATTCTGCTATGAGGCTTTTTAATAAAATACAGAAATTTGCCAACAAATTTTGTGGCGATGGATTTTCAGAGAAATCTTAATCAATAAAGATCTACTTCAAAACTATTCTTGAACTGAAATACTTCACCTTCCTGGGAGAAAAATGCTTTTGCTCACACCTTAAGTTAGTGACAACACCCCCAGAATTTGGAAAAAAAAGTGTTTATTTGACTTTCTTGCATTGATTTCTTTGCATTGCCCCCAGTTTTCAGAAATCAGGTTGCAGAGAACAAAGATTAACACGCTTGGATGATCTGTGGTAGCTCTGGTTTTAGACAGCTGAAAGCAAATAAGTCTTTGGTATTTATAAAGAAAACAAAAGATTAAAGCTAAGCTGATTACTGTGGCTGCAAACGAGATACACTTTTGTTTCAACAAATCCTTAAAGGAGCACAGATAAACTTCTGCAACTGCTGAAAAGCCAATATAACTGGTTACCTTGTTTATCTCATAGAGTTGTTGAAACTACTGCTTAGCTATAGCAATTTGTCTTGAGAAACACCATATGCACTAGGATTTAAAATATAATTCAGAATTTTAATAATGCAGAAAGCACTGACTCGTCTCTCTTTAAACAACTCAAATGCATCTGAAAATTATGAGAATAAAAGGAAAACATGCCACCTCTTAATGATGCCCTGCTTGTCTAATTACTTCTTGATCCCTCAATCTGCAAAATTAGTACTGATACGGGTCATGCCTCCAGGCAAACATGTTACACTCCATCAGCTATTCTTCACAAGAGTGTAGATATCTCAGTGGATACATCATGCTGGGCACCCCTCTGAGTCCTGTGAAATTGTACAGAGATTTCTAATTTGGCTTCTTTGGATTTCATTAGGAAACAGACTGCCTC
The DNA here is from genome assembly GCA_024500445.1 of Entomyzon cyanotis. Lineage (NCBI taxonomy): Eukaryota > Metazoa > Chordata > Aves > Passeriformes > Meliphagidae > Entomyzon > Entomyzon cyanotis. Next base: position 10,089 of record JAKEPQ010000065.1, on the reverse strand, counting down.
AGTTCTATGTTGTATTGTGAAGTGTTTCCCAATGTTGCTTCCTTTTGCATGAAGTGAAAAAGAGATTTGTTTTCCAAGAATGTTAACTCAAGAACTTGCCTAAATTTTACATAACATTTCATTCAATTTTTAGACAGTTTACCCCATTCTTTCAGAAATCATCCCAGAAAGTTGTTTTGTATTATCAGATCTTAATCCTGATCTTTTCGGCACTTCAAAACTATGTGGTATGAAACAGATGGTAAAGGCAGGTTGCAAATGATACAATTGTTATATTTCACATTCTACAGATAATTTTTACAAATACATTGTTTAAATTTGGTGCTATGTGACTTTTCCCTTCTGGACATTAGCCATCTAGGAAGGCAGCCAGGATTAAATCTGCAATTCTTGGCTCATTTTTGGTTCCTTTCTACCAGAGGTGCATTGGCACTGCAAAACAGTTGTGCAAATATGTATGGCACTTCCTTTTCCTGCTGCCCAAATAGTTTCCGGATACCTCCGAGGAAGGGATCTGGGTTTCCTCAGGTGTTCACCTGGCAAGGTGATTTTACCTGCTACTGGAAAAAGCTGCCAAGCAAAGGGGGAAGTTGCCAGTCCTTCTTTCCAAGCAAAGAGCAGACAGAAAAGGTGCAACAGAGAGGGAGACGTCATATGTGGTTCCAGCACTTCTGATTCCCACAAATCATTCTTCTGGCTCCAGGAGACAAGATGGGATTCTTCTCCACTGAGCACTCAATATTCCAGAAATGGCTAATACTGCTAATTTTCATTTTGTAGTCACAATATTTAGAAGAGATTTTGAGAGTTGCTGTGTTCCAGAGCTTTGAGGTCCAGAAGTGGCACAGGAATATTCTTCGAGTGCTCACAATGGTCCCACAGGTGATGAGAAATGTTAGGTTATATTGGGTGTAACAGGGTCTCATTGTAGCTGTCTATTGGAATGAATTATAGTCATATATAAATTCAGCAAAGGAGCTCATAAGAAAACAAATCTCGCTATTCTAGGTCAAATAAATTCTTACTAATCATAAATCATTCATAAAGATCACACATTCAGATAAGTTTATTTAATATTTCTGTTGATGCTCTGCCTTTCTCAAGATCTGTTAAAAAAAAAGTCCATCGACAGATCTTAAAGTATTTTCAAAATTAACTCATCTTTGTGAAAATGCATATATAAATATATGTAGATATATGTAAGTACATGTAACTATATATATAGACATATATGTATATCTCCTGTACTAGTGGTGAGGAATTTTAGAAATAACCAGATTCAGTTTTTGAGGGAGCCAGACACAAATATCCATTATTTCTGTCTGCTAGACTGATGTTCTGACTAGTGGAAAATGCCTCCTAATATTTAGGTCAGCATTTGAAAAAATCATTGTTTACCTCTGAGGTTATCGCATTCATGGCAAGTTAATGATACTCAATTGTGTTTGTAATGCACCTAAAAGGAACAGGCAGTCTGCTAACTAACTGGCTTTACTAATGATGAGCTGAAAGACAATCACGAGAGATTTCATTCCCACTTGGTATCATGTAACTTCTCAAAGTGATGCATTTAGCATCTTTGCTGGTTTATGAAGTACATTTTTTCCCTTTTAATATGACAAGAGAAAAGATTTCAGGCTTTTGAAACAGCTACCTACTTTGACTTCCCAGATGATTTTGAGGTGAATACATTACAAATGCAACTTATTAAAACACACATACATTACTGGCAACTGCTGGGTAAACTGCAAAGCAGCTATTATCACACAGTACAATTAAGTTCCTATTTAATTCATTTAGATCTTCCTCATTTTGCACACCAAGCATTTCTGGAAGTTAATTGGCATGAAAGGCAGGGTAAACTATGCACAACAAATTGAGTGTGAAATAAAGTTAATTTAGATAAAATCCATTGTGAAAACTGCTGTTTCAGCAATATTTGCAAAGGAGAGGGGTCACCAGAGCTAAGTTAATGTCGTTGACTCTTTCCATTGTTTCAGAGCTGAGATTTCATGCAGTATTGCATTTATATAAGCCCTAGTTTGAATGCAAGACTCTCTCTTATGCTTATTATATAAGAAACTATAGAAAATACTTAATGGAATGTTACTGACATGAATGATAAAAAATTAATGAATCTTAGCTATAAGAAGAGTTTTTATTCAATAGACAGTTTGTATGAGTGATTTAGTCCTGTCAAATCCTGACAGCCTCCTGAAGTCAGGGTTAAACTTTGTTATTTTCAAGCTATGTATTTTCATAGTAATTTGCATAAAGGTAATTCACTAATGCATTTTAATACATCTAAGTAATGACATAATTCCCCTAGAAGAGACACTCCAGACAACTGGGAAAGGGAGGGGAAAAGAAGGAAAAAGTATGAGACCTACAAAGAAGTTGTACAGGGACTTTTTTACAAGGGCATGTAGTGCTAGGACAAGGGCTAATGGCTTCAGCCTGAAAGAGGATAGGTTTAGAGTACATATTAGCAGGAATTTTTTCACCTTGAGGATGGTGAGACACAGGAAAAGGTTGCCCAGAGAAGTTGTGGATGTCCCATTCCTGGAAGTGTTCAAGGCCAGGCTGGATGGGGCTTTCAGCAACCTGGTCAAGTGGAAGGTGTCCCTGCCCATGGCATGGGGGTTGGAAGTGAATGATCTTTAAGGTGCCTTCCAACCCAAGCCATTTGATGATACATTTTACAGAGCATGAAAACTCATTCCATAAGAGCAATTGTACTTAAGCTTATTTTTTTAATATCAATATTGAAAGATACAAGTTTGCTTTCACAAGGAATAAAGGCAAGCAAGAAAGGATTACATGCAACTAGATATTTAGATGGATTTCTTAAACACTAGTTTTCTTTTTTAAAGGTATAGAAATCTGTTAGTGGTAGTACAGTGTTATGGTTTGGCTCCTTACTTGTAATCTGTGTACATACTTCTACTCTAAGTGATTATGTCTTGCCATATCTTTCATCTGCATTTTTCATTATCATGCCATTCTCCATAGCAAAATGAAAACAGGCCTTGCAGGTTTTATTCCTGAAAAGAGAAACATCACCATAGCACTTGATTTCTAATAAAATGGGTCTTATAATAGATGAAATGTTTGATATTGCCCTTCCAAAGGATTTGAAGATCTGCCTATTAGGAATGAAAATGGATAAGAAGATTAGTGAGATTAGTCTGAAATACCTTGTGTATGTATTAGTCATGGAAAAATGTGTTTTAAAGTGCTGGGCTACACATGCAAAATGGGCATACATTGTGTATCACATCACTACAGAGTATCTTCTACATAGGAACACTTTACTAGATAGATAGATAGATATACTTCATACGGCAGAGAAACACTTGAAGATAATTCAGTGAAAGTAGTAAATCTGTAAGTGTTATAGAGAAACAAAACACATGCACATTATATGCTACTTTGTATGTTTATTATACAGAAATTTATGGGGCCAGAGTAGCTGATACAATTTTTTTGTTGTTGTTGTTGTTTTCCTTTTCCCAACTGGGTAATTGATCATAACTGAAGTGCAGCATTTTTGTAAAATGTTTACCCTGATTGAGGTGGTCTTTCTCAGGCTTGCCTATCTGATGGGGAAAACCATATTTCCTTCTATATAAAACAGGTTCCATGTCACTGTTCCCAGTTAGATGGAGTTCAGCATGAATCATGGCCTAATAAAGATGCAGACCCTGGGAGATGCTAAGCACTTTCAAAACAGGACTGGGGACTACATCCATGAAAATGGAGTGTCAAAATCCATCTAAAGTCCCTATAAATCTATTATTATTTGAGCATATAATACTACTAATACACAAACTACTGCTTGCAGATTTGCAGTTGGTAATCAGGCAGAAGTTATTTTGATTACTTTGGTTGCTGGAATCAGTTTATATATCTGTGTGCAAGACCTTTTTCAGTAGGTCATAAAACTCTGAAGGAATTCTGCCCATAGTTGGTAGAAATTAAATTCCTCTCATCCATCACTGAAAGATTGTTTATCAAGATGCTGCAGCTGAATTAGTGTAATCCTTATCACTTAATATAGCCTGGCTTGATACCTTTACTGGAATTGGTTCTCAGAATTAATCAGCTTAGAAAATGTTAGGAAAGAAAAAAGTCAGCAATTAATTTGCAATTTCAAAAAAAATCCCCAAACTTGCCCATCTAATAAAACAAGAAGAAGAGCTGCTCTCTACAAGGACAATCTTACAATTTTTATCTGTACTGCATACGTCAAATGTCACCTATTTAAATACCATGCAAAGATATATGAACTCTGACTGTTAGGCTGCTTTTAAATTATGTAGGCAACATCCTTAAGTGGGGATAGATGTGTACAGGGTTTGTAGCAACTTCTTTTGAAACACTGATAATCTTTTTTTGTATAAAAGTGGTCTATCCAGGAAGGTAGTAACTTCAAATATTTGGCTTTCATTAAACTTTAAGACAAACTACAAAGTAGCAATATCTGGTTTTTATCAGGTTCTAAACTATGCCTTAAATCATCTGCAGGAGACACAGGTTTGTGTGTCATACTTTTATGTACCTTCAAAAGATTTTACTAATGTGCTTTGAAAAGGATTATTTTCCCATTCAGCAGTGTGCAAGGATGTTAGAAACAGCCACATCAAACTCTTCACTGAGGTAAGGAAATATCCTCTAAATGGTTATTTTTAAAACTTGCCCTTTTTTGTCACCCTGCTGAAGTTGTGGTGCCAGTTTACATCCTTAGTGCTGGAATGAAATAATAGGAAATGTGCTAGTATTTTTCATTAGTTTGCTACTCATAACTTTCACAAGAATTCATGTGTTATTTCTTTGGTACACCTCTGGTATGGCAGGTAAAATAGTTTCCTGTGTAAATACCTCTCTACAAGGCAGACCTAAAGTGGGATTTTAAAGTATTGCTTACAACAATTTTAAAGTGTTGCTTACAACAATTTTAAAGTGTTGCTTACATCAGTCATGAGATTGTGAAAAACTTTGAGCGTGGCTCAGTTTTTCTAATGGGTATAAGGACTAGGATTTCATTAAAAACATCTCTAGAGAGTCAGCACCATGACCTAATCAGATACATTTTGAAGAAAAATACTTGAGGAGTGATGGGCACTTCAGAAAACCCTGGAAAGAACTAAAATTTTTTGTCACATTTTCTCCTGGACGCTGCCAGGTGGGCAACTGAATTTCCTCCACCTCTGTTACCTGTGACACATGTCATTCAGATAGTGGGAGCAGAGGATGGGCATGCAAAATTTATCTGAGGAGGGATGCAAACAATGATTTGGGAACATATACTTTCTTGCTGGTTTGCTGGGAAAACTTTTTTAAACAATATTTTTATTTTTTTTCAATTTAATATTTTAAATTCCACCTCGAGTACTTGGAAAAGATAAGGACAGATCTCTTAATTAATTCTTTATAGTTTTCAAGCTCAGTAAGATCTTCCTTCATTCTTATGTTCTGGTTAGGAATAGGAGCCTTCAAGCTTTTCCTTGTTACTGTAATTTTAAGGGAAGAATGAACCCTATCTTATGTCTATATTGGATTGTTTTCCTAGTGGAACAGAGTGTTGTCCCAAATGATTCCAAAGTTATTTCTTGAGAAAATGCAATTGCCCTGGTTTTTGGGACCAGACACATCCTGACATTATTTGGAATTCAGGGGGAGAAGGTTGATGTTACTTTGCAGTCATGTTTTCCATTGCAGTATTTTAAATGACTGTGAACTTAGGGTTTGCATACTGCTCATAGTCTCACTGTAGCTAAAATAGAACTATGGCAAGAACTATTGTCACTCTCCTGAATAAATGAGTATTGCAGATTAGTACCTCTCTCCAATTAATGCTTTTCTGGGCATACTTCACTTCTGTTCTCCTTGACCAGATGTTGTGTTAGTGTCACCAGTCCTGCAAAGAGGGGCCACTGCAGCTGCAGCATTCACATCCCACAGAGCCTTATATAGAGAACCTAACAAACTCTGTCAGCTCAGAGTCTGCAATTAGGACTAGAAATGAGGGAATTGATAATTTAGTGAAACATAGCAGAAAGGAGGGATTTATTCAGGGTATTGCAAAAAACCAGCCATGTATAAAGGCAGAAGGCTGTACAAAGGAGTGGTTTGTTAAAGTGAATGTGAACACAACCACTAGAAAAGGCTTTCCAAATTATTTCTTCTTCTTGGGATATGAAGTAAATAGCTGTCCAGCTATCCAGCTGTTCTGACTTTTTCAGCACACTTCTGTTAGAATAATTTCATGGTCACATCAGAGAAGATTCCTGTTAGAACAATTTTATGAGGACATCAAAGAAGTTATGAAACACAGAGGATGTAGTAATAATTAGAGGAAATTTAAGGCAATTAAGTCCAGGAAATAATAAAAAATCCTCCATTTGTAGTTAATTACCTCAATACAGGCTCCACAGCTGTCTTGCAGGAAATGAATGCTTGCTTGGAGAGCTTTACCCAGTTTTGTCCAAGCAAATGAGCAAGATCAGCAGAATTTGAAGCAATGCCCATGACATAAGCTTTTACCCCTCATTGCCAGGGCTTTTGTTCCACCTGAGGCTGAACAGGTTAAAAACAAAAATTATTGTTTTCTTGAGAACTCAAGAACTTTCATCAGTCCAGTATATCCTGTGTATTCACTGTCCATGTGAATGTTCATGGGCCTTATGCTATAAGGAAATAATATCCTTTTCTGTTTGCAATTATTGTTCTTCTGAGTGGGCAACAGACTAAGTATGTGAACTCATGTTTAGAAGAACAGTGATTCACATTTAGCAATAACTTTCATGATTGCCACAGCAGTGCAGAGGAAAAATCTGAGAGGACTTCACAACTTTATTATAACAACCTTAATCATTAATTTTGCTGTGTCAGTATTCTCCAGTCCAGAAGCTAATGAATACTTTGGCACTAGGCAATGATCTTCAAGGTTACATGTGCACTATTGGAGCATATATCAAGACAAAGCACCAGAGAGGAGTTATTTTCATACAAACATTGTCTGCCCATTGAATTCCCCTCCTCTTCTCTCCCCCATCTCCAAAAAAACTTCCCCTCTCTAAGAGGGGGAGCACCATGTCTGCATCAGTACAGGCTACAGGAGCAGACTGTGGGTTGTGCACACTGCAGAACAGGTTCCAGACAAGCCCATCAGGGAGACCAGTATGAGGTACGCAAAGGCTCTAATGAATTGAAGAGCCACGAGTAAACTTGAGCCAGCTCAGAGGACTGAGAATAAGCACAGCTACCAAACATAGCACAGCTGGCAACAGCTGCAAGACAGCCTGCCTGAAGGATTTGTCAAGATCAGCTCCTCAGAACGCCTACTACTGTCTTAGCCTAGTATAACTTTAAGTCAGACCTATTCACTCTGATAGCATTAGTAATCACTGTGCTTTCAGCTACTTTTACTTACCTTGCACTGTGTTTACTGCAGGACACAGAAGAGTGTCACAGAAACAGACACAGAAGAGAAGGAAACAAAAATTATCTGGGCTCAAACACCTTGAGTTTCCTCTGTGTTTTTAGCAATGTATCTGCATGGGGTTCAGCTCATGGAAATTGGAAGGGAAAGGGGCTCTTGTGGCAGTAGGACATCTTTTGTTTTCCTGTACAACTATTTATTGTCATGTTCTTCCTATTGTTTTGACCACTCCAAGTTACGGATTTTCTAGTATTTCTTACCAGAGATTATTCTACATGTTCATATAACTCTTGTAAGACTACATTTTTCTTGTCTGAATTTCAATCTGTTGTCTCTATTCACCTATTTTTCACTATGTTTATTAGGATTCTGTGTTAACAATTTGGCTTTTAACATTGCCCACAGTGTTTTCTTTGTGTATGTCTACAGACCATTACTTTCTCCACCATGTTGGCTCTTATAACTCTTCCTTAACTCCTCTAGTCTGCCTGTCTCTATAGCATAAAATGTACTGGAACTGAACACAGTATTGGAGCTGCAGTAAATAGGTTTTACTGCAGAGAACAGTTTCTAACACTGAGCTGTAGCATGGTTCCCTAATTTGTCAATTTGTTTCCCTCTCTTCCTCTAATTATGCATGTCATGTTTACAGTCCACTGTGAGATACATGTATATCATAAAAACCAGATTATTCTAAAATTATTTTCCTACTCACAAGTGTGAGATCACATTACTAACAGAAAGGTTTTAATATTGATACATTTTGAGCTATTCTCCAAAAATGCTTTGCAATAATCATTTTCCATTCCAAACTATCCTGCTGTAAACACACATTAATTGACTAGTTAATTTCTTCTTTCATGAGAGGCTTCATTTTGGCTTAAGGGACTGATTCCTCTGTTTGCCTTGAAATACTTGTGGGAATTTTGTGAATTTCATCTCTCAGATACAAGATTCAGGTTAGTAATGTGAATTGATTATAGTGATCAAAAGAAAATGGAAATCACAGATAGGAGGATAAATTTGGTTTACAGTGCATCTCTGTTTTAAATTCTCTTTCTAATTAACAGCTAGGAATGTTAATGAATGACTTCTGGAACACCTTTAGCATGTATGCAAGCTGCCTATTGTTATAAGTAGGAGATTCACACAGCAGAGCAGTGCAAAAGCTTTTCTTATCTAACTTGTAAGTTTTAGAAGAATTAGAATCTCAGATGGAAAGGAGTAGAAATAAACCAGGTTTTTCAGTTGGGCTACTCTGTTTCTGAGAATCTTCTAGCTTACATTAAATATATTTAACAAAAATATTTATGATGTGGATATTTTTCTCAGTATGATAAGTGGTATCAAATTAATGAATGAATATAAAAGTCAAAATTAATTAATTTTTAAAAAGTAACTAAGAGGTATGTTTTTACAGCACTATAAGAGGGTAATTTTAAGTTGGAACTGAGTTTGATACCCACATAAATTGAGTCCATTAGAGCTTTGTCAGTCAAAATTAGGCAAAGCTTCTTCTTACTAGTAGAAAAATAATAATGAATGCTTTTAAAACTTTTATTTTACTGATGTCTAATCTACCTCTGTAAGGAGAAAGGGCCCTGTAAAATGACAGCACACAGTAGAACTATATTGACAAATACTATAATGATTTAACAGGCAGAATTCTGAGCCAGATTTAATGAACAAGTGAGATTTAACTGAGATGCTTGAAGTAACACATTCATTTCTCATTAAAGTGGTTTTTGTACCTCTTGGATCCTGGCTTTATGTCTCAGCTGAAAAGAGCATCAGTATCTGTTGCAGGGTAAGATTTTAATTCAGTGCTTGTTCTGAAGAAAGCGTGATTCTTATGGTGCTTAATCGAGCACAGCATTTCTCAAGAATGACCTGGGGTAGTCTCAGAGGTCTCCCATGCAAGTAGGAGAAATAATTGAGTGAATAATTGACGAAATTGAGTGTATCATTATAGAGTGCAGTGGCCCTAGTCCTAACAGGCTAAGTAAAAAAGGGAGGAGGATTCTTAATTTGAAACTTCATTATATTTACCAAAACCGAAACAAAACAATTTAAGTTGGCCTAATGCTGTTTTCAAGATCAATTTGTATTCTGGAACTCTTTTGCTTTAGCCACCTGTTCAGGTTCACAGCTGAGCTTTTGCTGCCACCAAGGTCACAGGAATCTACCCCCTGTAAATCCTAAACTTAACCTCTGTTTGATCCCCTGCCCTTCAAAGACCCCTCTGGCAGTATATGCTGTCCTGAGCCTGCAATTATTGCACCACCCACATCAATTTATTGTATTCACTCCAGTCTGTATGCTGCTAGTCAGTAGCTCTGAATTATGTACAGTGACCTCCACTGAAAAGTCATGGCCCAGATTAATACAATATTCCATCTCTTTTCTGTTCAATTTCTCCTGCTTAATTCCCTGCTGAAGAACATTTGCCTTAATTCAATTGGACACTAGATCTCTCTGTGCAAGCCACCACCAAACAATCGAGGGCCTCACTGCAATTACAAATCATCCTGCAAAGAAATTAATAAAGACTCGGTTATGGAGCATTTAAAATGCAGACTGCACCGTGGCTCTGCTAACATATCACCCCCTACGAGCACTGCGCAATGAAATTGGAGATTGGCTCT